>OZ005706.1:7206427-7761131 GCA_963930775.1 Cliona cf. orientalis | reverse complement strand
CCAAACCCAAACCCAAACCCAAACCCAAACCCAAACCCAAACCAAACCCAAACCCAAACCCAAAACCCAAACCCAAACCCAAACCCAAACCCAAACCCAAACCCAAACCCAAACCCAAACCCAAACCCAAACCCAAACCCAAACCCAAACCCAAACCCAAACCCAAACCCAAACCCAAACCCAAACCCAAACCCAAACCCAACCCAAACCCAAACCCAAACCCAAACCCAAACCCAAACCCAAACCCAAACCCAAACCCAAACCCAAACCCAAACCCAAACCCAAACCCAAACCCAAACCCAAACCCAAACCCAAACCCAAACCCAAACCCAAACCCAAACCCAAACCCAAACCCAAACCCAAACCCAAACCCAAACCCAAACCCAAACCCAAACCCAAACCCAAACCCAAACCCAAACCCAAACCCAAACCCAAACCCAAACCCAAACCCAAACCCAAACCCAAACCCAAACCCAAACCCAAACCCAAACCCAAACCCAAACCCAAACCCAAACCCAAACCCAAACCCAAACCCAAACCCAAACCCAAACCCAAACCCAAACCCAAACCCAAACCCAAACCCAAACCCAAACCCAAACCCAAACCCAAACCCAAACCCAAACCCAAACCCAAACCCAAACCCAAACCCAAACCCAAACCCAAACCCAAACCCAAACCCAAACCCAAACCCAAACCCAAACCCAAACCCAAACCCAAACCCAAACCCAAACCCAAACCCAAACCCAAACCCAAACCCAAACCCAAACCCAAACCCAAACCCAAACCCAAACCCGAACCCGAACCGAACCCGAACCCGAACCGAACCCGAACCCGAACCCGAACCCGAACCCGAACAAACCCGAACCCGAAACCGAACCCGAACCCAAACCCGAACCCGAACCCGAACCCGAACCCGAACCAAACCCGAACCCGAACCCGAACCCGAACCCGAACCCGAACCCGAACCCGAACCCGAACCTAAACCCGAACCCGAACCCGAACCCGAACCCGAACCCGAACCCAAACCCAAACCCAAACCCAAACCCAAACCCGAACCCGAACCCAAACCCAAACCCAAACCCAAACCCAAACCCGAACCCGAACCCGAACCCAAACCCAAACCCAAACCCAAACCCAAACCCGAACCCGAACCCGAACCCGAACCCGAACCCGAACCCGAACCCGAACCCGAACCCGAACCAAACCCAAACCGAACCCGAACCCGAACCCGAACCCGAACCCAAACCCAAACCCAAACCCAAACCGAACCCGAACCCGAACCCGAACCCGAACCCGAAACCAAACCCAAACCCAAACCCGAACCCAAACCCAAACCCAAACCCAAACCCAAACCCAAACCCAAACCCAAACCGAACCCAAACCCAAACCCAAACCCAAACCCAAACCCAAACCAAACCCAAACCCAAACCCAAACCCAAACCCAAACCCAAACCCAAACCCAAACCCAAACCCAAACCCAAACCCAAACCCAAACCCAAACCCAAACCCAAACCCAAACCCAAACCCAAACCCAAACCCAAACCCAAACCCAAACCCGAACCCGAACCCGAACCAAACCGAACCCGAACCCAAACCGAACCCAAACCAAACCCGAACCCGAACCAAACCGAACCCGAACCCAAACCGAACCCAAACCCAAACCCAAACCCAAACCCAAACCAAACCCAAACCCAAACCCAAACCGAACCCGAACCGAACCCAAACCGAACCCAAACCGAACCCGAACCCAAACCGAACCCAAACCAAACCCGAACCCGAACCGAACCCAAACCGAACCCAAACCGAACCCGAACCCAAACCGAACCCAAACCCAAACCCAAACCCAAACCCAAACCCAAACCCAAACCAAACCCAAACCCAAACCCAAACCGAACCCAAACCGAACCCGAACCCGAACCAAACCCAAACCGAACCCGAACCCGAACCCGAACCCGAACCCGAACCGAACCCGAACCGAACCCGAACCGAACCCAAACCCAGACCCAATACTTATTGCTCGACCCAATACTTATTGCTCGACCCAATACTTATTGCTCGACCCAATACTTATTGCTCGACCCAATACTTATTGCTCGACCCAATACTTATTGCTCGACCCAATACTTATTGCTCGACCCAATACTTATTGCTCGACCCAATACTTATTGCTCGACCCAATACTTATTGCTCGACCCAATACTTATTGCTCGACCCAATACTTATTGCTCGACCCAATACTTATTGCTCGACCCAATACTTATTGCTCGACCCAATACTTATTGCTCGACCCAATACTTATTGCTCGACCCAATACTTATTGCTCGACCCAATACTTATTGCTCGACCCAATACTTATTGCTCGACCCAATACTTATTGCTCGACCCAATACTTATTGCTCGACCCAATACTTATTGCTCGACCCAATACTTATTGCTCGACCCAATACTTATTGCTCGACCCAATACTTATGCGCAGAACCATACTTATGCGCCCCCCATGCTTTGGCCCCCCAAACCCCCCGTGCTGGGCTCGAACCTAGGACCACAGTTTCTATAGTCTCCACAGATTTGTAGGCGAGAGCATGACACAGACACTACGCTGAACAGTTACTTTTGTCATGTCTATTAAGCTTGTTTGTGTCTATCTCACTAGTCACACAAAAATATCCCCATATCCTCCCATATTAAACTAAGTCTTTGCGTGTTGAAGATCAACGCGGGGAAAATTTGATTATTAAGGGGCCTAGATGAAGCGCAGCGCAGAAAAATCCATAAATTAAAAATATGCATGCATACAATATAATCTAGTAAAGTTGAGTCAAAGTCATGTGCAAGAGAGGAGAACAGCAGTTCATCACAATCCATTGACGGGCCATGGTCAAGTGCATCACGCTACACCCTAGTTGTTCACACCACCAACATCCGACGGCTCCACATACCGTTAATGCAGGGGCAGCGATCCCAACAAGAGTGGAGGACAAAGCAGTTGACCAAGGCTCGTCTCAGGCTGGAGACACAAGAGGCTACACCAACAACCAGTAGATAGCAACTCCCAAAAATCTCTGAATAAAAAAATATATACGTGATAAACTCAATGGATATATTTAACATTAGCATACACATAGTAATATGAGCCTAATCCAGTGAAGGCGAGTTAGTACACACACAAACTCTAAAGCTGTGCTCCAAACACACATCACACACACACACACACACAAGCCAACACCATATGCACCAGAGTATAAGCATACCAAGATTCAGTGGAAAGGCCTCAAGCTAGCACCATGCACCAGTAGAAGCACAACAAATCAGTGGACAAGAGTCTTAAGCCAGCACCATGCACCATATGTACCAGTAAATAGACAATAAAGTCATGCAAAAGAACTTGCCTCAATCTAACAATGTGCACCAGTAGAAATTCCAAACAATCCAGTCGGTAGGATCATTCCAATTAAAGAACACCAGCAATAGGTGGTAGAGATGAAGACACAGTACAGCCAAGATCCCAACAATGCAGTAAATCCTTCCAATTGAAGAGCGCTAGCAACAGTTGGCAGAGATGAAGACACAGTACAGCTGAGATGAAGGGTATGCAGTAGATTCTTCCAATTGAAGAGCACCTTCCAATTGAAGAGCACTGGCAAGTGTTGGCAGAGATGAAGACACACTAGAACTGGTGACAATTCTGGCTTTTGCTGCTAGCAACAGTTGGCAGAGATGAAGACACAGTACAGCTGAGATGAAGGGTGAACAGTTAGTTGACTTGAATGACAATGCTGGCTTTTGCTGCTCTTTAAATACTCCTCTCTCTGAATCATCCAGGCAAGGGCTACTGGCAGTTCTTGACTGGCTGTAATTGGTTTCCACACCTTGAATTGTTCAAATCAATGTAAAACTTAATTGGATGTGTACACAAGCTGGCTGTGAGACTCTATGGTCAATGGTCAATGTAAAGCTTATTAGAAATTCTTTCCTTTCCCTTTCCCATTCCACAAGCCAACACCAAGCAATATTCAGCAGTCTCAAGCTAGCACCATGCACCAGTAGAAGCACAACAAAATTCAGTGGACAAGTCTTAAGCCAGCACCATGCACAATATGTACCAGTAAATAGACAATAAAGTCATGCACGCAAAAGAACTTGCCTCAATCCAACAATGTTCACCAGTAGAAATTCCAAACAATCCAGTCAGTAGGATCATTCCAATTAAAGAACACCAGCAATAGGTGGTAGAGATGAAGACACAGTACAGCCAAGATCCCAACATTGCAGTAGATCCTTCCAATTGAAGAGCACCTGCAAGAGTTGGCAGAGATGAAGACACAGTGCAGCTGAGAGAAAGGGTGAACAGTTGGCAGAGATGAAGACACAGTACAGCTGAGATGAAGGATGAAGACACAGTACAGCCGAGATGAAGGATGAAGACACAGTACAGCCAAGATCCCAACAATGCAGTAGATAATTCCAATTGAAGAGCAATAGCAGCAGTTGGCAGAGATGAAGACACAGTACAGCTGAGATGAAGGATGAACAGTTAGTTTAGTTGAATGACAATGCTGGCTTTTGCTGCTCTTTAAATACTCCTCCCTCTGAATCATCCAGGCAAGGGCTACTTGTATGTTTTGACTCTGGCTGTAATTGGTTTCCACACCTGGAATTGTTCAAATCAATATAAAGCTTAATTGAATCTGCAGACAAGCTGGCTGCAAGACTGTAATAAAATCCATTCAAAGCTTCAATGAATGTGCATGCATGTGCTTGTGCAGAGCTAAGCATGTTTAAGAATGCACCAAAGCAATACAAGATCAATATTTCCACAAGCCAACACCACGCAACAGTAGAGTAGAAGCATAGCAACAATCAGCAGAAAGGCCTCAAGCTAGCACAATGCACGAGTAGTACAACAAAAATCAGTGGACAAGTCTCAGAGCTAGCACCATGCATCATGCACTAGATTAAAAGTACAACAAAATCATGCAAAAGAACTTACCTCAATCCAACCATGTGCACCAGTAGCAATTGAAGAGCACACAGAGAGATCAGCAAGTACCAACAATGCAGTAGATCCTTCCAATTGAAGAGCACTGGCAACAGTTGGCAGAGATGAAGACACAGTACAGCTGAGATGAAGACACAGTACAGCCAAGATCCCAACAATGCAGTAGATACTTCCAATTGAAGAGCACTAGCAGCAGTTGGCAGAGATGAAGACACAGTACAGCTGAGATGAAGGTGAAGAGTTAGTTTAGTTGAATGACAATGCTGGCTTTTGCTGCTCTTTAAATACTACTCCCTCTGAATCTTCCAGACGAGGGCCTCTGGTATGTTTTGACTGGCTGTAATTGGTTTCCACACCTTGAATTGTTCAACTCAATGTAAAGCTTAATTGAATGTGCAGACAAGCTGGCTGCAAGACTGTATGAAATCCATTCAAATCTTCAATGTATGTGCATGTGCATGTGCATGTGCTTGTGCAGAGCTAAGCATGTTTAAGAATGCACCAAAGCAATACGAGATCAATGTTTTCAACAAGCCAACACCATGCAACAGTAGAGTAGAAGCATAGCAACAATCAGCGGAAAGGCCTCAAGCTAGCACCATGCACGAGTAGAAGTACAACAAAAATCAGTGGACAAGTCTCAAGCTAGCACCACGCATCATATGCATGCACTAAAGTAAAAGTACAACAAAATCATGCAAAAGAACTTACCTCAATCCAACAATTGCACCAGTAGCAATTGAAGAGCACACAGAGAGATCAGCAAGTTCCAACAGTGCAGTAGATCCTTCCAATTGAAGAGCACCTTCCAATTGAAGAGCACTAGCAACAGTTGGCAGAGATGAAGACACAGTACAACTGAGATGAAGGGTGAACGGTTAGTTGAATGACAATGCTGGCTTTTGCTGCTCTTTAAATTCTCTCTATAAATAATCCTCTTGCTGTCTTTCATGAACTGTAGACCCCAATCAGATTCAGACGAAGAGATTCAGACCGTGGCCGGTACCACCAAGAAGCAGAAGCCATTACCGTATATTCATATTCAATAAAAGTACAGGAGTGGTCATAATAGAGAATACTCCCTCAATGCAGACCCCCTCCTCTGAAGCTGACTGATCCGAGGGCTCTTCAAACTGGCCAGGGGGAGACAAGAAGCAGTTTTTATCTCGAATGAAGTAGGTCAATAATGAGAGCTGTCAGAGTACTTTTTCATATTTCACACACAGGAGTTCCAGAGTTGTGAATAAACAATATGAAGCTGCCTCTCGAGTACGAGGATTCTACTCCTCGCTGATGGAAATTTATGCGATGGTCAGTTTATGGCGAGTAAATTTGCTGTGTGTTAAGATGTATCATTTCCCTAGCCACCTGAAAAAAAACGGGAGGAGTATTTTCAGAAGAAGTGAAACACCTGGCCAACTACTTTCAGGCCTACATTGAGTGGAAGAAAACTCCCTCACTGACTGCATGCAGAGAGTATCTGGAGCGCTATCCAAATGAAAAGGGGCGGACTGATCACGATATACAAAAGAAGGTTGTGAGAATGTACTCAAAGTAATATGCCGCCCCTTTTCATTTGGATAGAGCTCCACAAACTCTGATTCTGATTGTGCATGCTTACTCACTCTATCATATCCACAATATTATTATCTAATTGTACATCTAATGTATTTTTTCATGATCCTTATTGCAGTTATTGGCAAGTATATTGTGCCCAGTTATATCGAGGATTACTTCATTTACATCCATTCTTATTGTTCAAAATAGCTGGATAGAGTATATAGCTCATACAGAAATGATTACTTGAACTATTCAGATTTTGAGCGCACACCTGCATGATCAAGATAGGATTATGACATTGAGCAAACACACTTTGAAATGTAGAAAATACCACTCACCTCGAGTTGAAATAAACTCGACAAATGATTAGCAAATGGTTGAATCTCCTCTTAAATTGTGCACCTGCGTGATAAGAGTGCTGAAGTGAACCAGAATCAGACATGCTTAATTATAGATAATTATAGGAGTGTTTATGCACCTCCATCAGACACAATGTTACTGTACATGGCAGAGATCACCTCCGTGATGTACATGAAACAATTATGTTTCCAGGCCCCACGACATGGACGTTGAGGTGCTTGGAGGCCCACATATTCAGAGGAATTGTGAAAAATGGTTGATGAACGAACACACAGCTACAGAACGAACACACAGCTACAGCACCAACAGAATTCAATTGTAGAGGGTGAATGACCAGTCCGTAAATAATATTCGAAGCGACATGCAATGTGATCAAACCTACACCAAAGAAGCCGACAGAGGGCATATTTGTGGCGAAACTCTGCCTCATACCTTAAAAAGTAACATCCGTATGGGCATGATTTGTGGTTTATTGGAATCCTCACATCAAATTACCCTTGGTCCCGCCTTAAAACATCTGAGGTCACCCCTAAACTTTAACCACCTCCCAACTTGGTAGAGTATGATGATGTCATATTATATTAAAAAGCAACGTCGCTATGGGCGTGGTTTATGGTTTATCAGAATCCTCACATCAAATTACCCTTGGTTCCGCCTTAAAACATCCAAGGTCAAGCCCCTTTGTAAAAATCATCAATGGGTGAAATCCTTACAAGACACTAGCAACAGTTGGCAGAGATGAAGACACAGTACAACTGAGATGAAGGGTGAACGGTTAGTTGAATGACAATGCTGGCTTTTGCTGCTCTTTAAATTCTCTCTATAAATAATCCTCTTGCTGTCTTTCATGAACTGTAGACCCCAATCAGATTCAGACGAAGAGATTCAGACCGTGGCCGGTACCACCAAGAAGCAGAAGCCATCACAGTATATTATAAAAGTACAGGAGTGGTCATAATAGAGAATACTCCCTCAATGCAGACCCCCTCCTCAGAAGCTGACTGATCCGAGGGCTCTTCAAACTGGCCAGGGGGAGACAAGAAGCAGTTTTTATCTCGAATGAAGTAGGTCAATAATGATAGCTGTCAGAGTACTTTTTCATATTTCACACACAGGAGTTCCAGAGTTGTGAATAAACAATATGAAGCTGCCTCTCGAGTACGAGGATTCTACTCCTCGCTGATGGAAATTTATGCGATGGTCAGTTTATGGCGAGTAAATTTGCTCTGTGTGTTAAGATGTATCATTTCCCTAGCCACCTGAAAAAAAATGGGAGGAGTATTTTCAGAAGAAGTGAAAAACCTGGCCAACTACTTTCAGGCCTACATTGAGTGGAAGAAAACTCCCTCACTGACTGCATGCAGAGAGTATCTGGAGCGCTATCCAAATGAAAAGGGGCGGACTGATCACGATATACAAAAGAAGGTTGTGAGAATGTACTCAAAGTAATATGCCGCCCCTTTTCATTTGGATAGAGCTCCACAAACTCTGATTCTGATTGTGCATGCTTACTCACTCTATCATATCCACAATATTATTATCTAATTGTACATCTAATGTATTTTTTCATGATCCTTATTGCAGTTATTGGCAAGTATATTGTGCCCAGTTATATCGAGGATTACTTCATTTACATCCATTCTTATTGTTCAAAATAGCTGGATAGAGTATATAGCTCATACAGAAATGATTACTTGAACTATTCAGATTTTGAGCGCACACCTGCATGATCAAGATAGGATTATGACATTGAGCAAACACACTTTGAAATGTAGAAAATACCACTCACCTCGAGTTGAAATAAACTCGACAAATGATTAGCAAATGGTTGAATCTCCTCTTGATATGTACAGTCGTGTGCACCTGCGTGATAAGAGTGCTGAAGTGAACCAGAATCAGACGTGCTTAATTATAGATAATTATAGGAGTGTTTATGCACCTCCATCAGACACAATGTTACTGTACATGGCAGAGATCACCTCCGTGATGTACATGAAACAATTGTGTTTCCAGGCCCCACGACATGGACGTTGAGGTGCTTGGAGGCCCACATATTCGGAGGAATTGTGAAAGAAACGGTCGATGAACGAACACACAGCTACAGAACGAACACACAGCTACAGCACCAACAGAATTCAATTGTAGAGGGTGAATGACCAGTCCATAAATAATATTCGAAGCGACATGCAATGTGATCAAACCTACACCAAAGAAGCCGACAGAGGGTGGCGAAACTGCCTCGTACCTTAAAAAGTAACATCCGTATGGGTATGATTTGTGGTTTATTGGAAACCTTACATCAAATTACCCTTGGTCCCGCCTTAAAACATCTGAGGGCACCCCTAAACTTTAACCACCTCCTGGAAGTACCAACGTTGGTAGAGTATGATGTCATATATTAAAAAGCAACGTCGCTATGGGCGTGGTTTGTGGTTTATCGGAATCCTCACATCAAATTACCCTTGGTCCCGCCTTAAAATATCTGAGGTCAAACCCTAAACTTTAACCACCTCCTGGAAGTACCATTAGTAGAGTATGACGTCATATCTTAAAAAGTAAAGTTCGTATGGGCGTGGTTTGTGGTTTATCGGAATCCTCACATCAAATTACCCTTGGTCCCGTCTTATGTAAAAATCATCAATGGGTGAAATCCTTACAAGACACTGGTTTGGACTGGTTTGAGTCGCGAGTTAGTGGCGGCGCGCATACCGAGCGCACAATCGCATATTATACAATCCATAGATTATATATTCCCCTTCCCGGGATTGGAAACGGGGCTCGTTAGCACCGTTTCACGCGGGCAGTCCGCGTAAGACGGAAGTCCAGGATAATTGATGGGCGGAGCGTTAAAGTAAGCCTGAAGCGCGGTGTGTTTATTAGACATCTTGATAGCAGTGAAGATGACAAGGAAACTATGGCTATTGGAGGCGAAGCAAGACTGTAAGATGATCATCTGCCTTGATGGGTGAAGCAAGCTTTTTATATGCCAGTACTTGGCTGAAAAGTATAGAAACAGACCACACAGAAGTCTGAGTCTGCAATTCAAGCTGCATCCGAGTTCGATTCAACTTCTTAACCATAGATTATATTATATTCCCCTCCCCATGACTTAACTAATATAAGAGAAGTTGACTTCAATTACAAACAACAATCATTAAGACTCAAGTAGCCGCTGTTTTAGATGTTATGTTGGTTGTAAGTTAACATAATAATATAAATATCATCTTATACTGATAATACATTGGGTCAAAAAGCAAAAAAAACCTACTGTACACTTAAAATGTGTAGCTATCATTCACTAAAAATAGTCCAAAGTAGCTTGATGTACTGCTTTTGCACTCAGTAATGATTAGGCATTCACTACTGGATCATCACTGTAGCTACCACAATAGTTTCCTTGAGTTGGTCCCTTACATGTATGAGCAGTACTGGTGTATTGTTTGTGAACTTCTGACACGGATGAATTATTGTACATCTCAAGGCAGCTGATGATTGTTGGAACAGGTTGATATCTACAATAATGCTATGATTATCACAAACTTAATTTACTGTATCTTTACTATATATACCTGTGATTAATGTAGCCTGAGAAGGCGAGACAGAGACCTTGTGCCGTGATTCTGGTCATGCTGCTGAACGGTAAATACAATTTCTGGATAGCGAACACCTTGATTTTTCATCTGTCAGCTGGAGCTGGCAGGCCCAGTATCACTGGTGGTTGAACCATTGGTAGAGAGGTAGATCATGTATAAACCTGTATACACATTAATAACACATGATGGTATTTACATGTAGATACAGCAACTGGGGCATGTACAGCATGATTTACCTAAAGAACCACGTTTTGTGATCTGATCTATGTTCAGAGGATAGATTTAGCCATACAGTTCTTTCTGAGAGTCATTTGGCATGTGCATGCAACAAAACATCTCCAAATGGACTAAAAGACATACAGAATGTCCATGTTAGTGTTACTGGTAAGGTACAACTGTCCCACAAAGCTCACCTAAATTCAGCTCACTGTTTTGACACCTCCATCAAGATTACAACAAAAAAACTTAATATACACTAAAAAGGAGCACACCATGCAACAGATCTCAACAAAACCACTACATCTACACCCTTCTAGTTCATCTCCAGACCCGTACACAGGGGGATTCGAGGGGGTTCGAACGAACCCCCCTATTTTTGGCACCTAGCATAACACTAGAAACAATCTAGGTGTAACTTACATGCTTCTTTACACAGCTAAGCAAAGCCAAGTATTGCTTTCACCGGATGTGCAATAGATTGTATAGCCAGTGTTAATGTTATAGTAGCTAGCAGCATCAGCCTATCTGGAATTGTAAATCACTGTCAGAAGTCTAAATTTCCTGGCAATATCTTCTGGGGGAACATGCCCCCAGACCCACCCGTCTAGGTGGGCTGTGGGCTAATGCAGCATACCTATCTGAGCCACGCCCCCATGTAACCCCCCTTTGAGAAAGGCTGTGTACGGGCCTGATCTCCATTGCCTACAGGTAGAGATTTTGTCCCACAAAGATTTTATCTGATGCCCTATGATGCCAAGACCTGACTTTAGGTATGAAAACTGTGTACCCGCAGCTTGACCACGGAACATAGGCTTGGAGAGTCACTTACAGATACAAATAAACTAAAATAATGTTGTATCTTACCTTAGGAGAGCTTCCAACGACCTCAAGAGCTCATCTGCCTCACCAGCTCGTGTGAAAAACAATAACGCGGACTGCCCGCGCGAAGAAGTATTGACATATGACGCTCACGTGACCGTTTCCAATCCCGGCGAGGGTCATATATAATCCATGTACAATCATAATAATATATATTATTATGCATACGCGATCATTACTTCTTCGAGCATCACCGATCGCGGACGACACCGAGTCCAATATTGGCCAACATCATCCAATCTCGTTCCTATAAGTCCAAACTCAAGTTTGTGAATCCTGAAGCAGACTGGTTTGAGTCGCGAGTCGGCGCGCATACCGATCGCGGGCCACGCGGAGTCCAATACTGGCCATCTCGTTCCCATAAGTCCAAACTCAGTTTGTGAATCTTGAGGCGGACTCGGGCTCAAACTACATTGCTGAGCGCACGATCCAATACGCGATTATTAGTGTGATTATTGCATGCGCACGCACGCACGCACGCACGCACACATTTGAAATTACAATGGCATACAATACTATAAATTGAAATTACAATGGCATACAATACTCTATAAACATTTAATAAAACATGAAGATCAAATATGAATAATGAATGAAGAAGAGAGAAATCACAAGATATGAATAAGATAACAACCATAATAATGAATAAAAAGATGAGTGTGGTCACTACACTTAGTGACTATACAACTATGTCTCACCTATGTATCACTCCTTGTGCAGATTCTTGCCTGGAACAACCCTGCATGACATACTAGAGCAAAATATTGAAATGCTAATCAAGGGTGTACTGAACCAGGGGCAGAGCCCCCAACGTACACCCTTGCTATATGCTCACATGTATCAAGCTATATGCACGTGCAGGTAAACGCTAATCAAGGGTGTACTGAACCAGGGGCAGAACCCCCAACGTACACCCTTGCTATATGCTCACATGTATGTATCAAGCTATATTCACGTGCAGGCAAACGCTAATCAAGGGTGTACTGAACCAGGGGCAGAGCCCCCAACGTACACCCTTGCTATATGCTCACATGTATCAAGCTATATGTACGTGCAGGCAAACGCTAATCAAGGGTGTACTGAACCAGGGGCAGAGCCCCCAACATACACCCTTGCTATATGCTCACATACATGTATGTATCAAGCTATATGCACGTGCAGGCAAACGCTAATCAAGGGTGTACTGAACCAGGGGCAGAGCCCCTAACGTACACCCTTGCTATATGCTCACATGAATCAAGCTATATGCACGTGCAGGCAAACGCTAATCAAGGGTGTACTGAACCAGGGGCAGAGCCCCCAACGTACACCCTTGCTATATGCTCACATGTATGTATCAAACTATAATATGCACGTGCAGGCAAACGCTAATCAAGGGTGTACTGAACCAGGGGCAGAGCCCCCAACGTACACCCTTGCTATATGCTCACATGTATCAAGCTATATGTACGTGCAGGCAAACGCTAATCAAGGGTGTACTGAACCAGGGGCAGAGCCCCCAACATACACCCTTGCTATATGCTCACATACATGTATGTATCAAGCTATATGCACGTGCAGGCAAACGCTAATCAAGGGCGTACTGAACCAGGGGTAGAGCCCCCAACGTACACCCTTGCTATATGCTCACATGTATCAAGCTATATGCACGTGCAGGCAAACGCTAATCAAGGGTGTACTGAACCAGGGGCAGAGCCCCCAACGTACACCCTTGCTATATGCTCACATGTATCAAGCTATATGTACGTGCAGGCAAACGCTAATCAAGGGTGTACTGAACCAGGGGCAGAGCCCCCAACATACACCCTTGCTATATGCTCACATACATGTATGTATCAAGCTATATGCACGTGCAGGCAAACGCTAATCAAGGGCGTACTGAACCAGGGGTAGAGCCCCCAACGTACACCCTTGCTATATGCTCACATGTATCAAGCTATATGCACGTGCAGGCAAACGCTAATCAAGGGTGTACTGAACCAGGGGCAGAGCCCCCAACGTACACCCTTGCTATATGCTCACATGTATCAAGCTATATGTACGTGCAGGCAAACGCTAATCAAGGGTGTACTGAACCAGGGGCAGAGCCCCCAACATACACCCTTGCTATATGCTCACATACATGTATGTATCAAGCTATATGCACGTGCAGGCAAACGCTAATCAAGGGTGTACTGAACCAGGGGTAGAGCCCCCAACGTACACCCTTGCTATATGCTCACATGTATCAAGCTATATGCACGTGCAGGCAAACGCTAATCAAGGGTGTACTGAACCAGGGGCAGAGCCCCCAACGTACACCCTTGCTATATGCTCACATGAATCAAGCTATATGCACGTGCAGGCAAACGCTAATCAAGGGCGTACTGAACCAGGGGTAGAGCCCCCAACGTACACCCTTGCTATATGCTCACATGTATCAAGCTATATGCACGTGCAGGCAAACGCTAATCAAGGGTGTACTGAACCAGGGGCAGAGCCCCCAACGTACACCCTTGCTATATGCTCACATGTATCAAGCTATATGTACGTGCAGGCAAACGCTAATCAAGGGTGTACTGAACCAGGGGCAGAGCCCCCAACATACACCCTTGCTATATGCTCACATACATGTATGTATCAAGCTATATGCACGTGCAGGCAAACGCTAATCAAGGGTGTACTGAACCAGGGGTAGAGCCCCCAACGTACACCCTTGCTATATGCTCACATGTATCAAGCTATATGCACGTGCAGGCAAACGCTAATCAAGGGTGTACTGAACCAGGGGCAGAGCCCCCAACGTACACCCTTGCTATATGCTCACATGAATCAAGCTATATGCACGTGCAGGCAAACGCTAATCAAGGGTGTACTGAACCAGGGGCAGAGCCCCCAACGTACACCCTTGCTATATGCTCACATGTATGTATCAAGCTATATGCACGTGCAGGCAAACGCTAATCAAGGGTGTACTGAACCAGGGGCAGAGCCCCCAACGTACACCCTTGCTATATGCTCACATGTATGTATCAAGCTATATGCACGTGCAGGCAAACGCCAATCAAGGGTGTACTGAACCAGGGGCAGAGCCCCTAACGTACACCCTTGCTATATGCTCACATGAATCAAGCTATACGCACGTGCAGGCAAACGCTAATCAAGGGTGTACTGAACCAGGGGCAGAGCCCCCAACGTACACCCTTGCTATATGCTCACATGAATCAAGCTATATGCACGTGCAGGCAAACGCTAATCAAGGGTGTACTGAACCAGGGGCAGAGCCCCCAACGTACACCCTTGCTATATGCTCACATGTATGTATCAAGCTATATGCACGTGCAGGCAAACGCCAATCAAGGGTGTACTGAACCAGGGGCAGAGCCCCCAACGTACACCCTTGCTATATGCTCACATGAATCAAGCTATATGCACGTGCAGGCAAACGCTAATCAAGGGTGTACTGAACCAGGGGCAGAGCCCCCAACGTACACCCTTGCTATATGCTCACATGTATGTATCAAGCTATATGCACGTGCAGGCAAACGCCAATCAAGGGTGTACTGAACCAGGGGCAGAGCCCCCAACGTACACCCTTGCTATATGCTCACATGTATGTATCAAGCTATATGCACGTGCAGGCAAACGCCAATCAAGGGTGTACTGAACCAGGGGCAGAGCCCCCAACGTACACCCTTGCTATATGCTCACATGTATGTATCAAGCTATATGCACGTGCAGGCAAACGCCAATCAAGGGTGTACTGAACCAGGGGCAGAGCCCCCAACGTACACCCTTGCTATATGCTCACATGTATGTATCAAGCTATATGCACGTACAGGCAAACGCTAATCAAAGGTGTACTGAACCAGGGGCAGAGCCCCCAACGTACACCCTTGCTATATGCTCACATGAATCAAGCTATATGCACGTGCAGGCAAACGCTAATCAAGGGTGTACTGAACCAGGGGCAGAGCCCCCAACGTACACCCTTGACTATATGGCCACCTGTAACAGAAGAAAACAAAAATATAAATTACTGCACATGCACACATACACAATGTCATGCAGTGCCACTTACATTGTGTGTTGAATCATCACAGCCACTACATCAGATTTTGTAACATCCAGCACTGCATAAAAACAGAATAAACGCTTTTAACACAAAATTTAGGCAGCTATAGCTATCTATGACCACACTTCTAACATGTGTATAGGCTACAAAAATTAGAAAATGAAAAGAGGGTGACATTACAAATCAATAAGAAAAATTAAAATTCTTCTCTTCTTGCTACTCTCTCCAGCCACAGCTCACTTTCTCTGCCCAGTGACACAAGTGAAGATATTCCAAAAGTTATTCTCTCTCTTGCCTCAGAGTATATAGGAAGATATGAAGCGTTGCTACCTACAATTGCATGCATGGTTGAAATAGCATTCTGATTAATTTTGGTCCCATAGGGCTTTATTAATCACCACATTTCAGTCAGTGGATACATGTACATCAGTCACGAACATTATTTACATTTGGAAGATCAGTACATAGCATAGCTGTGTGCATGACCATAATATCAGTGCTAGGCTAGATGCATGCATGTAGGCCACAACATTATTATGGCCTACATGCATCTACGTATATAGCACTGAGTACAAATTGTTGATTGGTATACAGCATCACTTAATAATTATGTTAATACACAATTACCACATTCTTCATGCACGCACTGAGAATTATTATTTGACTTTAATCGTGATTTACTGATCAAAATGCCACGCACTTCTGCTATACACTGTAAAGCTGACCAAGGCAATGGCAATACTCATATCACCCAGGATGTGGTTAGGGCAATATTATGAGTATTGCTTGCGCCGTGAGCTTTGCCATAGTAATTATGCCCAGTGAGCAATGTCTACACATCTGCAATACTATAGTAATGCATCACGTAGTGACGTCATCCGACCACAACCATAGCAACTACAGCAGCTCCCTAGCGACCATAATATGACGTCATACTGTTTGAATGTATGGCTATGTAGCTGGCAGCGCTTTTGTATGCTGGTTTATGTAGCTTAATAATTATGATAACTTCTCCCCTTACGGTGATAAAATTAATGTGAGGATTCATCCCTACAGAGTAAATTTGAAGGTACTGTACTTGCTCTAATTATCTGAACACCCAAAAATAATTACTAATATCGTTGTTCGGTTAATTCAGCCAATGGCTCGTTAGAGTGTACAAAAATGGAGAAAGCACTAGCGATAATGAAACAGCAGTCAATGTCCAACTATAGTTTATTGTCTTCAGCTCAGGTCTAGTATCGCCGCTGTGCTCACTATAACTAAGTCCATGTTATCTTTCCGCTCATAGATGCTGTCCAAAATGTGGTAGCCATACTCTGCAATGAACGTAAGAGTCGTCTTGAGCTCCTATCATGCTGTGTACCGCGTGGTCATTCAGTTGATTAGAATGGGTGAGAAAACTTGAAAGTTTGGATATTCAATGAATTACAAAGGAAATTAAACTTATTATTCAGGCTATTAGAATGTTCATTTAATGAATTACAAAGGAAATTAAACTTATTATTCAGGCTATTAGGAATGTTCAAATAATTAGAGCGAGTATGGTAATTTATAAGACTCAACCAAAACCGCATAATCCTACAATAATTGTTCTACTGCATACATAAGGACACATCCACCCTCTTAGTACTCAATGTATAAAATATATTATGATACAATTGGCTGTCTTTATTAGCCTTATCCCAAGGATTTTCAATGTTACCCACAGACTCAAACACTGGGAGATAAAATAATTAATGTCAGATGCATGCTTTGCTAGCTACTATCTATGAAGCTTTCAGACACTAGTCTATAAAAGTATATATCACCAATAAGATTTCTAACAGAAAGATGAGAAACTGTGGAGTTCAGTAGTCTATATGTAAAAGCATGGTTTGTCACCACCGCAGTATATTATGTATAATCATTTAAGGTACATGTACCTTCGACGTTTCGCTCTGGAGTGGTAGTGTACAGCATGCTACTACGCTTGAAGGCACATATAATATGAAAACAGCCGATTTTCAGCATTCAAGCAGCCCGCATTAATCAATGGCATTATGTGACACTTCTCGTGTGATCCAAGGTCCTCCCATTTTGTGTGTAACAATGAAAAGGTGACAGGGTCTGGGGACGAGGCTAGCCAGAGTCACTTTTAGCTATTACTTAATAATCACCCTCACCTTCCCATAGATTTATCATCGTCTGGTCACAGCATCTACATCACCAATTGCATTTAAAATCGACCTGCAAACGAACAAAAACTCAAAAGAAAATTGTAATACTCAGTCTAATAAATGCTTCTCTAATGATAAGGTACATTTAGCATAATAATATTATTGATAGAGTAGCTACATACAGGGCCAGGTGCTTTCATAAATATATACCCCCCCCCCCCCCAGGCTTTTCTAATGATGGTAGAGCGTTTGGCATCTAGCTACAGCTGGCATCTAGCTACACCAAGATCATAATATAAACGCTAACTTGATGCTCGTGGCAGGGCTCTTTGCGCGTGATCGCGGATGTATCTACAGCCCCATGTGACTTACATTGTAAGTTTCAAACTCTTCGTTCCATAACATTAGGTGTAGGTCGATCACTCTGCTGTTATTCTAGTAGTACCACCAGCTCCAAGTCCATCTCTTAGGCCCTAGACATTTTACATCGAATTTCTTCGCGAGCGCACGCAGATCATTGCTATACATGCGCGCATACGCTAATTATTATTGTCAACGCGCAATGCCTATGAGCGCTATTAAAATTATTTGCGTATCAGTGTGCTTTGCGTACATACTAGAGCCTCATTCCCAGTCCACGGCCACCCCGAGCCCAGTGTTGCAATACCTGTACTCGCGTATCGGATTCCAGTTACATGATTGTATGGATTGGTGACCTACAGTTGTCCTCCTTCCAATTCCTACATTGTACAGCACGCCCGAATAATAATAATAATTAGCGCATGCGCGGGCGAGCCACTCCTCTACAGAATTCCCCACGCCCCACTGAGCTGTGATGCTATTCTAGACTGAGAAAGAGAAAGCTGGGAGGTTTACTATATGTTTTCACTCTTGCCGATTAATCCCACAACTTATTGACCATGAGCTGGAGGCGAAAGGAAGGAGGTACGTACGTAGCCAGCAACTTTGAAGTATTTTATATGTGTACAGACTACATAGTATGCGCATGGTATGATGGTCACGGTAGAGCTACTCCCTTTCGCTGGTGAATGTTCGATGCTGCACGACTTTCATAATTAATTCAGTGTGATCTTTCATCTACAGCTCCGTATTTACTTGATCTTCCTATGCCTGTATTCACCGGTCTGTGTGTGTCTCTGGACAGTGGTGCTATTCACAATTGGAAGGCACTGGTTCACCATCTCCACGATTACATGATGACAGACATATGCGCCAGCTCAGCATTATTGAGCAGAGGGTAAGCTTTGTCGTTATTATTTTGATCAGCTAGTTGTGCATGATGCTACTTTTAAAACTACATACGTGATTGTTGAAGCCATGTGTACACAAGTGTGCTAATGTACAGTATATGCCCAAAGTACTGCCTTGGGCGATTTGGACTTTCATGTAGATCATGAAACCTCACTTTTCGTTTACGAGGTTTATAATAATATTATAATAATTATTGTAATTTAGAGATTCTGCAGAGCCCTGAGGTAGTGTAATAATATGGTACAGTATGGCGGGTAATTTTCGTGAGGTGCTAATTTTCGTTATTTTCGTGGTTGACTTGGCAGTCACGAAATTTTCCCACCCACGAAATTAATGCCTACTGTGATATGGTACGTACTATGCGAGTCCATGATAATGGGTCTGGCCACAAACATCGTGGCAGCGCGGCCAACACTTTCCAGTGTTATCAAGCAACAGTAGCCACTGTCATCCAGCTGATAGCATCTTCGACACTAATATTCTTCTATCTCATGCCTTTTGTCCAAGTATCTGTAGGTATGGCTTAGTAACAAAGAAGATCAGAGAGTGTGTATAGATTACATCATTGCTTATGCAACAGTGCCACGCCCCTAGACTGGTTGCTGTCACGAAATTTAAAACCATGAAAATTAATTTTGAGGGCCTTTTCGGACTTTCCACGAAAATTACCCACCATACCCTAGCTGACTGCATTATACTCTGAATCCAAGATTATGTTCACAGTGTTATTTGACACAGAGAGAGAGAGAGAGAGAGAGAGAGAGAGAGAGAGAGAGAGAGAGAGAGAGAGAGAGAGAGAGAGAGAGAGAGAGAGAGAGAGAGAGAGAGAGACTGTCTGACCTACAATACACTTGTGAGGTAGTGTGGTTTGTATTCATGGGGGGGGGGGGGTGGTCCTGTCAACCACCTCCTCAGTATGGCTGCTGCCACTTCACTGCAGTGTCTGCTTTTGTTTTATCGTGAGCAGGAGGAGCTGGTTGGTGGTACTATATAACTCAAGTTTGTGGAGCAAAGAATTTTGTCACTGAAATACAGGCTCTCTCAAAGTTAGTAGCTGCTAAATAGAGTCAATAATAGTTACTGCATTCATTAAAATGTCGGTGAGCACATATACAGGGATATATATCCTTCCTTTCCCAACCCTAGAATTCCCATGGAGAACAGCACTAAACTATTGGAACATGTGCCATTGTCTGACGAGTAACCATCGTCTGATAATGCTATGTTGATTGATTATTCACAAGAACAGAGTTGTATAGCATCATTGAATGTGTTGATTTCGACTGTAACACATGGTTCACATTAATTTTAGTGCCCAATTCACCGATTTATTGAACATAAGCTCATGTACACTTCCAAGAATTGTTATGTACATGTAAACTAGTTACATTTATCTCTCCTACAGCTTAAGCCATGCCCCTGTGCTCGGCTACAGTTGTGATGGTCTCTGCCTTATTTCTCCATATATGGCAAACTCTGCACTCGCCTACCTTTGCCGAGCTCAGCAAATTGTCATACACAGAGACGTTAAAAGGTACTATGCATGTACAGTATCAGACCTTATGATAATGGTTGGACATAGGACATTTTCCGACAAATAGCCAGCATGTCCTGCCATTCACTTTATTATCCAGACTCTTTCTTTCATTCAATCAATGCAGCATTCAATAGTGCAGTTCAAGCACTAATGTCTGACTAGCATCCTGTTTACTGGCTTAGGCTGCACTGTAGTAGCTGTGGCTGGGTCAACTATGGTTTTTGGAGGCTGGCTTAGGGTGGGCCTAGCACCCACCAACTACATATTGACCACAATGACTCAGCAGCTGTACATCTGCTGGTGGTCTTCTATGCCTTGAGCTGAGTGTACTGTAATATTATTACACAGCATGCCCTGCTACAGCATTGATATATTATAGTTGGAAGAAAAAAAATTATTAATAATACAATATACATTGGTGTCCGGGAATTCGGTGTAAATGTCTGGTCAAATTTCAGACATTTTGACTGGCCATAGATACAAAAAAATTTATCGTAAGGTCTGCAGTATGTATAGTCATGTACTTGCAATTTTAGTGAGGTACTGCTACCACTAATTATTTCAGAAGATTTTACGATGATATAGTAGACATCTAGAGCATTTCAGAAGGCTTTAATAAATAGATATTATGTGTATATCGACATGTACTTGCTAGGCTGATTGTTTAGCTACTGGTGCTGCTATTCATAGGGCCTCACAATTGGTTGTCTGTGACCATGGTTATTTGCATATCAAAGAAAGAAAGTACCCAATACCCTTATGGCTGGTCATGGTACAGAGGTGCACACCTGCACCCACAGTTTTCAGGTGATAGTGAGATATGGCCCCTCATGTATGATGAAAGTAGCTAGGTACACATGTACCGTAGATCTGGAAATTTTCATGTAAAGAAACTTTCGTACAATAAATTTTTGTGTAAAAAATTTTCATATGAACGACCCCTTACCACATTAGCGTTAATAATGCATGCTAACTTTCGTAGCTCCCATCAACTACGAAAATATTTTTACAATGAAAATTTCCAGATTTACAGTATCTATAGAGACAGCTACAGCCATGCACACTAAGCAGTGGCGTAGGAAGATGTTTTTGAGCAGGGGGGGGGGGCTGAAAGTAAGCAGGTGAAGTGAAGACTCGCTTTACGCGTGCGTAGCGCGCGAAAGCTGGGGGCATGCTCCCCCAGGAAAATTTTGGAGTTTTAGACCTTCTGAGAGCTTTTCTAGTGCATTTTCGAGGACATTCTGGACTCTTAGCTTGTCACATGTGAACACAGATCAGCAGTGACTACTGATCTGTGTTCACATGTGACAATTATTGATATCTACACACCGTGGGGCTAAGATACACCATAATCATGAATAACTCAACCCTGATTGTGGCAACAGATGAAAAAGAAAAGTGCAAACCTCAGAGGGTGAGCCCCACTCCCTGGCTTGTACAGCAGTCGAGGGGCTCTGCCCCCCCAATCTTATGACTGGGGGGGGGGGCAATTGCCCCCCCCCCCAGCCCCCCTGGTTCTTACGCCAGTGCTAAGGGTACAGAGAGTAAAAGAAGCATTTTTATTGTTAATTAAGACTGGTTGGGGTCAACCCCCTGTGTCTCTGGGTATGGAGGGACTAGTGGTTTGGAGGAAGTCATGCATACTGTGAATACAGTAAGGGTAGTGGAGTAGTATCACACACAGCACATGTGTATAGGGTACAGTGGAGTGCATACTACTACCATGTGTAATTTGTGGTGGTGTGTCCCTGTTAATTAGCTAAGATGTTACTCCTCTGACCAGCTATTCAAATTCCCAACTTTGTCTTGTACCAGTCTTCATTATAATATTTTATGAGCACCACCCTATAATAATTTAGGTACCCTTTGCATTTTTTCAGTTGTAATTAGAAGTACATTTGCAGATAATACACCAAGAGTATGCAATGTATAGTCTTGCACGGTAGCACCCATTTAAATTGGAATGGACATTGCCATGTGAGGATATCAACTATGTTGTTGCTCTTCTAACTGGTGTACTCTTCAGCTGTGTGCATGCATAGTTTCTTAATTAGAGGAGATCTCCTCATTTCTCATTTTATAGACCAGCCAAGGGTTCCACAGTATCCAAGTAACTCTTGTTTTGGCCATGAATAAAAAATATATGTTTACTTATCATCCCTTTCTCCATGACCACCACTATTATGGTAAATGAGATCTAATGCCACAAAGTACCATTCTTGAGTGAGCATCCATGCATAGTCATAGTGGAAAATATTATGTGTAATTAAGTTAAACTAGTATCATTATGGTTAGGCCAAATCAATTTGATTTCATGTTTCTTGGACCCGTAGACCGTTTATTTCTGAGATTTGGAAAAAAAAATTAATTATTTAAAAACCACAAGCACATGATCCACCAAGTATCGCCATATTCAGCAGAAGCTGTCCATGACAAGGAGCCAAGAAAAGGAGCTTCTAGCTTCATTTTATCAAGGCTCAGTGTTCTGGAGGAGTCTTGCATTGATTTCTTGGTCAAACCAGCTTGTTCATAGCAGGACAGCGAATTTTAATGATATTCATAACATTTAATGAGATTCATAACTTTTGCCTACCTACCAACCCTATCTCAGCCTTCCATCTATCCAAGAAACATGAAATTAATTTGATGTGGACTTACTAACTGCATTGCATGTAAATGGCCTGAAATAGTCTGTAGAGGTGTGTTCATGCAGTTTATCATGACATTGTGTGTACTCTCTTGAGCATATATACATGCATAAACATGTACACTGTATTTGCTTAGAGGGGGAGCCCCACCCCTCAGGCTCTTTGCCAGCTACATGTACATGCATGTGGTCAGGAGTACATTACTAATTATAATGTACTCCTGACATAGTACATACTGGTATGCCTTCATTCCCTATGGCTGCATGGGTATGGCTTGAAATTTCTGTGGTCTGTTGAATACTATAAGGGTAGTGGAGTAGTATTGCACACACACACACACACAGCACATGTGTATAGGGTACAATGGAGTGCATATTACTACCATGTGTAATTTGTGGTGGTGTGTCCCTGTTAATTAGCTAAGATGTCAATCCTTTGACCTAGCTATTCAAATTCCCAACTTTGTCTTGTACCAATCTTCATTATAATATTTTATGAGCACCACCCTATAATAATTTAGGTACCCTTTGCATTATTTCAGTTGTAATTAGAAGTACATTTGCAGATATTACACCAAGAGTATGCAATGTATAGTCTTGCATGGTAGCACCCATTTGAATTGGAATGGACATTGCCATGTGAGAGTATCAACTATGTTGTTGCTCGTCTAACTGGTATACTCTTTAGCTGTGTACATGCATGGTGTCTTAATTAGAGGAGGTCTCCTCATTTCTCATTTTATAGACCAGCCATATGCATGGTTCCACGCCAGCAACTTTGAAGTATTTTATATGTGTACAGACTACATAGTATGCGCATGGTATGATGGTCACGGTAGAGCTACTCCCTTTCGCTGGTGAATGTTCGATGCTGCACGACTTTCATAATTAATTCAGTGTGATCTTTCATCTACAGCTCCGTATTTACTTGATCTTCCTATGCCTGTATTCACCGGTCTGTGTGTGTCTCTGGACAGTGGTGCTATTCACAATTGGAAGGCACTGGTTCACCATCTCCACGATTACATGATGACAGACATATGCGCCAGCTCAGCATTATTGAGCAGAGGGTAAGCTTTATCGTTATTATTTTGATCAGCTAGTTGTGCATGGTGCTACTTTTAAAACTACATACGTGATTGTTGAAGCCATGTGTACACAAGTGTGCTAATGTACAGTATATGCCCAAAGTACTGCCTTGGGCGATTTGGACTTTCATGTAGATCATGAAACCTCACTTTTCGTTTACGAGGTTTATAATAATATTATAATAATTATTGTAATTTAGAGATTCTGCAGAGCCCTGAGGTAGTGTAATAATATGGTACAGTATGGCGGGTAATTTTTGTGAGGTGCTAATTTTCGTTATTTTCGTGGTTGACTTGGCAGTCAAGAAATTTTCCCACCCACGAAATTAATGCCTACTGTGATATGGTACGTACTATGCGAGTCCATGATAATGGGTCTGGCCACAAACATCGTGGCAGCGCGGCCAACACTTTCCAGTGTTATCAAGCAACAGTAGCCACTGTCATCCAGCTGATAGCATCTTCGACACTAATATTCTTCTATCTCATGCCTTTTGTCCAAGTATCTGTAGGTATGGCTTAGTAACAAAGAAGATCAGAGAGTGTGTATAGATTACATCATTGCTTATGCAGCAGTGCCACGCCCCTAGACTGGTTGCTGTCACGAAATTTAAAACCACGAAAATTAATTTTGAGGGCCTTTTCGGACTTTCCACGAAAATTACCCACCATACCCTAGCTGACTGCATTATACTCTGAATCCAAGATTATGTTCACAGTGTTATTTGACACAGAGAGAGAGAGAGAGAGAGAGAGAGAGAGAGAGAGAGAGAGAGAGAGAGAGAGACTGTCTGACCTACAATACACTTGTGAGGTAGTGTGGTTTGTATTCATGGGGGGGGGGGGGGGGGGTGGTCCTGTCAACCACCTCCTCAGTATGGCTGCTGCCACTTCACTGCAGTGTCTGCTTTTGTTTTATCATGAGCGCTATTAATATTATTTGCGCACCAGACGTTGTGTGCTTTGCGTACATGCTAGAGCCTCATTCCCAGTCCACGGCCACCCCGAGCCCAGTGTTGCAATACCTGTACTCGCGTATCGGATTCCAATTACATCATGTATGGATTGGTGACCTACAGTTGTCCTCCTTCCAATTCCTAGCACGCACTGGGCCCGAATAATTAGCGGATGCGCAGGCGAGCCACTCGTCTACAGAATTCCCCACGCCCCACTGAGCTGTGCCTGGCAGCGATGCTATTCTAGGCTGAGAAAGCGAAAGCGGGGAGGCTTACCATGTTTTCACTCTTGCCGATTAATCCCACAACTTGTTGATCATGAGCTGGAGGTATTTATGTGTACAGACTACATAGTATGCGCATGGTATGATGGTGTAGATCTACTCCCTTTCGCTGATGAATATTCGATGCTGTATGACCTTCATGATAATTAATAATTAATAATTAATTCAGTGTGATCTTTTAAAATTTCATCTACAGCTCCGTATTTACTTGATCTTCCTATGCCTGTATTCACCAGTCTGTGTGTGTCTCTGGACTGCAGTGGTGCTGTTCACAACTGGAAGGCATTGCTTCACCATCTCCATGATTACACCATGACAGACGTGCACCAGCTCAGCATTATTGAGCAAAGGGTAAGCTTTGTCATTAATTTTGATAGTCTAGTTCTGCATGGTGCTACTTACTACATGCGTGTACGACTATGCTGATAATTTGTTGAAGCTGTGTGTACACATGTGCTAATCTCTGTAAACACTAGCCATCCTGAGACTGCCGTCCAGGCCTTAGAAAATTTCCCGGGGGGGGGGGGGGGGGTGGGTGGACACAGCAAGCTAGTACTATGAGACCCCATCCTTGAGTGTGTGTGGTTGTAGGAGAAGTGTTTGATGTGTGAGTGAATTATTTCACCTCAATTTCAGCTATCAGCACAATTAAACCTTTATTGCATGTTGGCCAGGGCAAGCTGAGTGATGTAATCAATTTAGACAAAAACAGTTTGGACAACTGACTTGCAAAGCACAGCTTTAGTGTTTTCTCTCCACAAGCACATCTGTAGGAGGAACAGCACCTGCATGGTCAACTCCCTTTCACTCCACATCTTCTACCACAGTTACAACTCTCACACCACATCGGGATGCACTGTTGGCCACAGATACTGAATATCATTAATTTTATACACATGTTCACATACTGGTATTGACTACTTCTATAGAGACAATGTCATACTATTATTATTATGCCACATCTATACATATATTCAGGAGTGAACATTTTGCGCTCCATACCCTATTCTCTACATATGGAGACATACCACACACGTACATACTCCCTTCATCACAATACCAGATACCCTATTATGTCTACACATGTATATACACATCCACCAAAGCTATATTCCCTATCCCTAAGCACCTCTTATGGTTACCATTAGCAACTGATCGATCCATGCATGAACTAGTCCTCTTCTCTCTATCTATGAGGCAATCAATTATAGACCAAAAATTATGTACAGCAACAATAATGTATGTGAATGTAAATTCATACTGTACAAAAAAAACACTCTACATAATTATCGTGATACACGGTTTACGTAGATCCACTCCTATGTGTAGATTTCACACGGTTAGTGTTATCTCTGACTTTCTTGAGGAATGCCATAAACAGTGTCCCTCCTGTGCCCCTATCTGTCTCGCTGACCCCCTCTCCCTGCCGTCGCTTCACATTGATGATGTAACTGGTAACTAGACTGATGTGGCCCGTCCGAAATGACACTAATGCATCCACAGCTTCATCGTACTTCTGGATCACTTCAGTGTCCCCACTGCACTTGCCAACATACTCACTCAAAGATGCACTCTGATCGCTCAAAAACTGGAGAAATTTACGATGCTTTGTTGGCATATAGAGCTTAAATTTATCCACTAGCTGCTGTTCACTCGGTCCATGGCGTGCCCCAAGAAAAATGCTGAATGCTGGGATAGCAGTATCCTGTGCTCCACTCACACTGCAGTACTGCTGCACTTCGGATGATACTCCACTGTAGATCAGACCACCTTCTGGGAAGCTCAGAAATGGACGGATCTTATTGTAAAAGAAAGAGGGGTCACAATGCTCGTACATCTTCTTGAGTATACTCCTCATGTTGCGCAGTGATTGAGTGATGGTCTCCAGGCATGTCACAAGACTCTTATTATCGTTGGATTCCATTGCCTTGTATCCATTCATTATTGCCTGGAGGCCAGGGGCTGCCCCTGCCTCCTCCAATATGTGAACCATAAAGAACCACGACTCTTCACTCGTTCCAGTAAATGTGAGTGCTGCTTGAAGGTTTTCAGGAGCTATTGGCTTGGATGGATCTTTCAGAACATAGTTGTACATGACAATGGCAGCATATGTGGCAGCCGGTAGCACTCCAATGTGTAGGGAAGTGGCTTGCCATGGAATGGACAATTTGGGGGGCAGTCTTTGCACCAGCCCTCTGTTGCTGTCTTCTGTGATGTATGCCTGAGCTAGGAACGATACGATGACATAGGCCCACCTCCAGTCAGCTTCATCCGTGCCCAGTGTGGCTGTAGTGAATTCTCGATCAGACAGTGCATCAATGTTCTCCCTGACTCTTCTCTCCTGGCTCCACTTGGGCAAGCTGCGAGCTGCTGCCTCCCACTCAGCAAAATAGTCACCAGGCAGCTTATCAGAGACACGCTCAGGAGCAAATCCTGTCCTCAGTGAAATATCATAATCCCTTAGGTCCGACATGATCTGAACAAGAAATATTTAATATTATGAGCTGTGGAAACTTTAATATTAAGTTTTCAACACTGTTAAGTATATAGGTGTGGGAATCACTCAAGGGCCCTATTATTATAATGTAGTAGGGCCTCGATTTTTATAGCAGCAAGATTAATTATGGAGACTTGAGCAGCCTCATTTAATACGCTGCACTTGATGCAAGCGTGGTTGAGCCCCACCCCCACAATCGAGCGCGTACACGATTGATTTTCCAACTTACCCCAGATAAGACGCTAAGAATAGGTGGACATTGACCAACCAGCTACTGACCTAACAGAAGAGAAATTTGGTAGGTCCATAAATCGAAATTGCTACAACTACTTGTACAAATTTTATATTGGCTCGCATGCACGTGTAATGCATGCAATGTGCACGCGCAGAGAGGTCATGGTAGTCATAATTCGGCTTCACCACAGCTTCCATAAGGTACTGACCACTACCTCGCCGATTACCACAACTAAGACAAACGCAGTGCTCGAATACACATGCACAAGGAATAAACAAATAATAATTTATATAGTTAGGAGGATCATAGAGCTAATGGTACAGTAGCTGATCTATACACAGACAGTCTACACTGTGCAGTGATGTGGTTCTAGTGTTCGGCTGGGAACCGATAGCCAATGATGTGCTTTCTGCCAATCATTTCACCAACAAAGAACCAGCAGGCAACTTCGACAGCCACCAGAGTGTTCTGTGCCGCCTGCCTTGCAGGAATGTCCAAGAATTTCCCACTAACAGCCGAGTTCCAGAGCTGACCAAGGCCACTGCGTATTTCTGGCCACTGTGTTGGACCAGGAGGACCTAACTCAACACGAGCATGACCCCAGAAACGAGACAAATGAGGCTGAGCAAAACGAGCAAAGTCTACACAAATTGAGTGTGTGTGTGTGTGTGTGTGTGTGTGTGTGTGTGTGTGTGTGTGTGTGTGTGTGTGTGTGTGTGTGTGTGTGTGTGTGTGAAAGAGAGAGAATTCTAATTAAAGAGCATCTATCTAGTGACTCATACTCGTATCAAGCCGCATTGTGAATCAAATGGATATAATTATGTTAAAACTCACTCTGAGCAGACGATGCCGACTTGGTAACGATCTTGGTTCCCAGAGAGGCTAATCTTTGAGCCATGCTGTGTTTGTGAAGCAAAGCTGGAGACCAGGTCACATGATCATGTAGGCCCCACCCACCAAATTAAAACGAGTAAACATGTCGGTGCGCATTAATTAGATCTATTGTCCATGTACACGACGGTATGTCGGAAGGTTTGGAAGAAAAGAAAGCATGTACATTCTTCAAGAAATCAGCGAAAAAGAGAGCTGCAGTTAGGAAAAGACAACACCCGTCCAGTGATGAAGGTTGGATCGCACCACCACCTGATCCGTGATGATTTTGATGAATAATTTTAATAATTTGCATGCATGCTTGCAGACGATAGCGATGAGGAATCTGCTGTTGTGCGCAAGGAGAAAAAATTAGCAAAAGGCAAACTGTTTCAGAAAACTAACAGCAAAGCACACGATAAGTCTTCAGGTACATGCAGCTGATCACACTAGTTATGTAGACTTGATCTTGGCTATTAAATGTTTATTAAAATTATAATATTATGTGCAGGTGGGTATGGAGAGAGTGATGGTGAGAGTGATACGGCAGAAGGTAGTAAAATAACCCTGGCCTACAAGTCAAAGCGAACTTCCGAACCAGAGGGTCTTGAAGACATGGGTGCTACTCTAACGCTTGAAACAGAGTCAACTACCAAAGTATGATTCCAAGATCACTTAATCAATGCCTTAATGGTGCCCCTCTTATTTTGCTAATGTGTGAGCATAGGTTAGCAGTGAAGACAAGAGAAAGTGAGCTGCTCTAATTCGATCTGTGGAAAGAATTGTATGCATATGAATGCCCCCACCCCTCCAAAATACTTGCAGAGGCAAAGGTCCACTTCAAGCACCAAGCTTCTTGCGAAGCACTGTTCGCTGGGACTACCAACCAGACATTTGCAAAGACTACAAAGAAACAGGCTACTGCGGATTTGGAGGTACCTTAGCATATTTTATTCTCGTCATACCATTGATAATATATGGAAATAATATTATACTCTAAAAAATGGCGACAATATCCTGATCTGTATTTATCATGTGTATGTGCTCCACTACACATGCAGATAGCTGCAAATTTCTCCATGATCGAAGTGACTATAAAAGTGGATGGCAGTTGGACAGAGAATTTGAAGAGAACCAGTATGGAAATAATGGTAATTTTTGCAAGCTGTAGTGTTCATTTTGTACACGGACATAATAATAATTCCACTATCGGTATTATAAATTTTATAGATCCTGAGCAGTATGAGATTAGCAGTAGCGATGAAGACCTTCCATTTGCCTGCTACATCTGCAGAGAACAGTTCAAGAACCCAATAGTCACAAAGTCAGTAAAAATTATCAACTTATACATCATTTGGAGATCTGTATTTGTGGTACGTACAGGTGTAAGCACTATTTCTGTGAGTCTTGTGCGTTGAAGCAATATCGAAAGAGCTCTCGCTGTGCTGTGTGTGGACAGCAAACTAGTGGAGTGTTCAACCCAGCTAAAGGTAACCATCATACTCACTAGCTCAGTTATTGAGGTGCAATACATCTTCAGATCTGATTGCCAAGATCAAGAAAGTAGAGGGAGAGAAAAGAGAGCAGTTAAAGAACGATGATAGTGACGACAATGACCTATAGTCCCCAGTCTATTGTAAGTGCATTGAACTGTTCTCAGCTGCTGTTTGTTGTAATGTACTAAAATAGCTATGCACAATGTCATGCCAAAACTAATTTTTAAGTCATGTATGCACCTCTCTCATTCATTCCTTTCTCCTCCTCTCATCATGAGTGTTATGTCAGAATTAAAGATAATTATTAGAGATGTGTATAAGTCTTGTGACAAGAAGTGCATGTATACACACTCATAATGGACATGAATGAACAAGTGGGGTATGAATGTACATGACATAATATCTAATGGTTGATTCATGGTTGCTAGGTGTCAATGGATAGTTTTTCATTTTTGAAGAATGTTCTTAGCAGTGGTTCAATAGGTTCATTGCTTCTCTTCACTTGCTTTTCAATTGCTCCCATCAGATCGACCCTTGCCCCTCGGTTCACCCCACGAGTCACTGTGCGAGACCTATGATGTCATAGTGTGCAGTCAGCATAAACTCTTAAGCATGATACTCAGTTAAACACAAATTCTAGGGAGGGGAATCTCACTCTCTAACATTATAAATACCACAGACTAGACTAAAAAATTGTGGCTTACTTTCCAGCAGAGTCTTGAGGCAGGAGGTTGATCTGGAGGGACTCACAGTTGCACAGATACAACATTTCCTCGAGTATATCAACCACTAGGACAGTTCTCAGTCAAGGAACAGCCTTAACATGGGATACTGAACACATGTTGTGCACACTCAATTGTGGTTACAACACATACAGAGGATTGCAAGTTGGTTGAAGGTAGTGCAGGTCAAAATGCAAATGCAGCCAACCATATCACACATGTATAGTATTGTGGTGAGCATGCACAAGGTCTACTACAGTGTTATGGTTCACTTAGATCGCATTCCTGTAGTTTTACTCCATGTGTACTACATTATTTGAATCTTCCTTCTGAAGTCGCGCATGCTATTATACTGACCAGTTTAGGCGGGAAAATTTAAATTTGATTTTGCTCGTGTCTACATTATTACCGTGATCATGCCCAAGGCATACTCTGAAGACTTAAGGTGGAGGGTCATCTGGCTGCACTTTCTTCAAAACAAATCTACCAAGGAGATTTCAAAACAGCTGTATCTGAGTGAAAGTAGCATTGAAAGATACATTCACCTGTTTAATCATACTGGAGATATTGCACCTAAAATCAACGCCATGGACCCTTACCAGCAATGAGTGAATTTGAAGAAGTCACACTTCTACAAACTTTGTTAGATACACCCAGCTTATATCTGCATGAAGTGCAAAAAGAGCTCCATGATATTACAGGCTCCTTTTATGACTGTGCTACCATCTGCCGAGCTATTAAGAGGTTGGGGTTATCAAGAAAGAAAATGCGGCGTGTAGCTTTACAGCGATGTGAGCTGAAGCGGGCTGAATTTATATCTGAGGTGTTAGAGTTTGATCCAAGCATGCTAGTTTTTGTAGACGAAACTGGGTCAGATCGGCGAAATTCCGTCAGAAAGTACGGCTACAGCCTTCGTGGAATGACCCCTGTGACCCACCAGCTTTGTGTGTATGGGAAAAGAATGTTCGCAATAGGAGTGCTCACCACACGTGGAATTGAGGACAGCTACATAGTGGAGGATAATGTTAATGCTGACAAATTCTTACAGTTTGTTCAGCGATGCCTGCTTCCAATACTACTCCCTTTTGATGGTGATAATCCTCGATCCGTAGTTGTTCTTGATAACGCTGCAATCCATCATGTGGAAGCAGTAACCAGTCTCATTTCAGCTTCTGGGGCCTTAGTTAGATTTCTACCTCCATACTCACCGGACTTAAATCCGATTGAAGAAGCCTTTAGCAAAGTTAAATCATATCTAAGGGACAATGAAATAGCCTATCAATGTACGACCACACCACGAATCATTCTAGCTGAAGCATTCTCCACTGTTTCCCAGCAAGACTGTATCCACTATATGGAACATGCTGGCTACTGTTAAACAGCAAGTATATATAGGCAATGTGCATGTGTGTATGCTCCTTGTGTATGTTGTGTGTGTGTGTGTGTGTCCAAGTGAACACAAAAATTTATTGAAGTTCTGCATGGAAGGTCAAAGTGTGTGCATATATTATGTTTGTGGTATGGATACACACTACACACAAATTAAGTTAAATGTGGTACATACCCTAACAGTCAGTGCAGATTACTCATTAAGTCAAGAATTGCATTCTTTTGCTTGAGGAAATCTTCAGAAGTAATGGCTCCAAGGTCAAGGAGTGAGTGTAGCTCTCCAATCTGTTTGATGTACATAGAATTGAGTTGTGCTGCTTTGACTGGTGTCATCACAGCTGAAGATTTTGCTCCTTCTTGATCTTCACCACTAGCACCTGGGGAGGCAGGGGTACCTTGAGACCCCTTAGATTGTTTGAAGTAAGCTCCTTTTGGAGGACGATCATAGGATGTGTGCCTGCCTCCGACCATAGTTTCTGCCCACACTCGATACTGTATAGTTGACCATTTAGTCCCATGCTTATCCCTAAGTTTATCCACTGTGTCGTCAACTCGGCTCTCCTTATCCTCACTAGCTGTTTTTCGCCTTTTTTTAGCTGTTTGACCGTGTTGATCGTTGTCAGAGTCAGAACTCCCTTCTGAAGCAGGTAATTTGCTTTTCTTCTTGCGTTTCTGCTGATCAACTCCATCACACCATAGAGTTGGCGATTTTGATTGTATGATACGGAGGAGTTCAGTGAGATCACTCTCAGTACGAATCCAAATACGCGTTGTCCCTTTATGATAGCCAATATTGAAATTCAGGTCTTCATCGACAAATTCACTTCCAAATTGGTCAAGAATTTGTTGCTTCAAGGACCTGATATTGTCAATCTTCTTGACGTCAATATCACGTAACATAAATGTTTTGTGCTCACTGCGCTTTTCATTGCGCCCAATGATTTTTACGCTCACTGAAATCAGTGCATCCTTGGCTGGTGCTTCTTCTACGTCAGGATCGACAGATTCAGAGTCGTAGTCGCCCAATAATTCCATTGATGGGCTGCGAGGCATGATTAAAACATCATCTTCATCGCCAGTACTGGTGAGAGATGGTCCTCGCGCTTGAAAGCCTGGGTAGGAGAACCGAGGAGGTTGAGAGAGGTGAGAGAAGTTGTAGTGGTAGTTGTTGTAATTGTACGCCATACTGTAGCACCACTTTTATAGACAACAGCGAGGCAATGCGGATAGAGACTACTTAGTACGTACACTGGTACTGTCTGCAATAGCAACAGTAACCCGCGCGCGGGCAATTCTGCTGGCTATGAATAGACCAAGCAGGTTTGGCTTCCATAGAATAGAATTTGTGGTCACCCATGCCCACAGTATGTCTGGTTGACCACACAACAGCCAACGTTATGGTTGGCTGCATTTGCATTTTGACATGCACAACCTTCAACCAACTTGCAAACCTCTGTAGTGGGGACCCCCGCTAGGAAAGTACAAGTAGTGTTGCTCTGTAAACATGTGGTGTGACTGATTAGTAGCCACTGCTAGGGAGAACACCAGAGGAGCTTAGGGTCTGTAAGCCCTTGCTAACATACATTTATGATTGTACATGCACATACATCTGCTGCCGTTGTCAAGGATACCAACGATGTATTTGAAGAATTCTGGAAAGTTGAATTTTCTTCTTTTCTGAATGGTGGTAATGATTCCAGCAAAGATGTCTTGCTCTCTTGGCCAGTCGTGCTGAACCAGCACCAGCAGTTGACCGAGGGCAGACTCATTCTTCGAGTTAGAAAATGCAACATCCTACGATTATGGTTATTATAATGCGGAGGATGAAAAATGTGACAAAATAATTTAATTATGATTGTACAATACATTTTGACAATGAGCCGTGTCCCTACCTTGAGCGTCCCTATGATGACTTGGATACAGTAAGGCACTAGTTCACTTGTGGAGCACTGTAACAGCCGAAGGCAACGAGCTAAAGGAATCAAAAATGTCTATAACAACAGATGCAGAGAAACAATTTGAGAATGTACAGGATTTTGGAGTTGGGTTAGGTGGTTGTCGTGGTGACGGCTTATTTGACAGGTTTTGGTCTGGAACTAGGCTGATGACATCACTGGCGTAGCCACACGCAGACTACAATACACAATAATCACAACAGAATGATATGTAGACAGACTCGAGCTGGCCTAGACACACACACACACACACACACACCTGAATATCACCAACCATCACTGAACAGTTGACCATTTGAAGAATAAAGCGCAGTGATAAAGCCTACACACAGTAAAATATATACTAGTGATTCAATTCAACGGGGGACCCCCTAGCCCTAGATGCTGACCTTTGACCTGTCATCTGGCTTTGTTCTCTGCCACTCATGTTGGAGAATCTGCATGGCCAGGTTATGATCACCCTGTGTCGTCAAGGTGTCGTCAGTGTAGTCAGTGTGCTCAATGAGATCAGTCTGTGGCAGTTATATACCTTGTACAGTGCCATGTCTGCCCTGAATGAGCTAAGCCAGCTCCAGTCGAATGCACCCCACTGCTGACACAGCCGATTAAACTCTGAAATGATACACACGTACGTACATGATGAATCATAATAACAAGAACACTGCCAATCACTACTGCTTTAGGAGTGGGAATCACCATAATAATTAATTTGCTTTAGGGAGGGGAAAAGTCAATCCCAGTGCTGAGCTCATAATAACTCGTAGACTGTTCTAATAATAGCTATGCGCTCACAATGACTAGTAGACTGTTACATACCTCCCCTGTAAGTGATATTTGACTGGAGGAAGTCCCAGCAATCTATGGCCACCAGGAAGTACTCTGTCATGTGCTGGTCGCGTTGACGAGAGCCGGTCTGTATGCTGAGGACAGGGGAGGGTCCATGGTGGGCCTCCTCAACCTTACGACGCTTGCTAGGCCTAACCAAAAAAAAACAAGGAAATATTAAAAATAATATTATACATCAGTAGAGTGGTATGCCATACTGCAGCTGGTATACAGACACATGTGCATTGTCTGACGAACCTTTCTTCAGAAGAAAGCTGTTTACTTGTTCCTTCTTCAATCAGCACCCACGGTAACGCTGACTCAGCAGAACTGTTCTCTCCTCCTGCAATACACAACACAATCATAATATTCTCTGAACAAACATTCCAACCATTCTGGCTGGATAAATCCCACCTTGCTGGTGAGGGTAGAGCATTGCACTGCAGTACTCCCAACCCATCTCAAAGAAGAGGAAGGCTGCTATGTAGAAGCAAGCTATGGCCACCGTGCGAGGAGCTTCAAACTTGTGAAGATGACTGCTGTAGCCCGAGATCTTCTCCAGCCCATGCCAACGAACACTAGCCGGCCTGCAGTGGGGGAGGGACTGTGGCTAGAGGGGAGGGGGGAGGGGGAAGGGGAGAGAGAGAACTCACAAATGAGGTCCTATCTGTTTGCTCATCATGACCTCCCTCCAACCGCACTTCTCTGCAGTCATCATGAACAGTTTGTAGAGTCTCTCCCATCCTGGCTTACCAGCACAAGGGTGATCTGCAGAAATAATTATCACACTAGCATTCAATTATCAATCTATTGACAGCTGAACGAGTTCTGTGTCGCACTAAAAATTTATTGATCCAGGGTATACAGCAAATTTGCAGATTCTTTATCCTCATGCATGAATGTATATATACACATGCAATTCATACATGTACATATGCCAGGATATTATCTTCTACCTCTGTTTAGCAGTAGTCTTTGAGCTGTGAGTGTTGTGTAGAATGAAGCTACTGACTCGAGCCACTGGCAGAGATGGCTGGTCTTGAGGATCATCGTCTGGCCAGAGCTGCGAGACATAGGGTGCTCAATGTGAATCTCATGCGACTCCACCAGCAGAGGAATGACATCATTCACTGGAAGGAGGGAGAGATAATAAATAAATAATAATAATAATACCCTTATTCTTGAACCAGTACCCACATGCAATCTTCAAGCGTATTATATTACCAGAGGAAGTTGTTCCTGGATGTGTGCGTGATTGAATTTCCAGCCCAATTGTACCAGGGTTAGCGTAGCACCGCTGTAACTTTGCCCCTTATCCAACTAAAACACAATCATTTACTCTATTCAAAACAAAATCACTGGAGAATGCAGTCGTGGGAAGTTGCTCCCTAGGCATGCAGAGTCATACAAACAGACTGCATGCCGCACATGCATGTGCTTCAGTATTGGTGGTATGAAACAGGAGAGGCAGATTGACTTGTGCTTCAGTATTGGTGGTGTGAGGCAGATTGACTTACCGAGTAGCTCTCTGTAAGGATTGTCAGCCACTGCCGTATAGGTACCTGTTGGCTGCTGACTCAGTACGTCATATAAATCCAACTACATGCATACGTACATGTATGGGGCGAGAATAAAACATTATACATGCATTTAAAATATCAGTATTATTATGGGTGACATACTCTGACTCACCCCAAATGTCTGCATAGTATCAGGGAACAGGCGAACAGTTACCAGCCACACGCGACATTTGATCAACACAGTAGGAGCACCCTCTACAGAGAGAGAGAGGAAGAGAGAGAGAGAGGGGGGGGGGGAGGGATGGGAGGGGCAGCCTAATGCACATGTTGAATTGCATGCACTCACCAGAGGCTTGCATTAAAATTGATTTCTTTGTGGATGGAGGCAGCAAACTGAACAATTCTTGAAATAATTATGCATACACCGTAATATAAATTAATTTTTTATACATCAACTGAATGTTTGGTACCTTGTCTGACAACGGCTATTTTTTGTTGCTGTGGAGATCTCTCCTCTCCAGCCCCGTCCACCTTAGTACCAGCAATCACCACATCAGTCATCTCATGAAGGTACCGCTTCAGCTTTATCTCGTAATGAAACTTGGAAATACTGAACAAGAAAATCACAACAAAATTTGTCATCACATGATTAACTACAAAACTGATTAAATTATAGCTCTATGTACATAGCTACTACACATGTACATTCATCACACACTGTAAAAATACACATGCATGTACATGGACCTACGTACGTACAGTTGTGATATTATGTAATATGATGGGATAGTAATGTCACTGTGTGCATTCAGCTAAAACAGCATTTATATATCAAACATGACAACAATGGTATGTCTAGTGTATGGGGCACAGCTAGTCATCATATTAATTTTGCTTACAGTTCATTCAACACTTTGGCTGCTTCCTTGAGCTCATTGCAGAGAAGGTGCAGGGAAAATGATTCGTACTGCAAGTGGGAAAGCGTATAGGCTCAATGATCTATTCCATTAAATGCGCACCAACACACACACGACATGATTTTGCACCTGCACTTCGAAGTTTTCAGGGAATAGCGACCTAGCTGTCAGAATCCATGCCTTCGCCGCGCTCCTATCGTTGTGATGCAAGTGGGATCTGTATCGCCCGATCAACCAATCGCAGTCCTCTTTCACAACAGGCATGATTTTCTATAGATCATCAATCGGGCCGCGGGAGCTCGCAAACAGCTGATTCAGCATTAATTTGAATAAAAATTTTCAATTATAATATCCCACAAAATTAGAAAATATGTAGGACTAGTCTCGTGCCCAGCCTATGCAGGACACTATCCTACAAAATTAGATTAACAATTATTATTATGTCCCACAAAATTAGAATATTATGTAAGAATCGTCCAACAAGTATTCTTGCGCGATCAAAATGCTGAATCAGCAGTAAACGTTCGCGCTTGATAGCGGCGCTCCAATTAGAAACGATAGCGATCGCGTGGTGAATGAAGATGGATGATGGTGGATTTAAAATTCCAGCGGCTGCGCTTGGACGGAGAAAGAAGGCATCGGAGAAAATCCGAAGCATAGATGAGCATATCGATGAGAGAAAGTCAAAATCTGAGCAAGATCAGGACAAATCGAAATCTGAGGTACCGGTAGGCGATGATCGTGAGGTGGGAGCAGTGCTGTGTCCCAGCACAAGCAGCGATCGTCATGGACAAAACAGCGACACCAACTCGGTAGATCGAGGAGCTACGGCAGCTGAACCGGGTGATGGACTGAAGGGCGAGATCAAAGATGCAGATGAGACTAGCCATGATGCTACAGCTCAACCGGTAGACAAAGACAGCAAAGTTAGGGAGGGTGCCCCTTCATTAGAGTCTGATAATGACAGCAGCAGTGACAAACGATCACATGACTTGTCATCTCGGCAACAACAAGCAAAATCTGCTGAATCAGCATCCAGTGAAGAAGGTTCTGTGCCTCGTTTACCATACACTGTCCCACATTGGAGCGGTGAGCCTCCAAGCCACCTGCAGTTCTCCCTCTCTATCATCAAGAATGGAAGCATCATTGATGAGCTGGACTTGGGAGGGAAGGAGTACCTCGTCTTTGGACGCCTTCCTTCCTGTGATGTTCACTTGGAGCATCCATCGATATCTCGCTATCATGCTGTGCTCCAGTACCGGCCAGCTAGCCAGGAGAAGGAGGGGGGAGAGGGAGAGAGTGAGAATCGTACTGTGTTCTCTACAAATCCCCGTGAGCCTGGCTACTATGTGTATGACCTTGGGAGCACACATGGGACGTACTTGAATAAGAGGAGGCTGGATCAGAGATGCTACTACAGGGTGAGGGTCGGACAGATGGTCAAGTTTGGAGGCAGCTCAAGGCTATTCCTTTTAGAGGTGAGTGTATTCTTGTACATGTACCTTAGGGCTACGATTATTTGCAGGTACAAATTTTAGCGAAGTTTGGAAATAGTGTGTTTAGTGGGTATGGTTCTATTTGTTCGAAAATAGTGAAAATTTTAATATTTGCGGGTACAAATATTAGCGAAAATCGGGCAAATCGCTAATTTAGTACCCGCAAACAAGTGTCCTTAAGGTTGTAGCACAGGGATTTTCCCTCCCTAAAATTTCTGAAGTGTATGTTCTTGAGCTAAATATAATGCACTGAAGCATGTCCACTCGCACCCCCTCCCCTTTAGAGCAGCGGTGCTGGGATCCAGTATGAGGTGGAGGCTGAAGCAGAGGAGGAGAGAAGAGAGATCACAGCTCAGAAGGAGGAGTATGAAAGGAAAGTAGCTGCAGCCAAAGAGGAGGAAGAGAGACTGGCAAAGGAGAGAGAAAATGCTGGCGTCTCCTGGGGAATCAGTGAGTTACATACACCATGACAATGCCATTGAGGTAGAAAACTTTTGGAAGATTGAGGGGCAGTAGTGATGTACATATTGCAATACTACATGTAGGAAGTTCGGGGCAATGATTGAAAATTTAATTAAGCTAGAGATTTTCCAAAAATTATATTTTTTTGTCGCCAGTGATGGATGATGTTCCAGTGGACAGTGGGTCTGGAGAGGAGTATGAGATAGATGAAGAGAAAGAGGCATACTACAAAGATGATCCAAAGAAAGCACTCAAGAGGTTCTTTGACAGAGAAGGACTGGAGTTAGAATACGAGGTGGAGGAAGAAGGTCCACCCAAGGCTAGGCTCTTCACAGTCAGAGTCAGGTGAGAGGGGGGCTGGGGGGGGGGGGGAGGGGGGGAGAGAGAGAGCTCCCCCCTTATATCCTTTTACCCTTTTACCTTTTGCTTACATACATTTATAAGCCTCCCCCCTTATGTGTAATCCTTGAAATTTAACATAAGCCATCCCCCCCATCCCCCCTTACATGTTATCACTTGTCCTCTCACACACATACACAGGCTGCCAATAGACACTGTATCTGGAGAAGCAGTTGCTGAAGCTTCAGTGAAGGGAAAGAAGAAAGATGCTGTTTTGCTGTGTGCATTGAATGCCTGCAGGATGCTCGATGCTCACGATATCCTCAGACAACCCGCCAAAGGTAGCACACAGTGTGCTTCTCAATGTTGTGTATTGTGATTATGGTGATTTGCTGCAGCTCACAAGCGCAAGAAGAGGAATTGGGAGGAGAATGATTACTATGACAGCGACGAAGACACCTTCCTTGACAGAACTGGGACTAGTGAGCAATGAACGACGCATCCATTTAATTAGCAGGGGCATACTATTAATTAACTATTGTCCTAACACTGTGCAGTCGAAAAGAAGCGGAAGAAAAGGATGAAAATGGCAGGGCTCTTGAGAGAGGAGGCTGACTCTTACGATACTTTGGTGTGTACATTATATGATTTACGATTCATAATTTTTTTATTCATGATTCTCTCAAATCAGCAAAGCAAGCTTTCTGAAACTCTGAAGACAATTCAGCTTCTCGAGAAGAAATTGAGGAAAGATAGTCAAAGTGAGTTAGAGATATGCTGCCGTTGGGTTGATGTGTGTCTGTCTACTTGTGTGTCTAGGTGATGATGTAAGTGGCTCAGTTGACTCGCTGGATGCGTACATGAGCAGCGTTGGAGACCATCTTGACAAAACTAAGAGATCTGAAATCAAACATCAGCTACATGAGCTTAGGAGAGTGAGTCAAGCTACACTATCAGGAGTACTCCTATTAATGCCTATCCCATTTTCAGGATGAGGAGAGATTGAGAAAATTGGTGGAAGTTGCTAAGCCCACCAGTCTACCAACTGCTATGGACACTGAGCACAGGTGATAATTGAGCTAACAAGTTTCTGAATTTTGATAGTTGTTAACACTTTGTAATTCTTCATGCCTGCAGAGCTCCTGAACAAGCCACAGCAACTGGCCAGCAAAGAACAGCTCCAAAAATTGAACCAGACTCTCGGCTGGATGCTAACAAACCTATGACATCATCTGTTAAGCCGGTGACATCATCACGTGAGCAGATGACATCATTCAATAGGTTGTCTCCTACAAAAGAACATTCCTCATCTACCAACGAGATTGCAGACATAGACAGTGGTGGTCATCCAACTAGGAAGCTGAGTCAGCAAGATGGACAATCAGAGAGAGATGGCAGTGTCCAGAAGTCATCAGGGAGGAAGAGAAAGAGACATGCTATGATCGGCCCAATGCTACCTCCAAAGCAAACGACTGAACAGCAAGACGGTGCCACACAAGCTAAGGTAACAAGTCCCCCCAACCCAACCCCCCCCAATATTACACACACACATGGTATTTGTTTTGGTTCTGTAGGTGGTTGGGGGTGATCCTGACTACTGTGACTGGATGCCTCCAGACTGTAAGCTCATCATTATTAATCTTAGAGAGAGAGAGATGCCATTAATCATCTATCTCTGCACTTGTAGATCAAACTGGTGATGGAAAGACTCACCTCAATGAAAAGTATGGCTACTAATCTCTGTCTGTTGTATTGTATTGTATTCCCATAAAATCCTGTGCTATTTCATGCTGCTATTCTCTTAATATTAACTGTTCTCGTTTTTTTTTTGTCATTCATATACGAATATTGTGCTTTTTACAAGTTGCAGTGATAATAATAATATGTTGTCTCTGCATGGCGTGTGGGGAGCAGGCTAAATATTATTTTGTGTTGCCGCTGAAGTATCCTTGTTCCCAACCCCCCTCTCCTTTTCTCACGATTTTTTTTTGTGCACGAACTCTTTAAAAAGTGAGAGGAGAGGGGGAGCCTGGGAACGATCGAGGCTATCGGTGACGGGTGCTGGAAGGAATTTATTGAGAGGGCACAAGTTGGTACCCAATCATCTTGCTGATGAATCAACGTGGCTTCTTTATTGAACGGTTACAAAATAAAGGCATTCCATGGTGCACACTCTATTCTCCAGCCAGTGATTGCATGCCTATGGTTGGTTGGTTGGTTGGTTTTGACATTATTGTAGTTGACTTTGCAACTCGGAGTAAAATTCGAGTCTCGACGCGACAGTGGTGGTGTGTGCGGTTAGTTGGATCATGACTCGGCAGGTGCTGGCGGCGTTTTGTGCCGCGCTGGCAGTTGTGCTAGTCTTTCTTCCCTCGGTGCAATCGGTGCCAGGCCAGAACGAGATAAACAGTAAGTTAGCGCTAGCTGCATTCGCTCATGCTTTTGTATAGTTCAATGTGCATGCATGCATGACAATCGTAGCATCGATGCATGAATAATAATTATACGTAATAAAAATTATCCCGTTCTTGTATTGCAGGGATCGGTTTCACTGAGAGTCAGATCACTGTCCTGGAAGGTGAAAGCGTCGACATTTCCATACTGATCGAGACTAGCGATGGCCAACCGCTCGATGCAGACCAGGTCGTCACTCTACGAATATCGGACAATGTCGGCTCGGGCAATACCCCCATAGATCTCAACCGACTGGTTGGCAATCTAATGATGAACCCGCAAAACGACTTGGTAGCGACTATCACAGTGCCGATGGGCCAAGTTAGCGGATCTACGATACCCTTCACAGGAATTAGCATCGCGGAGAACGATGCACTGGACGGCGAGCTCATGTTTCTCCTGTTCATCGAGGGCTTCTCATTCGCTCAAACATCGGGAGGAGGCATTTTTGGATTCATTACGGTGACTGTTGACGACGACGATGATAGTAAGTTTACGAGGTGCGCATGCGCAGAAGGTTATCGCGAGTATGCACGGTATGCGATACAGTGGAGGAATGGGCTGATGAATTGAAGGAGTGAATCGAGTGTTCAATGCTTAATTTTATTGTTGATGTGATGTCTTGTCACAAATTTTGATTGCTCTTTTGCAGATCCAATGCTCAGCTTGACTGCGGCGAGCTATACTGTAGCTGAGAATGCTGTATCTACCACGGATATATGTGCCGAAATAAGTAACGTGCTTTCTCCTAGTGGTACCATGGAGACCATCACTGTCGACGTGATCGTGACTGCTGGAACTGCAAGTATGTCATCATAAATTCCACCTGTTACCATACAGCGCAGCCTGCTACTAGCTCTTATTAATACATTAGAGATGTGTCAATGTTAGCCTGGCCACGCCCACATAGTTATGTTACGGCATGCATGGTAATTGTCATGTGACATCAGCCATTCATCCAACATTTCATTATTAGGGTGGTGAGGTGCCTGCAAGATGGGAGATAGCTTAGAATTGTAGAAATCTGCAGAACCCAAGAATGTTTCATGACATACTCTCAATAATTATTTAATAATATTATAGTGTATGCAAAAGATATTTCTTAAATGCTGAGAATTTGCAAAAAGATTTGAATTTTCAGAAGGGGACATCTGCATCATGTAAATTTTACATCTTGCTATAATGTAGTGATTGGTTCTGGCCTGGACGCAGCTCTCTCCTCTCCAAGTGATGGAGTTCTGACCTTCAACGCTGGCTCTATAAGTGGACAGATACAGTGCACAACATTCACTATCGTAGATGATGATCTATTGGAGGGAGATGAGAACTTTCAGGTCTCTCTTGACTCACCAACTGGCGGGGCTAACTTGGATGACCCCATATCCGCCACAGTCACTATTATAGATAATGACGGTACGTAACTGCTACTTTTGCTGTGCAATAATTATATGATGCATACATGTAGGAATGTAATGAGTAATCATTTTATTTTATTTTCAGTTGCGACTGTTAGTCTCCAGGCAGTGGCGGCTACAGTTGAGGGCAACGATGCTTCAGTTGGGGTGGAGCTGTCTCCGCCCGGTCAGGGAACGGCCATCTCCATCACTGTCACTCTGGGATCAACAAACGGCGACGCCAGTAAGTGCACGAGTGTTGGTCAGGTAGTCTGTTCCTACTCTGTTTCATTCTGAAACAGAGGGAGGGAGAAAGTACGGTAGATTGGCTATTGCTTGATTTCATTATATTTTTCTTATGCAGCACTGGGTGATGATTTTGCATTTGCTGAAGGAACGTCTGTGACCTTTCCACCTTCGCCATTGCCATCAGTGCAGTCTCTCAATATAGCGATTGCTGATGACATGGCAATTGAGTCTGATCATTCTTTCACTGTTTCTATCACTGCCACTTCTCTGGCTGCAGTGACTGCTGGAACTCCATCATCAGTCACTGTCAATATCATCGACAACGACGGTCAGTGGTAGCTATTCTAGTCCATGTATTGCAACACTAGTCTTCAGGCTCTGTGCATTATTGTGTAGCTACAGCTGATATTGTATGTTTTGGAGCAGGATTGTGCATGGATGCATGGTGGTGTCACATTGTATAATATTATTATAATATTTTCAGAGGGTGAGGCAAATGTTACATTTGACAGTGACCAAACTTCTGTGAGTGAGGATGCTGGCTCGACACAGATCTGTGCTAGTCTCTCTCTCACTAGCGGGTTCACTCTGGAAACCACGATCACTGCTGACTTTCAAGTCAACCTTGGAGATACAGGTACATAAAAATTTAATTATACATCATCCAGTGGATAGTTATCTACTTATTTGCATAATCGATGTACTCCTGGCATAATATAATGTGTACTATTCCTGCAGAGGGAGATATGGATTTCTCAATTGACGGTGTAACGCGTACCAAACGAGTAGCATCGCCATCTGTCGAGCAGTTTGTCTTTAGTGCAGTCGGTCAAGTTTGCCAGAATGTGACCATTGTCAACGATAACTTATTGGAATTTGATGAGCAGTTTTATGTTAACCTTATTGATGTTGTCCCTCCCGGAGTCCAGCTGCAGCCACTCAATACAACCTCGGTAGTCATTAACGATGACGAAGGTATGACATCATTGAAGCTTAATTATTCAGAAGTGGGAGACTAAACTACTTATTAAACACATATTATATTGGCGCGGCCTCTCTGTTAGTTGCATAATAATTATATAATATTTCATTGGTACCCATAATATTAATTAACTGTCCCTGTAGTTAACATTATGTGGTCCTATAACACTACCTGCACAATGCTCTAAATGATCCCTCCAGAGCGCGACGGTCTGCTAGTGTTTGAGCAGGTGGCAGTGTATGTCAATGAAACTGATGATACGGTGGAAATCTGTGTTCAAATCGATGCCATCATGGGGACCGTGGAAACTCCATTTCAAGTTAACATCACTCTGACTAGCGACATAGCTGGTAAGACTAACTGCTCTGTAGAATAAAATTTCAGTGGAGGGATGTAAATATTTCAGTTTGCCAAATTTTCTGCTTTAGCATTAATACTATGAAGTTTTGTTATTATGCAAGCTTTCAGTTGTACTGTTTGCGGGAGAAAATTTACACCCGTGCCCTGACCCATGAACATTTTCAAACTTTGGCTGTAATAATATTATGGTGTACAATTTTTGTAAATATGTGTAGTGATCGATGAAGATTTTGATGGTCCGAGTATGGTAGCTGCTAATTTCACAAGTGGCAGCACCCTCATCTCCTGTATTCAAGTTGGTATCATCGATGATAATGTATTTGAAGGTCCACATTCATTTAGGGCTAGCATTGTGGGATCGACTGTTGGCATGTTGGACATTGGCATGGCCAATATAGCAACTGTCAGAATCTTAGACCCTGAAGGTATAATACATGCATGATCCTTCAGTTGTACATGTAATAATTCCATTGTTGTTCTGTTCTATAGATGCCACTGTGAGTTTTGCTGTTGATGCTATTTCTGTGTCAGAATCTGCTGGAGATGTGACCATTCAAGTCACCTTGGTCGCCATGGCAATTGAAGTTCCAATTGAAATACCAATTACAGGAATGTCTGGCACTGCTAGTGAGTATTGTCCCCCCCCCCCTCTCCCCCCCTCTCTCCCTCCCTCCCTTTCTCTCTCTCTCTCTTGGCTGACATTGATACTAAACTCCTTATTGAAATACAGCAATACTTAATGACTTCCAACCTGATACTTCTCCTGTGACTATTCCTGCTAACACTGCCATGGGAGTCTTCTCCTATACTGTTACAATCTCTGACGATGATGTTGTTGAAAGTGATGAGACGTTCACTCTCAGTCTACCAGATCAGGCCTCAGTCGACTACACTATTGGAGACAATTCAACTCTATCCGCTACTATCGAAAACAATGACTGTATGTAGCCATAAAAATTATTGATATCGTATTCATTACATCATAGTTTCCTATAATAATATTATTTGTCTCATATTCATTACATCATAGTTGCTATGGTGGCCATGGCAGCTCCTTCTGTGTCTGCTGTTGAAACTGATGGTGTAGTACCAATTGACGTTGAGGTGACACTCACGGCTGGGAGCGAGATTGATCTTGTCATCCCTCTCTTCACAAAAAGTGGCTCAAGTATGTTTGATCATAGTAGGCGATTTATATTATTATTGCTGATTCTTCAGCAGGGAAATCATGCATATCCTTTACTTTGGCCCTGTGTAGAAATTTTCAAACACTAATTAATAGTACTCTATGGAATAACCTCAGGGGATAGGAAATCCAGTCCTCCACTGGAGCACATGTATGCTCTTATAATATAACATTTTTTTAAACTATTTCAGTGTGGAACGCAGCCACGAGTGATGTAGATTATGATTCCAACGTCAACTCTGTCACTCTTGAGGCCACTATGAGCAACGGTACAATCACCTTGACAACTAATGTCACTCTCATTGACGATACAGTACTTGAGTTTGAAGAACAGTTCACTGTGTTCTTGAATCAGAGTGACTCTCCCTCTGCGATTATGATTGATTCATCTGCAAACACAACCACTGTTACCTTGGGAGATGATGGTATGTTAACACACAACCTACGATGTACCTAACCACACTGAAATTGTAATATTTTTAGTTTTATTTTGTAGTTTGGAATTGGTAATAATGTTTTTGCTTAAGCTGATATGCTGTATCATTTGTGGTACTATTGCAGAGAGTGACAATGATGTTAATATGGATGAGAGTGCAGTGACAGTGCTGGAGTCTGCTGAGTTGGCCATGGTCTGTGCAAGCATTGATGGAGTCACAGAAATCGAGAGGGGCTTTACCGGAAACTTTCAGATTATCGCTGATGACGATTTCACAAGTGAGACACAGAACTTCTATGACAATCCAGCTCTCTTATTATTGCATTCTATATCATTTTTTTACATCGTTAGTCTTGGGGGGGGGGGGGGGGGGTACTAGTAATAGTAATATTTCTGCCAAACTCTCTCAGCCCACAATGCTTCACAAGTAGCATGTATGTACAATTACATGTACGCGTCATCTGCTTCATTCTCTTCTCTTGCAGTTCCCGGTGAAGATTTTACCTTTGATGGTCCATTGGTGTTTCAGTTTGAGGCAGGTCCTGGCAACACGGCCTGTATCAGTATTAACATCACTGACGATGTGGATTTTGAAGGAAATCGTCCGTTTACCGTGATGCTCTCAGAGTTCGCGGGGTCGATGATTGGCCCAATGGGCAAGCGTACCGTATTTTTTAGCTCTCCCTCCGGCCCCCTGATTGGTCCAAACAGTGAAACAGTTGTCACCATCAACGATTCTGAAGGTAAAGTTGCATACATAGTTCGGTATAATAATATTATTATTATTTTAAATCTACCTATCTTTGAATTTTATGCAGATGTTGTGATAGAGTTTCTGAATTCCACCCTGTACACCGAGGAGGGGTATACGCTGGACATCTATCTGCTGGTAGTCAGCGATGGAACTTTCCTGGTCAACCTCACAGTGCAGCTGGAGTATATATCTACAGAGTTGGCTGGTAAGCTGCAGAGGAATTCTGTAGTGGACATAATTGAGGGAGTTCCTCATTAATTACATGTATGTATGCTACTCATGTCCAGCTCTTGGAGAAGATTTTGAGATTTTTGAGAGCTACATCATAATCCCTGAGAACTTTACGAGTGGCATTATTGATTTCTCTGTTGGTATTGTTGATGACGATTTTATTGAGGGTGACCATAGCTTCTTTGTGAGGCTAGTCAACAATGGCTCCTTCACTCTTGGCACAAACTCAGAGCTCGAGGTCATTATTCTCGACGACGACAGTGAGTTCAAAGTTCAACCCAGTAATACTTATGCCCTGCCTGCTTAGATGAGTAGTCCACTCAGTCTTGGCTAATCCATATAAATAAGAATTATTGTGCTGGATCATTGTGTTATTTCTGTGCTACAGTATGTGACGTTGACGTTGAGATAGTCACTGACCCAGTTGGACCTCCCTACCTCATCGAGGGACTATCACCATCAGTCACAGTCTGTGTTCTCATAGACTACATACCAGGGCCTTTCCAAACGTCCATCACTATACCTCTCATCATCAAAGAACTAGTACCGAAGAAAAAGTACTATCCTTATGGCTATGGAGGTTACTATGGAGACTATTATGGAGGAGGCGGTTTTGGCGGGAAAGGAGGTGGCGGTTTTGGCGGGAAAGGAGGCGGCGGTTTCGGCGGGAAAGGAGGAGGCGGTCCTTTTGGTCGTAAGCGGAGAGATGATGCTGAGGAAGAGAGGTCAAGGTACGCCAGGTCATCGTACTATCCATATTATGGTGGTTACAAGTTTGGAAAGAACCCTGCAAGTAAGTCTCTAGTTTAGTTGTCTGTTTTAACAAGTGAGGTATCATTACTTGACACTTACATGTACGTACTATGGAAAATTATAATCCAATGAAATTGTCATTGATTCAGTTGAAGATGAAGATTTCTCTGTGGAAATGGACTTTGGTGTTTTTGTATTTGACAATGAGACAGTGGCTGGGGATGCTGAGTGTTCCAACATCACTATTCTTGACGATCAGATCTTTGAGAAGTTTCAAGTTATCGTGCTAACAATAGGTGAATCAGAGCCTCCTGGAATTGAGCAGGACGAGTTCCTAAAGATCAAAATTATTGATGATGGTGAGTGCATAATACAGTAATTATCATAATGTGATTGTACCATAGAAATTGCTGACACAGTGATCACTGTGATACTAACACTGTTTTAACCCCACTAGAAATTGCTGATACGGAGATCACTGTGTTGAACACATCTACCATTGTGATGGAGGAGGCCAAGTCGACCTTTGACCTGTGTGCTGAGCTGAATGTCACTGAAGTACAGACCAAAGTGGCTGCTCGTTTTGCCGTTCTCCTGGACCGATCTCTACTGGGTAGGCACATGATTATCAACTACACATTCTGATGCAGACATGTATACTAACTAACATTGATAATATCCTTGAAATTTAATTTTCACATATAGAGAATGCTGGTGAAGGGAACTTCACTTGTCGTAATGATAGTAGCATAGAACTGCCGCTGGCATACCTGTGTGAGGGGGTTCCCCCCTTCTATGACGACGGGAGTGGATACCGAAGGAAGAGAGGTGTCGGCAGCTATGGCCACTTCTTCATCGACTGTCCTGATGGCAGCGATGAAAGCCCAGACACTTGTGGTAAGACATGCTAACATACATGTACATACATACAATAGGTACAGCTGCTTATTATAAGTAGTTACATAGCTTTTAGCATAATAAGCCTAATTGAGCGAATCGATAGATTTTGTTGTTCACTGGTCTTCATTTCATCATGTTATCCTTACGGTCAGATATTATTAATTTTTGTGATACTGTCACATGTACATGCAAAATATTATATATTTTTTATGCTCAGGTGATCGTCGTAACTTTGAGTTTCGTCCTGGTAATGACATCGCTAAGTTTGAAGAAGCTCCAGTTGCTTGTGCTACGCTGGACATCTATGAAGATCTAGACTACGAGGGAGACATGGAGTTCTCTGTGCTGCTGGTTGATGTCTTTCCTTATGATATATTCCTCAGGGGGAACATACGGACGGACTTCATAATCCGCGACACTGGGGGTAAGGCAATTGGAAAATAAAGTATATTTTATGAAGACAAGTTGAAGCACAAAAATGTGATTGTTAGGAAATTTCATCATGTATGTGCTTTTGATAAGTACCAAAATTTCATGGTATCATGAACCTACAGTGCATGCTGTATACTGCGTCTTATGATGTTGTGCTGCATTTACTTTTCCCACAGATGCTACAGTGTTTCTGCAAGATGCTGAACTGGATGTTCTAGAGGGCACCAACGTGTCAGTGTGTGGAGAGATAGAGCTAGCTGGAGAGCTACTTACTGATATTAATATTGACTTTTTTGCTATCGGTGGAGGGCCAGGCGCTGGTCAGTGGATGACGTTAACTACATTGATATAACCTTATATTAATATTTATTATATACATTATTCAGATGCTGAAGATATTGAGCAGCTAGAGTTCATGGCCGTGTTCAGTGCTTCAGACAACGTCCAGAGTGGAGATGTTGCTTGTGTGACTCTGAGCGTTGTGGCCGATGACATTCTTGAGCCTACGGTTGACTTTCTTGTTCTCTTTGGCATTACGCCACTGGTCAACGAGCCTCAGGATTCTCCAGACTTCACGAGAATCAGAATTATCGACACTACTGCTCAAGGTAGAACCAGTAGCACATTCTTTAGAACCCCCACCCCACAATTTTTTACCATCAATTTTCTGTAGACATGTATATACCCCAAGACACCATTTTATAATAATATTATTCTTCAGCAATATAATTGTTAAAATGTTGCATCTTTAGTTCAGCATTATAATAATATTACATAGATGTTGTACTGGACTTTACCATGACCTCTTTGAGTGGTGCTGAGGGTGAAGCTGTGGAAGTGTGCGTTGACATTACCTCCTTTCCCAGCGGAGGAGTGGAAATACCTGTCACTCTGCAGCTGGCAACCATCGATGGGCCCAAAGCTGGTTCGTAGTTATAACTTACTCTGTAACTACTGATCTGTAATGTCATTATGTGAGCTTAGAGCTCTACAGTAATTGCTATATGAGCATTAAATCCATTTCAAGGATCAACTGAAGTTGAGATTTGCGTGTTCACCTTTAGCACTATATGTATATTGATCTCATTGTTACAAGTTAGTAATGTACAGCACCAACATTAGGCAACGGCAGCGACAATATATGGTAATATTGGTAAAATTGGTAAAATTAGTAATTTTGGTGCCATAGGCAATGGCAGTGACAAGAGTAATATTGGTAAAGTTGGTAAAATTAGTAATTTTGGTGCTGTAGGCGACGGCAGCGACAATGGTGAAATTAGTAATGTTGGTAAAATTGGTAATTTTGGTGCCGTAGGCGATGGTAGTGACAATGGTAATATTGGTAAAGTTGGTAAAATTAGTAATTTTGGTGCTGTAGGCGACGGCAGCGACAATGGTGAAATTAGTAATGTTGGTAAAATTGGTAATTTTGGTGCCGTAGGCGATGGCAGTGACAATGGTAATATTGGTAAAGTTGGTAAAATTGGTAAAATTAGTAATTTTGGTGCCGTAGGCGATGGCAGTGACAATGGTAATATTGGTAAAGTTGGTAAAATTAATAATTTGGTGCCGTAGGCAATGACAGCAACAATGGTAATGTTGGTAAAATTGGTAAAATTAGTAATTTTGGTGCCATAGGCAATGGCAGTGACAAGAGTAATATTGGTAAAGTTGGTAAAATTTGTAAAATTAGTAATTTTGGTGTTGTAGGCGACGGCAGCGACAATGGTAAAATTAGTAAATTTGGTAAAATTGGTAATTTTGGTGCCGTAGGCAACGGCAGCAACAAGGGTAATTTTGGTAATATTAGTAAATCATTAATATTGGTGCTGTATGCAGGCATGCAAGTACAGTACAGTGCCCCCAGCTATTGAGTGCATCTCTCTCCGCCCACGCTATGCGTTCATAGCAACTGGGCTTATCCAAGATGCGTATTCATGCCCTCATGTAATGTCATGGATGAAAAATGACCGTCTGAAAAATATTTTTCGTTTAGTATAACAACATTTCATAATATTATTATTTTGATGCTAGTATTATTTATTTAAGTTGGTGTGTCTGCTGCTACTAATTAACTGTTGCAGTGCGTGGTATTGACTATGACTTTGAGGCCGGCTCCAGCGTGACCTTTCAACCCAGCGATTTCTCTCTTTGGCCCGCCCCTCAACCCATGTGTCTTAACATCAGTCTTCTCAGTGACAGCTCCATCGAAGGTGACCACACCTTCCAAGTCATCATCGCGGCAGAGAACTCTGAACCAGAGATAACGCCAGGAGCCAACTCTGTTGCCACGGTTACCATATCTGATCAGAACAGTATGCAATGCACTCATTATTATACTAATTAGCTAAGTTAATTTTTTATCACTGTTGTCGACTGTTACAGGTGCCACGGTGGGATATACAGCTCCCATGTTCACTGGGCGAGAGGGAGAGGGGGAGGTGGAGGTATGTCTTACCATAACTGGTTTACCCACCGATGGTCTGGAGTGTGATGTTACTGCCAATCTCTCTGCTTTTGATGGTCCAAAAACAGGTATGTACATGTAGCACACACATTAAGTGATATCAGTTGATAGCAGTGTGCGTGCACTAATTAAGTTATTTCAACCAACCTTCCTCCTTTGCTGCACTAGGACAATATCTGCCATTATGAATTTAGTATAATAATAATACGAGTCAGCTTGACACCACCACTCCCAAACCTAAGAGCATACATCTAATAATATGAATCTTACAAATAGCATAACAGCGTAGAGAAGCATGGTTGCTATTTTATATTGATGCAGTGGAAGGAGAAGATTATGTGGCTCCGATGGTATTCAACGTTGTGTTTCCCGCCTTTAAGACTGAGGAAGGAGACTACTCCTGTGCTCCCATCTCCATCATTGATGATCGTGAGCTAGAGGGAGATGAACAAGATTTTTCCGTTCATATTATCGCTGTTGACCCACCGAATATCGTTTTTGGTAATCGGTATGCCACCGTCAGGATTCAAGACAACGATGAAGATGGTAAGTACACAGTAACACTATTATCACTTCAGAGATGTATATTCATATAATTGACTCTACATTGACTTTAATTGATCAATAATTATTATTAACCAAATTAATAATAATGCCTATAATTCCATCAGTTTATGCATGCCATCAGTTTATGCATGGTGATAGCAGTAACCAACTGCATCCACATAGTACAGAAGAAGTGGAGTTTAGCTGTTACACCTGTAAAACACATTCCTGCAGATGCTGTTATTGGTTTTACTGAGTCAGCAGTGAACATCACTGAGGGTGAGCTGCTTGAAGTTTGCCTTGAGCTGTCCAACGTCCCTGAAGGGGGCGTGGCCTGTAATATCACTGCCACACTTGCTGCACTACCATCTCTCTATGGAAAGCAAGGTACAATCCTTGATATTGATAGCCAAACGAAAATTTTGTGTTTTAATTTCATGGCCAGCACTAAAAATGAATTTCCCAAATCTACAGTTATAGCATATTATTGCTTCATCTCCAAAGACTTTTGTGTGCATGTATTACGTGTCACAAAAACTTTGAAGATTTATTCCCTCCAAATAATGCATGCCCCACTCTATAGCTATGCTTCAAATATTCCTTATTTCTTGCAGCCATGGAGGGCAGTGATTTCACTGTGCTGATGGATGAGGTTGTCTTTGAGATAGGCTCTGGAAATGGCACTAGGAGGTGTGTCAACTTCACAGCGATTGCCAGTGACATGTCTCTAGAGGGCTTCCATCATTTCATCGTCGTTGTCAACGAAACTGTCCCCCAGATCAATATCGATAAGGATGCGCAGTATCTCAGGGTCTACATCATAGACAATGACAGTAAGTATATACAACACCCCAACACCCTGTGTTCTGTGGAAGTTTAGCAGATATTAGTATATTTCAGTGATCAGTATTAAAAATGTATACCGTAGATCTGGAAATTTTCGTGTAAAGAAATTTTCGTATGATAAATTTTCGTGTAAAAATTTTTTGTATGAATGACCCCTTACCGCATTAGCGTTAATAGTGCATGCTAATTTTCGTAAGATTACTTTTTGTAGCCACCATCGACTATGAAAATATTTTTACAAGGAAAATTTCCAGATTTATGGTATATATAGGTACCACTGGTGGCTACATGTATATCACCTAGCCTAGCTGTAGATAACTTGTGACTTGATTATTTGACACCTCTGCAGCTGCTTTGGCTGAGCCAGCCATCAACTTCCACTTCACTGTTTCCGAGAACTCCTTCAACCGATATGTGAATGCTTGTGTGGAGATCAACTCACTGCCTGAGAATGGTCTAGAGTGTGACACAGTGCTCTACCTAGAAGCCAAAAGTGCAACAGCTAGTACGGTGGTCTTATTGTATTGCTAGTCAAGTGTCGTTATAGACATATATGATGATGCAGCATATTATTGATTATTGGGCATATGAAAATAATCAGGTTAAAAATTTTTAATTACTGTGCTGTACTTTGGTCATTTCAGTTGAAGGAGAAGATTTTGAGGCATTTTCGATTCCAATTTACTTTGAAAGCTCCAGTGACTCTTGTAAGTATTACAGTATTTTATATGATTGTTCAACATAATGAATTACATCATTTTTCTTGCTCTATCCTGCAGCCCCATTGATCAGCTGCACACGGTATGAGGTTCCAGTCATCGATGACGACATCTTTGAGAAAACTCAATATTTCTATCTCATTCTGAGGAGCTACGTTCCTCAAATTGCAGTTGATAATTCATCCCCCATCACTGTCTACATTGAAGACAATGACAGTAAGAGCCTGATATAGTTTGCCAAGAGGATAGGCATTAATGTCTTGCCTTCCCCCTCCCTCTCTCTCCCCTCCCTCCCTCCCTCTCTCTCTCTCTCTGCTTGCAGTTGTGACGGTGAGCTTTGATATGAAAGAGTACATTGTTGAAGAAGGGTCTAGTGTGAGGGTGTGTCTAGAATTTGAGGAGGATGTTCAAAGACCGTTTGAAGTGAATATAACTCGGCAACTACTAGATGACATCATAGATGGTAATAACAGATTTTATAATTTCTTTGCAGTATTATTGACTAATAATTTTTCATGTGAACTTTTTTGCTTTTTATAGGTGATAATATTTATGTTCTGGCGACATATGAACTAGCCACTGAGGCGAGCTTTGATAATACTCTTTCTGAAGAAGAGACATGCAATGATATCTATGTCAGTGAAGATTTCTATAAGGAAGGTCTGGAGACCTTTGTCCTCTGGCTTGAAGCGTACGATCCCTACATATTCTTTGGCAGAGATCAAGCGCTCTTCCTAGTGCCTTCAAACGACGGTAATGATCAGCTTAACGAGTTATAATAATTATTATTGTGAATCTGTTAATAATGATCTTTGTTTTATTCCCTCAGTTGTGTATGTGTCAGTGGTTGACACTGATTTCATTGTCTATGAAGATGAAGGAGCTTTGCACCTCTGTCTTCAAGTTAACCACACCGTCAGAACTAGAGCTGTCGTTGAAATATCAACATCTGAAGGAACTGCCTCAGGTATAAAACATGGTGCCTCCCTACAGTGACTTGTGCCACATAGCTTCTTCAGTTTGCATGTTTGAAATATTTTTATTTCTGCAGCTGGTGCTGATTATATTGAGCTGGACACATCGCTGGTTTTTGACGAAGGTCTTGCTACTACTCAGTGTGTCTACATACCAGTTCTCAATGATGAGTGCCTCGAGTATGTGAAGGAATCGTTTTATATCTCTCTCTCATCGGATCAAGACTGCGTGCAATTCAGAAATGACTCTTATGAGGCGTATATCATTGACGATGACTGTGAGTGCTATATTATAGTTATAATATAATCAGAAATTTAACATACATGTAGACTCTGACTGCTTTATGCTATACTTTACGATGTTTTTTCTGATTTTTGCAGATGTGGTTATAAGCTTTGAGGAAGCTGAGTACACAGTGAGTGAGTCTGTTGGAGTGACAGAGGTCTGTGTCGAGCTCTGCACTGGAGAGCCAAAGAGAGACTTCGAGTTTTATGTTGACGTCATAAATAGCTCAGCCACGAGTATGAACTTCTTCTCTCCCTCCCTCCCTCCCCCCTCTCTCTCTTTACTTTTCTTTCTCTTTAAACAGTACCGATGTAAAAGTAATTTCACTTTCTTCAGATCCCGGTGACTTCTATGTTGCCAGCAGCACTATGCTGCTCTATGATGTATCAGACCCTCCAGAGTTGCTCTGTGTTGAAATCAACATCACAGACGACTCCTACCTCGAGACAGATGAGTACTTCTACCTTCAGCTCAACACCAGTGACCCTGATGTTTGGTTTAAGATTGACCACAGCATCGTCAAGATACAGGATGATGACAGTGAGCATACTATAACATTATGAAATGCTCCCTAGTATTATAGCTCCATTGTAAATGGTAAAGGGTCACTATGTATGTAAGTAGCATACTTCAGTTACTTAAGCTTGATGCAATATGTTTTGATCTTTGCTGTGCAGCTGCCTTCCTTGGTTTTGGTGCGGAGTACTACCAAGCCTCAGAGGATGATGGAGTTCTGCACGTCTGTGTCACTCTCTTCAACCACACTGAGAGAAATGTCACCGCCTCTGTCTATGCCCTACCTGGATCCGCATCAGGTACTAAATCATCTAATAAATGAATTTTTTGAAATCACCACTATGTAGTACTAGGAGAAGCAATCAGTTATTCCAAGGATCATAATTGTTATAATAGGGAGGAGCATATTATTAAAATTATTATGTTCTTTTTTCATTTCTTCACTTTTTTTCTCTCTCCAGAGGCTGATTATTCCGGGCTGCCTGTGTATCTGACGTTCACGGCAGCAGGGCCTGAGTGCTTTTATATTGGGATAACCCAAGACAGCCTCCTCGAAGGGACAGAGTACTTCTACCTCGTTCTAGCGACTCGTGATGATGACATCATCTTTGACATCCGCTCGGCCATTGTCTACATCGTTGATGGAAATAGTATGTTAATTTCGTATAATTGCCCCTTTCATCATCAGCATAATATTATACATGTAATTACCCTATATACACAACCAGAAATTTGCATATATTTACTTTTTACTATTAAATTTTTTAAGCATTATAAATAACATTATGTATGACCATTGTATGTTCTCTTTCCCTGTCAGTGTTGACTATTGGGTTTGGTCAGGCTGGCTACAGTCTAGTGGAGGATGCCTGGACTGGGGAGGGATCAACCCTCGAGATCTGTCTCGCCGTCTCAGGAGGAAGTGTCGATAGGACGGTAGTGGTCTCAGTTGCTGATGAGGATGGAACAGCTATAGGTATAGTTATTATTGTACACCTGCTTTAATAGATATACATGTAATTAAAATTATTAAATGTGCTTTTTTATTTATATTTTCAGGTGGTGTTGATTATGATGAGTTTGAGTTTGTTACCATGACGATATCGCTGACCCTGGATGGTGATGGTGCAAGGCGTCGAAGGCGATCAATTCCTGCTCAGCCATATTGCTTTGATGTTACCTTCCTTCCTGATGATCTCGTTGAATTTGATGAGACATTTGAACTTCGGTTGAGCACAGATGATGCTGATATTGATCTATTCCCTAACACCACAACCATCACAATACTCAACAATGACTGTGAGTCCATTAACTACTATCGTCAGTACATGTATCTTTAAAATAATTTCTGCCAAATTATCTTCCAGAGATTTGTTTTATTTTGGGGGGGGGGGGGGGGGGGGGGGGGGGAGGGAGGTGGGGGACCAGCATATAATATAGAACAGCAAATTACGAAACTTACCAAAACTCAAGATATAACCTATCATTTTATTCTCCAGATGCAAATGTCAGTCTACAGTTCCCTGAGTATGAAGCGCTGGAGGGGAGTGACCCCAGCGTCATGGTCTGCACTGAACTCGTGGCTGGTGTTCTTGAGCGAGGTGTAAGCGTTGAACTATTGACCTCTGATATCACAGCTGTGGCTGGTATGACATTTTCTGTAGCTACATAGTTTCATAGTATTATCATGTACGGAAATAGTTTTGCATTCTAAATGATTATGTCCACTCTTGCTCTCTCTCTCTCCCTCCCTCCCTCCCCCTCCCTCCCTCTTCCTGTATCCCTTTGCCCTGTCTACCGCAGGCGAAGACTACGCATCTTTGACTGCTTCTCTCAGCTATGAACCTGGCTCACCTTTGAACTCTAGGCGTTGTGTCAACATCACCATCATCGATGATGATGTCGTTGAGCCCGACCAATCATTTGCAGTCTCTCTTGCTACCATGGATCCCGTCTTCCTCACGCCCTACGACGAAGCCATTGTCACCATAGCAACGGATAATGATAGTAAGAGAGCATTTTGATAATAATTGGTTGAGACCATTAGCATTAATTAGTCAAAGGGGGGGGGGGGTATATGAAGTTGCTTGGAACAAACTTTACTTTATAACAATACATTTTTACTAGTACACTTTCAGCATTGCCCTCTCATAATCTCTCTCTCTCTCTCTCTCTCAGCTGCCAACGTGACACTGCAAGATTCAGTGTATATGGTGAATGAGAGCGATGCATATGTTACGGTGTGTGCTGAACTGACGAAGGGCGTTCTAGAGCGAAGTGTCACTGTCTATCTGAGCACATTTGATGGCACAGCAGTTGCCCCTGGCGACTACACATCTAAAGCTAGCTATCCATTGACATTCTCTGCTGGAAGCCCTGTGGGTATTTCCCAGTGTGCCAACATCACCATCATTGATGACCTAGTCGTTGAGCCAGATCAGTACTTCACTGTCTCTCTGACTACCACTGACCCTGTCTATATCACTCCAACCTCTCTCGCACAAGTCATCATCACTGACAATGACTGTGAGTTACTTATGGTGCCACCTCTTTCTCTCTCTCTCTCTATCATTCTCTCTCTCTCTTTCTCACTCTCTCTTTCTGGCATGATACTGCTCTCTCTCCTCCCTAGTTGCGATCGTGTCGCTGTCTGATTCGCTGTATGAGACTTGTGAGGATGATGGAGTTGTTACTGTGTGTGCTGTGCTGGTGGATGGTGAACTGGAGAGAGTCGTTACTGTCAACCTCAGCACCTATGATGCAACAGCCATTGGTAAGAAATGACTAAAATGAGGATGCCCCCTTTGATTAGTTATTCCAAGCATCCAAAATTGCATGAGTATGCCCCTTTTAGTATAAATAAGCATTATTTCTTCCAAGATTGCATACATGTACGAGGATATCGTTTTCTTGCAGCCCCAGGTGACTATGTTCCCCTAGTTGATGTGCCCCTATCCTTCTCGATTGGTGCTCCTCTCAATTCCACCTATTGTGTTAACATCACCATTAACGACGATCTAATTGTCGAATATGATGAAGAATTTTCCGTGTATGTTTCGAGCTATGACCCTGTCATTATTGACCCAATAGATGAGGCCAACGTCACCATCATTGACAATGACTGTAAGTGCCGCAGTCAGCAGTTTCTGTACGTATATTACCATGGTGATCCATTTCTCCTCAGTCGCTACGGCTAGTCTTCAGCAAGCTGCCTATGACGGAAGTGAAGCTGGTGGATCAGTGATGGTGTGTGTGGAGCTGACTGATGGAGAATTAGAGAGAATAATAGCCATCTATTTGAGCACCACTGATGGCACGGCAATAGGTAAGCAACTCATGTACTGCAGAACTATAATATGTGTACATATATTTTACATTATATCCCTTTTACATACTTTTCTAGAACAATTATTCTTAATATCGCACTGCTAAGTGTGCGATATTAACCCCCTTAGGGTGTACAGTGCGATATTAATTCCTTTAGGGTGTACTAGTACTGTATACTTGATAATGAGGTAACAATTAGGAATATAGGTGTAGGGAGGGAATAGATGACCAACCAGTCAAGAATGCAGCCAGCTGGCTGTGTGCATACACACCAACAGACCACACTGGTTTACACAGGTACAGGAAGCATACGCGCACTAATTGATACCACACAGGATACAATTTAGCAATCATTCAATTGATACTTGCCACGTGCAAGAATTAGCTAGCTAGTTGGTACAGTGTACGAAGGCGCTTCTCTCGATCGAGAAACTAAAAGGATGCCACTATTGTTGACCGAACTGACGCTGGACTATTATTGGCTAGTTATACAGACAGATAGCTATTCAAAACACTCGTAGCTAGCTAGCTAGGCTACTCACAGTCAACAGCTAACCTCGCTCAGTCAGTGATTTCGAGTTGGATGGTTCTTTGTCTTGTCACTATCAAAGTTGAATTTGTTTCTATGGAGCGGCCTGTTTCCATGGAGAAGAGCCATTGACCAATCAGCGGTGAGATAAAACACTGCGGGGGCTACTGTTTACTTCCTCGGGATATAAATTAGTTATATCACGTGCACTCGGGATCTATGGCGACATATTGCACTCAGCCCTCGGGCGCAAAGCGCCCTCGGGCTTCGGTGCAATATATCGCATAGATCCCTCGCGCCCGTGATATAACTATTACTTAGATAGTAACTATTGTCAAGTAGTGTTCTTCCCAGTCCTTTCAGCATCTATTCCCCCCCCCCTCCGCCCCCCTCCCCCCGGCCCCCCCAAATCCAAATTTCTCCAAAAAATTAATGATGTGGTCATCAACTCGGCTTCAACCAAACAGCGCCCTCTATGCCATAAATTTGTCCCATAGAGATATTCATATGCATACATATTCGCTTTCTCATAGGTGGTTCTGATTATGTGAGCCTTGTATACATCCAAGTTTGGTTTATGTCTGGAGACCCAGTGGGCAGCACAGCTTGCGTGAATGTGACAATCAATGATGATGATGTCGTCGAAGCAGTGGAGATGTTTTCTGTCAATGCTAGCAGCAGCGATCCTGTCATAATCTCACCTACAGCACTGGCGGAGATCTCAATCGCCGACAATGATGGTAAGTCAATAAAAGAAGAAATGCTACTTGCTGAGAAGTGTATGTTAATTATTGCCTATTTGATCAACATAGTTGCCGTGATAGCCTTGAATCCGCTGTTTTATGAAACGCTTGAGATGGAGAGTCCGCTGACTGTGTGCACTATTCTGGTCAGTGGTGAACTGGAAACAACTATCACAGCTGCTGTCAGCACTGACGATCAAACAGCTTTCGGTAAGACAGATTCTCTTATTACCAGCTTCTACAAAAAAAAATAATTATGACAGATCTCCTTTACAAGTGGTTTATTTGAGTTATCATGGATACTGAATACTAGTTATTAAGTTCATATCTGAATAATATATTTTTTTCCTCACAGCACCGGGTGACTATTTGGCACTGTCCAGTGAACCTGTAATGTTCAGTCCGGGGGATATTCCTTTGACCACCACCAGCTGTGTCAATATAACAATCATTGACGATGATATTGTTGAGACGAATGAGACTTTTATGATCATGCTGAGCAGTAGTGATGCGAGCGTTGAGGTATCACTGATGTCCAACCAAGCCACTGCCACAATCATCAACGATGACCGTAAGTTAAATATGTAGCATGCTGGGGACACTTATGATGTAAGGGGGGACCCTTACATGCAATTGGGTGATTACATATTAGCAGTTTATAATATAAATGTAATTGGTGAGCTGGCATAAGTGGCTTACAATGTAAGGGGGGACCCTTATAATGTGTGGTGTACAATGTGTCTATTGTTCACTCAGTCTACTAAGTATATCCACTCTATATGATATTATGACGTGTGATGTCCCCCAATGCAGGTCTTACTGTGACCTGGCAGCAGTCAGAGTACATGGTGAGTGAGTCCAGCGTCCCCCTCGTGGTCTGTGCTGAGATTGTCTCTGGAAGTCTTGAGCGTCAAGTCTCGGTCTCTGTAGCGGCTGAAGATGGAACAGCAGTGGCTGGTACGTAGCAATGAATGATTATTTAGCTCATACTTCGTGCTTTCCATCAAAAACTTTGGCATTTTCATAAAACTAATATTCTTATACCACTGTTTCCTGCTTGGTACAGGACTGGACTATGATGATAATATTGCTGACATCAGCTTTATGTCTGGACAAGGGGTTGGTGATGCTTCTTGCACGAACATTGCCATTCTTGTGGACTCAGTGTCTGAACCTGAAGAATCATTTACGATTGCTCTCCTGGAGAACTCATTAGTTGAAGTAGTCCAACCAAACGTGTCTACAGTGCTCATTGGTAAGGCAGGTTGAATATTGTAGAATTTATCATGTTTGGCTTAGATATTGTTAATATCACACAATTGGTGTATTCTAGTGTGTGATTTTTATTTCAAAATTTTTCTCTTATTATACATATATGTAGCTGAAGCTGAAATAGGATTTTCTGCTCCGACGTACATGGTAAATGAAGGTCAGAACCTCTCCGTGTGTCTTCAACTAAGCGGAGGACTACAGGAGTCGGTGGATATCAACATAGTGGCAGTCGATTCTGTGCCTCTCTCTGCCCAAGGTATGACATTGTACAACATATGGGTCAAAGGTCAATGCCACACCCTCTGCTCGCTAATTAGAGGTACTAATTCTTGTCTTTAGGAGGAGGCGTGGACTATACATTTCCTAATATGGTTGTGACATTTGATGGCTCTCAGAGTGAGATTTGTGTGACGCTGCTGACGACTGACGACAGCATTTATGAGTTTGATGAGACCTTTGACCTTCAGCTATCGACCGGCAGTATGGCAGTCGGCCTCTCCACAGCCGTTGCTACGGTTACCATCAACGACGATGATATAGGTTCGTACGTGTTCCTTGTTCTACCATCTCTGAGTAGAGATGGCCCATACTGTGTGTATGTAGTATTTTGAGCTGCATCATATCAAAATCTTCACTTCAAATTTTCTTCGTTACAGTGAACTTAATGATATTCAACAGCACTATGACGCTGACTGAGGGAGAGGGAAATGCTGAGCTCTGCATATTTATTGATGCTGTCATCGAGCGACCAATTCTTGTCTCTCTCAGTGCAATGAGCGTCACTGCCACACGTAAGTCTTACAAGTGATCTTCATGGTGTGATAATTATCGTTTGATCTCTCTCTTTCTTTCTCTCTCTCTCTCACACAGTTACTGAGGATTTCTTGGCAATACCTGACGAGACGTTCACTGCTGGTGGTCCTAGTGTTATCTGTGCTCCGATATCCATCGTTGATGACATCATACCAGAGAACTGTGTCGAGATGTTTGGTGTAACTGTCACTAGCGATGGGGAGAGAGTTATCGACCCAACTGACATGATAGTCGTGCAAATCATCGATGACGATGGTAAATACCTCTTTCTGCTATAATACATTATTATATACATGTACATGTACCTACATACATGACATTGTATATACGTGTAGTATTGGGGATTACTTAAATTATCTGATTTTTTTTCAGAACCTGTGTTTTGTTTCATTGCTGACACTCCGATGGTGGATGGTGCTAACCTCACGGTGCTCTTTGACCTCCAGGGCTGTGCCGATGTCCAATGCCAGACCACCACCACAGCTCTGGTCGACTGTACGTTATAAAAGTCAAAAACATTAATGTCATTAATATCGCTGCTAATCCCTGCACATGTACAGGTACCCCGGAGGTTGGCTCAACGATGGGAGAGTACTCCTTGTTCAATCTTCCCCAGCGGAACTCTGATGTGAATGGACACATTCTCACAATCACCGTGACACCAACCGTTCATCCCAGCCCAGACCAAGTCTTCACTAGGGCCTTCAGAACTGGTACGGTTATATTTTATGGGAAAGTTATCTAAGCCACCCCTATTAATATTGAGCTAATTATGAAGATATTGCAGTGGAACCTAGGTGAATGCAATAATGCAATACCGTGTTCATGCAAATAAAACATAAGATCTAAGAAAATTCGCATTCTAGGCCTTTTCGTAGTGTATCTTAATGGTGTGTGTGACGACCTTTACCAGAAAATCGGGTGAATATTGAAACTATTTTTTTTTGCTTGTGTTCCATTAGAATAAATATGGTATTTCTTTCCATCCAGACAACAGTGATCGCTGCAGTGCTGTGTTCATCAATAAAGGAGCAACTGTTGATTTTGGACTGGATGTTGTGACGTTTGAGTTTGCTGGTACCGGACCTGGCATACTACCAGAGAATACAGTCAGTGAATTTACTTGTGTCTTCAATGGAATCAACACACCCAGAGACTGTAAGTCAGAAAAATTCATTATTATTATCAAAAATGTGTATATATGATTTTCTGTATCCTATGGTGGCTGAGCTTATAGCTGGAATTTTTTACGAAAATAGTTTTGTCCAGTGATCATGAAAATATATTCCGTATGCAAAGGTAGCTTAGTTTGATGAATTTTTATCCTGTGAAATTTCAGCTATTATAGTAATAAAGATGGCATTAAATTTTGTACCCACGTGTAACTTGTGAACATGTATGCGTTGTTATAGTGACTACATTTACTGCTGTTCCTTGTGATTTAGGCTCCAGTCCGTTTGTGCTTCCATTGGACGATCCTGACCTTGTGTTTGGTATGAATGAGATTGGAGTTCGACCAGTGAACATGGACGCTGTCTGTGACCAACAACGCATCAATCGACTCAACTTTGACATCAATGTCGACCGTAAGTTAAGAATAATATTATTAATCTGGATTTGCAATATCATGACTTATGGACAGTGGCCTTCACATGAATTTCGTATCTGTATTCATAGCAGTCAAACTGCCATTAATTTTTCATAATTATAGATGTACCTGTGCAGCTGAATTGTATACTAGAGCACCACAGATCTTTTGTAATTAATTACATAATACTATTCTCTGTTATCCTCCCATTTGTTTAGCTGTAACTGTATCATTTGAGATGGCAGAGTATATGGTTCTTGAGAGTGCTGGCGTCCAAACTGTCTGTGTGGAGCTGACCAGTGGTACTGTGGAAAGAAGAGTTGTTGTCTCTGTAGATAGTTCTAACGCAGACGCTGAGGGTAAGCTCAGTCTAGCACGTTATACTCTGTAAAATCCGATGTGTAAAATATCTCTATATATGCATCTCTAGAAGTGAGTGCCCCTAGTCAATAACTAACTAATTAATTATCTTTTGCTCCACAGCTCCTGGTGACTATACAGCAGTTGGTGAAGATTTGACTTTCACTGCTGCTAACTTTGTTGGCAGTAATATTTGCTTCAATGTGACCATCGTTGACGATGCTATATTGGAGGGTACTCAATCATTTACTCTCTCTTTGTCTTCAGTTGACCCTGTCATGTTTGGCACTGCCCAGGCAAATGTCGCCATACTGGATAATGACGGTGAGTCTAATGATAATTAATTACGATCTGAACATGAAAATTGTTGTACAGCAAAATTAGTGTGTGTGTGTGCTTGTGAGAGTGAGGAGAGAGATGAGTTACCTAAAATTAGTTGTGTCACTGAAATTTCCTCTCCTCAGTTGTTGAAGCTTCTTTTGCTTTGGCTGCGTATGAGTTCCCTGAGGATGCCACTGATGAAGCTGTCTGTGTGCTGCTCTCGAGCTCTGCAGAGAGAACAGTCACTGTTCTACTGAACACAGCCAATGATACAGCCCTAGGTCAGTGATAATTGTAGCATAGAATATCACAAGCAAAATTTATACTTTCAACATCATATCTACTACCTAATAATAGAGTTGGTGGATTCTGTAAGTGGGGATGGCCCAGATATAAAAATAACATGTTTTATAATAGTTTCCATGCCAATTTTTTTGAAATTTTAATTTTAGCTCCGGAAGACTACCTTCCCCTAGAGGATGAAGTAGTGACATTTCTTCCTGGGTCCACTGAAGAATGTGCTGACCTCAGCATTATTGATGATGATATGGTGGAGCCTACTGAGACATTCCTTGTGTTAGTGAGCAGCCTTGATGCAGGAGTGACCATCACCTCTCCCTCACAGGCGACCGTCAGCATACTCGACAATGACCAGCGTGAGTGTCATTATTATTATTACTAGTGGTGATGAAAATCATCTGTGCGGGGCGAGCCTTCGCCAAAGTCACAAGAGTCACACAGGTATACGTGCGCACATAGGGTTGGTACCCCAATAGCTAGGACTGAGAAGCTACCACAACAGTGAAAGTATCACAGATTGCTAGTATATAAATGTTGATAGTCTACATGCCATGACCATGAGTCCAAGTACCTGTAGCCAGGCCCTGAGGGAATAAGCCTCCATGCAGTCATGTTTATGCTCAGGAAAGTGGAGTCTACCAGTGATGTTAATCGTGGACCTGAGCCTTGCCAGAGTGGTACAGCACTCACCTTTCCAGTTTTATGCCTTACCTACACTCGAGTTGTCTCTCAGATCGATGGTGCAGTGCAGGCGTATGCGCATGCGCATGACGACCATTACCTTACGCGTTAAAAATTTAACTCTCTCCTCACTGAAATGATCACCCCACAAACATATATATATATATACATATAAAACCGCTTCCTGTACCTCGTGTATTCGGGGCTCGCTCAGGCTCGCCCCGAATTATAGTGCCATTCAATAATGTTATACTTTGGAGTTTTATAATATATAAGACAGAATCTGACGTTTTTGCTCTGAATACATCTACAACCATAGTAGACGGTTGCAGGGCTCTATATAATATAATTAACATAATCTTGAAGGTGAAGATCCTCGTAATTAATTTTTGCTTCATTTTTTGCAGCCGTTGTGACAATCTCTCAGTTTGAAGCGAGTGTTAGTGAAGGAGCCGGGATGGCTGAGGTCTGTGTCAGCATCGACCGAGCCATCCTCAGTGATGTCACATTCACTCTCACTCCTCTCAATGAAACTGCCTTTGGTGAGCAAATTTAATAATATTATGATCTCTATGCAGCTATTGTACATATTATCATGCAGTGTTCTCTGGTCTGCTTAGAACGTGGTTACTATATAATTATTTAATAATTTTTGTCTTCCACAGCTGGTGAAGACTTTGTGCCTGGTGGAATTTCTGGGACGTTCACTTCGGGTGGACCTACTGAGATGTGCTTCCAGATTCCCATTCTCGATGATGCCACTGCCGAAAATTGTGCTGAGACATTTTTGGTGATTCTCTCAAGCGATGATGCTAGTATTGGCAACCAGGCTATGGTACAGATACAAATACTGGATGATGACGGTGAGTAGGATTGAGATTTTTGGTGGTATTATTTATTACATCAGTATCATTAAAAGGGGAGCCCCTGTAATTAATCTTATTGGACAATATACTCGGTGTATAATCGTTATGTGCTATATACTGCAGAGCCGGAGTTCTGTTTCATCAACGACACGCCTCATGTTGAGGGGAATACCCTAGAACTTGAGTTGCAGCTGCTTGGCTGTGCCACCCTCCTCTGTGCTGACCCGGTAGAACCATTCAGTGAAGACTGTAAGTTATCAGTAGCTACCATTGCATGCATACACATCTAAGATCTGCATACCCACTGTGTAGTTGAGCTGCACTGTTCTTCAAATACAATACCATGACATTGAATTTGAAATAATTAGAGTACTGTGCTATAACCTTTTTTCAATATTTATTACATATTGGGCGGTGGGGCTCCTAGTTCATCAGAATAATAAAATATTATGATGATTGATCATACATGTAGGTACTCCTGAGTTGGGCTCCACCACTCGAGCCATCTCCTTCCCTGGTCTGACTCAAGTCAACTCTGGTGGGCACACTCTGGTTGTGACAGTCACCCCCAGTGATGCAGCGTTCCCTATGCAGACTCAGCAGAGAGGATACAGAGTTGGTAAGCACTTCAAGTATTAATAATTATTGCAGGCTCTAGATCTTAGAGTAGTGTACGTTGAGTACTCAATTATTAAAATTAATTTTATTCCCTGATGCAGACAATAACGAGCGTTGCACAGCTGTGTTCATCAACAAGGGGATATCAGTGGATGCAGTTGCTGGAGAGGTAGTGGTAGAGTGGGAGGGTACTGGTCCGGGTATTGCACCAGCCGATACGGTCGATGTCTTCACCTGTGAGGTCAACGATAACCCACCAAGACCTTGTGAGTCAGCAGTATTAGTAATTCATAATGTGGCTGAAATATCAACATTTACTGTGTTTATGCTAATAAAACACATGATCTAATAATTAGCACAAGAAAATTAGCATTCTAGGATTTTTTCATAGTGGAGCGCGTGACTATCTTTACCAGAAAATCGCGCAAAATTTTTTAAATCGTAATTACTATTTTTTGAGCTTGCATTCTATTAGCATAAATACAGTATAGATAGCAAGGCCAATTTTGCAACTTTTATAGTATTATTTTGACATTGCTGTTAATCCCCTGTACAGGTGTGTCACCATATCGCATTGACTTAGCAGATGCTGAGCTGATTCCTTCAGCTGTGAATGAGATAGCCTTACGAGTTGACCCATCGCTAGATCCCATCTGCCCTCGTCGACCAAGACAGAGAATGACTTTCGTGCTGCCATAAATATTCCTCAGTATTTAATTTTTAATCCATAAGTAGCATCAAGTTTGTATTGGTATGCATTTTTTATAGTAAACAATATTATTATTGATATCATTTTCATATCAATTTTGCTAATGAAAAAACTTGACCACATGCCCACAATGGTTCATAAGGTAAAAGGTCGTCAATATAGTGCGTACACCTTCGACTAGTTTTCATATTTCATATCGATTTTGTAATACAGTACAGGTCTAGATCTACGGTCATTATTCCATGCAATAGTGCGCATGCACACTAAACGACCATTTCCTGACAATCTAGAAGACAGCATTTTCACTTGACGACCACCTTCCATACCATAATATGCAATGAAACAATGTTGAAAAAAAATGCAGCAAAATAATAATTTTCAACTGGTATGGCAATGATAAAAATCTAAAAAACTTCTTGAACGTCACAAATAATTGACTCCTGCAGAAAACAAAGTACAATGATTATTTTAGTTGTTGCAACTACTATTTCCAAATACTGCACACTCACCATAAAAAATGACCCCAAGTGGGTGCCATTGGAGCAGGTAAGACAAGTTGATCTCTTTAGAATAGGGTATAAAAATTTAATAACCAGAGGCTCCAAAAAAAATGTAAGAGTACTTACCTTTGGGGGGGGGGGGGGGGGGGGGTACGATAAAATTTCAATAGATATACGAAGGAAAGTTATTTCACTGAGGGACAGGAACCTTGACCTTTCTTTTGAGATGCCTTCATCTGGGGTGGAAAATTTTAAAAAATTTCAAGAGAAAGGCAAATTGAATCACTTCCCTGAGGAGGAGAGTAACGATCAAGGAGAAAAATAATTGCACTTCATTGTCGATAAAAATAGGTGGTAGACTAAAACTTAAATTTACATACCAATAGAAACATTTCGTAGAAATCAAAAATTTATTTAGAAGACACCAGGAAAGAGCAGCTAGCAGTATCCAGTTTCAATATGCATTTCTAAAAATGCAATTTGAAAGTGATAATACACAAAGTATAAAATTTAGAAAGGAGTTGAGGAGTGAAGAACTCGATTTCACAGGTAATCAATTACTACCCCCCCCCCCCCACCCCGCCAAACACACTCGACTCCCGCTGATCAGCTGGGCATCAAGTTTCCTCGCTTCTGTCGGCACCGAAATACCTGCAGAAACGAGAGAAAGAGGAGAGAGAATAAATTCACATCATACACATGAGCAAAATTATGATTGTCTAAGTAGCTGATTATTGCTGATGCTAATGCCTTGACCCCTATAGAATTTCTGTGAGAACAACTGCCTGGCAAGAGAGCCAGACATACACCAGAAATGACAGCCGCAGACTACCACCCCAGCATAAGCTGGTATACTCTCAATACATACCACAGCCGAAACTGCCCTGCAAGAGAGCCAGACATACACCAGGAATAATAGCTGCAAACTACCACCCCAGCATAAGCTGGTATACTCTCAACACACACCACAGCTGAACTCAACGGAACAATGCGAGCCATCAATTCCCTTCTCACTCGAGCCATGCACACCTAAAGTCACAGAAGACATGCTGGCCAGACATGTATTCCGAGAAAAATTCACAGAGACTTATTTCCCTGGAGGAAGCTCATCTGTCATCACTGCACTGATCAACTAGTATATATTATGTCTTCAACAAGCAGTGCCAATCCATTGACCGAGGCTGGATGAGTGGAGGACAAATCAGTTGGCCACGGCTAGTCAGTGGATGATGGACGCTTGTCGAGGACACAAAAGTTGCCAGTACAGGATAATAGATGAACTTCTCCAGAAAAGATAAAATCAGAAATGGCACAGCTCGAGAGAAAAAAAATTGATAACTACTTCTTGACAATATATGGGCATAGATACTTTAGACTGCGTGGTCCAACGTGTCTATGCCGGGTCCTCCAGACTCACCATTAATTGCATTATGATCCGGATAGTACGGTGCCATGGTGAGCCTAGCACGGGCCTAGAGCTAGTTACACTATAGTCAACACAACCCATTAGAAAAAATTTCCAACTTATCTTTTGATTATTAGCAGGAGTCTCCCCTTATCAATGAGATAGCCCCACACCATCGAAACTACCTGTAGAAACAAGAAGAAAGATCGTAAATTAAGATCATATTATTATACATACAAAAGATTAAGTAGGTGAGGTAAATCTGCGAGAACAACTGCCCCGAACCCAAACCCAAGACATTAACAAAATTATTGCACCAGATCACCCATCATTTCTCATGCACACAGTATCTGTTATGACTTGACGACCATTGCCTATCGAACTCTAGTCCGTCTACTCCACACGCTCTGCCACTACAGCTAGCTATTCGGACAAGATTGAGCTGCCCTCACCTTTTGAACTTAGTTCAGCTTAAACTTATCTACAATGTCACTCAAGGACTTGTCTTCGCCTCAGACACCTTCACCTAGAATGTGAACACTCCAGGATTTGCTTCACTGAGGACTTATCTTCACCTCAGGCATCTTCACCCAGACTAGTTACACTCAGGACTTGCTTCCGTTGTGGCCTTATCACCTCAGTCATGTATCTTCACCTAGAATGTGAACACTCTAGGGCTTGCTTCGCTGAGGACTTGTCTTCACCCCAGACATCTTCACCCAGAATAACTTCGCTCTAGGACTTGCTTCCGTTGTGGCCTTATCACCTCAGTCATGTATCTTCACCTAGAATGTGAACACTCTAGGGCTTGCTTCGCTGAGGACTTGTCTTCACCTCAGATAGCCTCACCCAGGATGCCAACAATCTGGGGATTAGCTTCACTGAGGACCTGTTCACCACCTCACCTAGAGCGACACTCTGGGATTTGCTTCACTGGGGGCTTCTTCACCACTTCACCATGAATGACACTCTGGGCTTGCTTCACTGAGGATTTGCCTTCACCTTGGGAGCTGCTAATCTAATACTTTAGTTACTCTACTGGAAAGCCAATAAGCAAGCAGCAAGCTGCTAAACACAATAGGCAAATTATGGTCGTCAACTCATAAATTAACCCCCCCCCCCCCCCAATGCACACACACACACACAATAAACACGTAACTGGCCGTCAAGTGAAGATCTGGTTGGTAGAGAAATAGTTGTCCAGTCAGGTTGGCTCGCTTCTGCAAGCATCGAAATACCTGCAGAAACGAGAGGAGGAGAGAGAGTAAATACAGATCATATACACCAACAAATAAGAGTGAAAATTCAATTTGCCATAAATTAGCAAGCTAGCTACAAGTTGCAAAGAACCCCCCGTTTGTTTGTTTTGTTGCGAGAACAACTGCCCGGCAAGAGAGCCAGACATACACCAGAAATGACAGCCGCAGACTATCATCCCAGCATAAGCTGGTATACTCTCAATACATACCACAGCCGAAACTGCCCTGCAAGAGAGCCAGACATACACCAGGAATAATAGCCGCGGACTACCACCCCAGTATAAGCTGGTATACTCTCAATACACACCACAGCTGAACTCAATGGAACAATGCGAGCCATCAATTCCCTTCTCACTCGAGCCGTGCACACCTAAAGTCACAGAAGACATGCTGGCCAGACATGTATTCTGTGACAAAAATATCGGCAACAAACTGTTATTCAGCGTAACCTATCGAATTTGCTGTGAATGTTGGCCAGGCATATTCACAGCAATTCGAAATTTGAAAAGTAATTCATACTTAAATTGCACGGCTAGCGAGAGAGAAATTGACGGCAAATTATTTAAAGTGTCTACAATTTTCTAGGGGTCCTCATGCGAACCTGGCACGGCATTAGAAGGGGAAGGGGGCTGGGGACGAGGCTAGACTATAGCTAGCTACAAATCATCTTTTTTTTTATACGGCTACAAGAAGAAATAAATTATAACTTATCTTTTCAAAGTCGGTGAAGACAGAGACCAGAAGAATCACACTCAACAACTCGTGCATGATGTTCATTAATGCATTCAAACTCGACACCACGTGGCGAGGTGAGTGGTGAAATCTGATTGGCTAGTTTAATCCACCGGATGCGCGCGCGCTGGCGCCGGCCGGCCGGCTGGATATGCGGCGCGCGCTGCCAACACCAAATCCGATGACGTGGCGCTCGAGTTCACCTCGATCAAACATCGAGCAGGTGGATCTCAAGGAATCCAGTCGATCGTAGCCCGTCTCGGAGATGCTGACCAAGTTTGAAACGAAGTCTCATCGAGTGAAAGGTAAAGAATGAGAGATCGATCGCTAAAACTCCATGAACTCAGTACATAATTTAATATCCCTGTCCATGTGGGGAGAGTGCGCTCTAATTGGAGTATTCAGACCCTCTACACGTTGTAAGCAGCGATCTCGGGGATCAGTAGAGAAATATCAATTACTGATTCTTGACGAGGGGGAATTAGACATATTCCAATACATTAGTACTACTAAAGATTAGTACTATATATTCTAGGGAGGTGAAATCAAGCTCAGGTGCCAGGGGGAAATCCCTGTGTTCCCCATGTCCTAATAGTGATCTGTTGTTACGTATAATTCACTTGAACTAATAGGTTTGTCCTTTCACCCGACCCGTCCCTGGATCCTCTCCAGTCTTCACAATGGAGTCATTCAGCTCTGGGACTACCGCATGTGCACTCTTATCGACCGATATGATGAACACGATGGTACGAGTGTGTGTGTGTGTACATGTCTGTGTATACTCTATACATTCCCCTCAGGGGATACCCCCATGTATTTGTAAAGGAGTAGATTTTAGCTTATATTTATCAAGGCAGTACGATTTACTGTAAATCTGGAAATTTTCATGTAAAGAAACTTTCGTATAAATTTTCAAGGAAAGACCCCTTACTGCCTTAGCGTTAATAGTGCATGCTAATTTTTGTAAGATTAATTTTCACAGCCGCCATCGACTACGAAAATATATTTTACAACAGAAATTTTCAGATTTACAGTACATGATTTTTGTTCATTAGTACATAAATTCTTGTGTGTTTGTTCCGCTGGTCCAGGTCCTGTCCGAGGCATTGATTTTCACTCTAACCAGCCGCTGTTTGTGTCCGGGGGTGACGATTACAAGATCAAGGTTTGGAACTACAAGCAAAAGCGATGCTTGTTCACTCTGCTGGGCCATCTTGACTACATCAGAACAGCCTTCTTCCACAAGGTGAAACGAATGACTTGGTGAATACTAAATTTATCTCCATTTTCCTCACGTACATGTAGGAGTATCCCTGGATCATCAGCTGTTCCGATGATCAAACTATACGAATCTGGAACTGGCAATCAAGGACTTGTGTTTGGTAAGGATACCTCCCCCCTCTCCCCTCTCCCTCCCTCTCTTTCTCCAACATAATAATTATGCTTTATCTCCTCCCCCCCCCCCCCCCCCCCCCCCCCCCCCAGTGTCTTGACAGGCCACAACCACTATGTAATGTGTGCTCAGTTCCACCCGAGTGAAGATCTGGTAGCTTCTGCATCTCTAGACCAGACAATTCGCATCTGGGATGTGTCTGGACTTCGTAAGAAGACAGTTGCCCCTGGAGCAGGGGGGCTGGATGACCATCTTCGTAATCCGGGGGGCACTGATCTTTTTGGAACTTCTGATGCCATCGTCAAGCACGTGCTAGAGGTAACAATAAAATATCTTCAAGATATTTTGTTTAAAAAGTTTACTTTATTATATAATTTTTTGTTGTAGGGCCATGATCGTGGTGTGAATTGGGTGGCCTTTCACCCGACACTGCCCCTGCTCATATCAGCAGCTGACGACAGGCAAATCAAGCTATGGAGGATGAATGGTAAATCACCTATATAGTGTTTTGATGATCCTTCCGGAATTATTGCACCGTTAAATCTCCCCTCTCTTCTTTCTCTCTCCCTTCTCCCCTGTCCCAGATGCCAAGGCGTGGGAGGTTGATACTTGCCGTGGTCACTACAACAATGTATCTTGTGTTTTGTTTCATCCACGCCAAGACCTTATACTCAGTAAGTTAACTGCTCTCTTGGGCGTATTAATAGGCATCATTGACTTGATTTGTAACTATTGTAGGTAACTCTGAGGACAGGAGCATTCGTGTCTGGGACATGGCAAAAAGGTGATGACATATTTATATTGACAAATACCATTTATAATTTTCTCTCCGTGTATTATAGCAGTTTTTTATAACCATTATATTATAGTACTGTTGTTGATAGTGATACTGTTCATCCCCCAGGTCTGGTGTTCAGACGTTTCGTCGCGAGTCCGATCGCTTCTGGGTCATTGCCGCACACCCATCGTTCAATGTCTTTGCAGCAGGTATGGGCTAATCGATGACATCATCATTACATCACACTGTTCTTCCTTTAGGTCATGATAATGGGATGCTGGTGTTCAAGTTGGAGCGCGAGAGACCCGCCTACACTGTCTATCAAAACACCCTCTTCTACATCAAGGTTGGTGTGGTCACAGGAGCTGGGCTCCAACAGCATGAAAATTGTCTACTTTGCTAAAAATATAATTTTTTTTGTAGGATCGTTTTCTTCGTCGCTATGAGTTTGGGACGTCCAAAGATGTACCAGTCATGGCCATAAGAAGGTACAATGCGTATCAACATTCGAAATGATCACAGTGATCCATAACAACCCCCCCCCCCACCACAGGAATGGTACCCCTCAGTATCGCTCCTCCCCCCACAAGCTTGCCTATAACCCAGCGGAGAATGCCATCCTCGTCTGCTCAGTAAGACATTATTATTACATTGTTATATAAGGGAGTGATACGGTAATGGTCGTCACAGCATCCGTGATCTGGTATAGGTCGTCAAGCGTAAGGATTTTTATGAGGATGGGGAGCATAGATATTTACATATTATCACAATATAATATGGTTGATTTTCCCTCTACTGTATCTTGATCTATACCATAATTCATTAATATTTCGTGCAATAATTTTTTGCATTAGATAATTTTCAAAATAATATTAGTGATTTGTGATATTTTCAGAACACCACCAACGCAGACACTGCCTACTATGAACTCTATGCAGTACCAAAGAACACCGACCCTCAAAACCCAGAGTGTAAGCATCACAAATAAATAGCTATTTATTATTGTTACTAATTTTTTTAAAAATTTTGTTGCAGTCGTTGAGGGTAAGAGATCAGCTGGTCTCACTGCCATCTGGTTGGCCAGGAACAGGTTTGCCATGCTGGACAAGTCTCACCAGGTAAGGAGGGAGGGGGGAGAGAGAGAGAGAAAGGGGAGCTTGCTGTAGTTTACTGTCTTGCTGTTTTTAGCTTGTGATCAAGAATCTTCGCAATGAGGTGACCAAGAAGGTTCAGTGTCCTCCGTGTGACTCCATCTTCTACGCTGGAACTGGCCACCTCCTCCTCAAGGACAGTGATGGAGTCACCCTCTTTGATGTCCAACAGAGACGGTGAGAAATGGATGTTTTGTGCATTGTCAGCAGTTTGTTCAGGTTTATGATAGTGGGTCTGTAATTGCCTGTTCATGAATATTGCATTTTGACGGTTGAGAAAAGCGCTGCATGATAATATAATACAGGCACGAATAATATTGATGATAATATTAGTAAGAACAAGAGTGTAGTTATAATACTATCTCTATTATATAATTATTCTTGGCAAGGATAATAGTATTATATTTATGAAATATCTATTCATTTATTATTCGTTGGAAGTTTTGTGCTGGCTGACGGTAGTCTTAGCCTTTCTAGGATATCCTTGACCACACCCCTCACGTCCTTGTTACGCATGATCACTATTGGGTCCAGAGTGAAGATGAGCAGAAACAGACTTCCTAGTAGGCCAGAGGTGATGGTGTAAACTGTTGGAGGTCTTGAGATGTTGAGTATCCTCAAAGCAGCGCAGGCTAATAATATATAAAGAAATACATACAATGGCAGTGTCATTCCAACTAAGGCTGTGAAAAGTGAGAAAATATTTGGCATTAGCTCGATGCTCACTTTTGCGAAATTCTGCCATAGCTTGTCTGCTTTCATTTAAGCTTTCATTTTCTAGTAGAACTGCGATGCTATTCTGAAGCTTTCTGTCTTTGCAATACAAAAGTCAGTATAGAAAGAATACTATCATAATATTTCCAATGTTAGCAGAAGTGCTGTTGGGTAGCATAATAATTATGATGTACAAGGTGATCTGCATTGGCAGTTGATGTGGGGAGAGGGAGAGGGTTACCAAGATCGTGATGTTGCTGACAAGTCAATAAGCTTGTCAAATTTGAGTCCATTTTGCCACCTGTGTCACTCGAAGTGTCCACGGTCCAGCTATTGAACTCTGCACTCCCAAAGGTCACCTTGATAATATTATGTACTCTTCAAATGTGATACTTTTGCAAGTAGCCCGTGTTATTGATCGATTGTGAGAAATAGTTGCAATGTGCTGTGTATTTGTAGGCTTTGGTGTGAATTGTAGCAATTTTATGATCATAAACTTCGCACACGATGTACACGTGTATACTACTGAGAGCAAAATCGATTGCTGTCAAGATTTAATTATTGCATGTGACTATAGTGTCGTCAGCTCAGCAATAAATTATGATCAGCACCATCATGTATAATTTAATGCTATTGTTTTGAAAAATATTGATCTATAAAGCTGATATACATATTATTATTATACTGCTGATTCATTACACAAAGAAAGTGGCACTATAGTTATTAATGTTATTTCTACAGTGTCATATTATGTACAGTGTATGCTACTTCTCTATACTCTACAATTGATGGCTACAAGTCTGTGCTTGCTGTCTCGGTGCTTTCTTGAACTTCTTCTAATGCTGGGCTGCTCAGTGGTGTATCCCTCTCTCTCCCTCTCCCCTGAGCTCGAGTTCGAAGCCAGGCTATTATGCTCTCTACAACTTCTCGTACGTCTTGATTACGCATCATAACGATAGGGTCCATGATGAAGATGAGGGAGTATAGGTTACCGAATGCTACCATGGCAACCGTGAGAGCCGGAGGGGGTGGCGCGCCCCCAAGGGAACGCAAAACAATGGTGTTTAAGTTGAAGAGAATATAGGGAGGGAGAGTGACTCCGACTAGGGCGATGAACATGATAAGAAAAGTCGTGTTAGCTTTCCTCTCTTTCTTTCGTTCTCTTTTTGCAATGGTTCTGTCTTCTTGACTTTCGCTGGACTGTGATATTGTTGCAACCTTGTTCCTCAGCTTTCGGGCCCTGCACAGTAGACCAGAGTACAGCAGTAGGGCTACAAAGGTCGTTAGGTTCGCTATCGTTGTCACGGTAAAGGAATACGAGCCGCACACTGAATTGAGGCTGCAACTAACTCCTAGCAGGCAGTTCCAAGATACTCGCTGAAAATTGTAGCATTCTATGAAGGATATCACTGGTATAACTGTTATGGTGAACGCGAGCATCCAGCCGGCAATGGACAGAGGTACCACTACGTAAAGTCGATGCCCACTGTACCAGAACGGTAGAAATATCAGGCAAAATCTATCGACTACTAGCACCAACATGAGGAAATTGCGAGCCACAAAAAGGAAGGTTATTAGGAAGCCGAGTAGAACGCAAGAGCCACTGAATATGAACCTGTCAGCGATGGCATTGCTGGCAGAAACTGGAAAGTATATGATAGCGTTCACTGAATCGGTGATAACAAGCTGTAGAGCGAGATAGAATGTCGTAGTTTGTAGTCTTTGATATCGAGCGATGATGAAAATCACAAACGCATTGAGAAGAGAGGCTATGATTAGGCACACGAGGTAGTAGAGGATCTGTATGTAGCGAAGAACATTGGCTGTTGTCATGGAGACGGCGAGGGGAAATCCCTGCTCCTGATTGCAGACTAGTCCCGGGGCTGAGCTAATGTTGCCGTCCGTGGTACCACCTGAGAATGTCAACAGCTCGGACTCATCCAGCATATTATCACTCATTGTATATCTTGTTGGTAAAGGCTTATGTTGATTCAACTGACCACTCCTTTGGTGGGAAAATTAGCAATGATTTTTGGTATTTCCAAGAAAAATCTCTTGTGCAGTAATTGTGTTTTTCCTGGAGCTTTTATAATGAATGAAGGGGGCAGTGCATAGCAAATGGAGGGGCGGGGCGTAATTATTGTGCTAGTGTCAAGTATTTTTTAATTTTTCAGCTGGTTACTTGTGTACTGCAAGATGTTTAGCAATTGATTGTAATTTTTTTACTGTAATTTGAAATTTTCTGCTACTGACGACTATTTTTTGTCGTTAACAGGTTCACTAGCATAATATTATATCTCACCTCTGGAAACATACTCGCACAAACATTGAGGTGCTAGTCACACTCTGGCTAGCAGTGTTTAGACGAGTGCGGTGTATATTATGTAAGATCCATTAATTTTTGTTACTAATTTGGGCTTCTTGTCAGTTGTAGGAATGTTTTAAATGGTGGATGCATGCGCACTTAGTCAAGATTATCCTCAAGATATGTAAAAAAGTGTTTTTTGAAAGACCTAAATTTAATGCTCATAGAATCACCCTCCCACAGCATTGAATTGTGTCCCCCACCCCCCCCCCCTCAAAAAAAAAACAAACGAAAACTCCTGTGTGTTAATGAAATTAATGTTCGCTATGAGCTACCTTAGGTATACAATATTTGACAATAATCTATCATGTCAGCATTAGCTTGTACTATTCACTATAATACAGCAGATATGAAATAAAATATCACAATGTTCTCGCACTGGCACCAGCTATGTAGCTACCTCACTGGTTGTCGTGGCCACATCCCCCCTCCTCCCACTTCCTGGGCGGAGCTTCGCTCTGATGGTCTCCATGACATCTCTCACGTCCTGGTTACGCATGATAACGATAGGGTCAGTGATAAAAATCAGCATATAAAGATTGGTCAGTAAAACAGAAACAAAGGTAAGAAGTGGGCGTGGTGTTGGGGTTCTATTTTGAACAGTAAGAAATATGCCTACGGAGCGGGTAAGGGTTGTAGAGATGAATGGCGGAAGTGTGACTCCAATCAAGGCACTGAAGAGGATCATGAAGGTAGTGTTGGCTCTCCGGTCTCTCTTACGAGCCTCTTTAGCTGCTTCTCTGGCTTCTTCACTTTCATCCGACATTGAAGCTGCTGTGATCCTGTTCTTGATTTTCTTAGCCTTGCAATAGAGGGCTAGGTAGAGACAGAATGCTATAAAAGTGCCTCCGTTATTTAATGCTGTCACGAATATCGAATACGAGTTGCATTGCGGCATGTCACATCCCCTACCTACGAAGCAAACCCAAGTTACACGAGTTAAGGCATAGCATTTGCGAAGGCCTATCAGTGGAATGACTGTCACTGTTAGCGCTAGCAACCATCCCCCGATGGATAGAGGTACTACCACCCTCACTCTGTGTCTGCCGTACCAGAACGGGAGAAAGATTAAGCAGAATCGATCGGCCACTAGCACAAACATGAGCAGATTGCGAGCTGCCAGCAGGAAGCTGGTGAGGAAGCCCAGAACTGGACAAAGAGCTAGAGAGACATTTTTATCAGCAATAGCGTTGGCGCTGGAGTAGGGATAGTAGACGACCACATTGGCCAGGTTAGCTACGATGATCTGCAGGGCGAGGTAGAAGGTGGTGTTGTGGAGCTTCTTGAAGCGAGCAATGATGAAGATCACAAACGAATTGAGCAGAAATGCTATTGGATAGCATATCATGTAATAAGAGAGCTGTATGTAGCGTAGAGGATCGACAATAGCTTCAGAAACGAAGTGAGGGTTACCAAGCTGCCTCAGCTCCTCACAAGTCAAGTTTGTGGAATTTTCACTGCCTGAATAGTTGTACTGGCCTGATCCATCCATTGCTCCTACTAGTGCCCCTGCCACTAATAAATCCTTTTGTATGATTGGGCAGTGATATTTCAAAGAATAGTTGCTGCTATGATGCTGTAATTGTCACTTTCTCCGTTTTGCTTTTTTAGCAAAGGGGGGGGGGGGGGCATGATTATCATGCTGTTGGCTATTGATAATACACATTGTTGTTAATTTTTCTGCTACTGACAACTATTTTTTATCGTTAACAGGTTCACCCTGCCTGCTAGTATCTCACCTCTCGAAATATACTTGCACAAATATTGAGGTGCTAGTCACACTTTGGCTAGCAGTGTTTCGAGACGAGTATGGCGTATATGTAATGTGCATTAATGTTTGTTACTAGTCTGGGCTTCTTGTAAGTAGTAGGAATGTTTTAAATGATGTATGCACACTTGTCAAGATTATCCTCAAGATGTGTAAAAAGTGTTCTTTGAAAGACCTAAATTTAATGGACACAGAACCACCCTCCCACAGCATTGAATTGTGTCCCCCCCTCCCCCCCCTCAAAAAACAACAAAATGAAAACTCCTGTGTGTTGATGAAATTAATATTCGCTATGAGCTCCCTTAGGTACACAATATTTGACAATAATATATCATGTCCATATTAGATTGTACCATGCATTCACTACAATACGGCAGATATGAAATAAAATATCACAATGTTCTCGCGCTGTCATCAGCTATGTAGCTACCTCACTGGTTGTCGTGGCCACGTCCCCCCTCCTCCCATTTCCTGGGCGGAGCTTCGCTCTGATGGTCTCCATGACATCTCTCACATCCTGATTACGCATGATAACGATAGGGTCAGTGATAAAGATCAGTAGATAGAGATTGGTCAGTACAACTGAAATAAAAACAAAATATGAATTTGCTGCAGATGTTGTATTTTCAGTGCTGATGACTATCGTAAGACCCCGGATAAGAATTCCAAAGAAAAACCCAGGAAGAGTGACTCCAATCAAGGCACTGAAGAGGATCATGACAGTTGCGTTTGCTCTGCGATCTCTTTTACGAGCTTCTTTAGCCGCTGCTTTGGCTTCTTCACTTTCATCTGATGTTGAAGCTGCTGTGATCTTATTCTTAATTTTCTTAGCCTTGCAATAGAGGGCTAGGTAGAGACAGAACGCTATAAAAGTGCCAACGTTGTTAAGAAATGTCACGAATATTGTATACGAGCTGCATTGTGGCATATTACAACCTCTTCCGGCAGAGCAAACCCAAGTTACACGAGTTAAGGCGTAGCATTTACGAAGGCCTATTAGTGGAATGACTGTCACTGTTAGCGCTAGCAACCATCCCCCGATGGACAGAGATACTACCACCCTCACTCTGTGTCTGCCATACCAGAACGGGAGAAATATCAAGCAGAATCGATCGGCCACCAGCACAAACATGAGCAGATTGCGAGCTGCTAGCAGGAAGCTGGTGAGGAAGCCCAGAACTGGACAAAGAGCTAGAGAGACGTTTTTACCAGCAATAGCGTTGGCGCTAGAGTAGGGATAGTAGACAATGATATTGGCCAAGTTAGCTACGATGATCTGCAGGGCGAGGTAGAAGGTGGTGTTGTGGAGCTTCTTGAAGCGAGCAATGATGAAGATGACAAACGAATTGAGCAGAAATTCTATTGGATAGCATATCATGTAATAAGAGAGCTGTAGGTAGCGTAGAGGATCGGCAATAGCTTCAGCAACCAAGTGAGGATTGCCAAGCTGCCTGAGGTCCTCACAAGTCAAGTTTGTTAAGTTTTCATTCATTTCTCCGTCTGAATAGTTGTAGTGTCCTGATCCCTCCATTGCCCAGTTGTTCATCTCTGGTAGTTTGGGTGTTGGAGATAAGTCTTTGATCCTTTTGTAGGACGCTGTTGTGAGTGGTTGTTAGGGGCAACAATTATTATTGTTATGATATTATAGTTATGCAATCTGGATTCTTGTGACACGTTATAGGCTTTGGTGTAACTTGTAGCAATTTTTTTAGTGATACACTTGTACATCCACTTGTTAATGCTTAATTGTAATTATAACAAAAACGAACATGAATAATTCTAATGTAGTTATACACACTTTTTTTTTGTTCAAAATCTGTACTTTAATCCTTTGTGCTAGCTACTCTTGGTAGCAGACGTGTTTCAATTAGTTATTATATGTTTGCAACTCGATATCTGAAGATGTCGTATTACCTGTGGTTGAGCTTAAAGATACTATCTCTCTCCCTCTCTTTCGTAGCTTGTTGATGATAATCTCCAGCACCTCCTTCACGTCTTGATTACGCATTATAACGACAGGGTCCATGATAAAGATGAGGATGTACAAGCTTGTCATGAGCGTGGCTATGACGGTAAAGCCTCCAGGTTGAGGGCTGATGCTGCGAGCATTGAGAACAACATTACCTAGTGTTACAACGATATAAGTTGGGAAAGTCACACCAACCAGAGCGATGAATAGAATAAGAAATGTTGTATTTGCACGTTGCTCCCTCTTTTTAAGCTGTTTTGCAATTTCTCTGTCTTCTGCACTCTCGTTTGATTGTTCCGCCACTGCGATTTTATTAGTAAGCTTCTTGGCTCGACACAGTAAAGCTAGATAGAGGAGAAACACAATGAAAGTCCCAAGGTTTATTAGCGTGGTCAAAAAAGCGCTGTACGACGTGCACAGTGCAACATGTTCACACCCTCCTCCCCACAAGCAGACCCACGTGAAGCGCTGAAAGTTGAAACAGTCTGGGAGAGCTATCGCAGCTACTAGCGTGATTGTCAACGGCACTAGCCACCCAGCGATGGATAGAGGTACTACCACCTTCACTCTGTGCCTGCTGTACCAGAATGGGAGAAAGATTAAGCAGAATCGATCGGCCACCAGCACAAACATGAGCAGATTGCGAGCTGAAAATAAGAAGCTTGTGAGGAAACCCATAGCTGGGCAGAGGCCTTCGAAGACGAATCGATCCGCAATGGCATTGGTCATTGAGGAAGGGAAAAATATGATGATATTTGCCACATCGATGATGATTATCTGCAAAGCGAGGTAGAATGTCGTCGAGTGCAGTTTCTTGAAGCGAACAATGATGAATACCACAAATGCATTGAGCAGAAATGCCACTGGGTAGCATAGGGAGTAGTAGATTATCTGTATGCAGCGCATGGTGTTCGCAGCTGATGCCGAGAGGGAAGAGGGAAAGCCTTGCTCTAGTAGTAGCCGACAGGAGATGCTAGTATCATTAGTCCCCTCCACGAGTTCCAGCCCACTTCCAGAGAGGTCATCACCGCCAGTCCACAACCCTGAACCATCAGTCATCAAACTACCACTCATCATGACAGTCTCTGATAACTGATTTTGGCTGGGGAAGTATTAATGTCCATTGCTCTACCGTTGCTAGTTAAGACCAAGCATGTTTGCTAACAAATATCATAACATTGTGTGCTTACATAAAGACCGTGTGTCAATAGCAGCTATTTTAGTAATACCGTAGAATCCCGCGATTACGCCCCCCCCCCTTTGTGCATGCTAGGATTGGGCAAAAGTGGGGAGGGGGCTTATACGCGGGATCCTAACATTTCCATGTGACGACCATTACCGACCACCGAATGCCACGTGGGCGCGCGATCTCTGTACTTTCTCTGGCTGTTTGGTGAGCAAAACTCGAGAAAAACGACAAAGTAAGGCATATTATGACACAAATAGCTAATTTACTAGCGGTAGCTACTGTTTTTTTTGACTTACGGACTCCATTTTACAGTCAGGGAGGGGGGGGGGCTTATACGCGAGACAAAACTACCTATGCAGGAACTTGAGCTAAAAATGCAGGGGGGCTTATGCGCAAGGGGGGCGGGATTCTACGGTAATACTATTATGATATGCAGTGTTCTCCGCAGCCAAAATTGAAGGCATAGGGGAAGGCATTATTTTGGGTGGAGCTAGTGTCCACATCAAAGATTTTGGCTCCACCCCAATCCCACTTCAAAGATAAATCAGCACTGAAGGGATAGGGGCCCCCTATCCCTTAAGTATGCTGGGGAGAACACTGATATGTTACAGGTATTACCAGGCTCACAGATCGTTCCTGGGGGTGAGACCACATTATAATTTTTTCAAGTTTGTCACATAACCTTTCATCTTGGAATGAGAGAATGAGTTCGAATATAAAGCAGTATACCGTAGACTCTGATTAATAAGCGCATGTGCTTATAGCGGTAAACGGAATGACAGTATGCGCTTAATAAAGGATATGCGCTTATATGGCACATAACCACGCCCACAAACGTTTGGGCACGTGATGGATGCGAGGCCCGCTAGCACTAGCGCTCGATCGATCGATCGAGCACTCTAACGTTTACAGTTGCCGCTCAAGATGACGAATGCTGGCGATTTGTCGATCTTCTTGCATGATAACGTTATTCGTGGCCATCATTTCTCCAAAGATAGCTGGACTCCAAATACTTTCCAGCCAGTCAAGGTCAGGTTCATAGAACGCCACGCCTATTAAGCACATGCGCTAATAAACAATAGCTTATGACAAGAAGAGGGCATGCGATTAATAAATAATGTGCGCTTAATAGCGAGGTGCGCTTAATAACCAGAGTTTACGGTATTAGTACTCATGACAAAAATTGAGAAATTTTGTATGTGACTATAGCTTTCTACTTGTGTGATTATTGCTTGATCATGTCTGTACACTGCTGCATATAGATATGTGTACGTGTAGTTATCAAAATTTAATGAAGTTTGAGTTTGTGTTTTTGACTCCATGCATCTGATCGTTGTGGGATTACGTTGCTCCGTCTCAAAGTTATTCCACATGGTGTTCCCTCTGTCTGCTTTTGAACTGGTCAACAATGATTTGAATGACGTCCCTCACGTCTTGATTACGCATGATAACGATGGGGTCTAGTATAGTGCTTAGATTTGGTGTACTTCTCAGCACTACCAGAACAATAGTGTATGCTGCAGGGGGTGTGGCCTCAAATATATATAGTACCGTATCTCCAAGTACGGAGATTAGATAGGTTGGAAATGTCACTCCCACAATCGCTATGAGCAAGATAAAGAAGGTTGTATTCGCTCGCCTCTCACTCTTCCTCCTCCTCTCTCTCTCCCTGGCTTCCAAGTCATCGTCATTGCCAGACGATAAAGGCAAGACTCTGTTTCGAAGCTTTTTGGCTTTGTGGAGTAGTGCAGAATAGAGCAACAGTGATATAAGTGCAGCTACATTCACGACACATATGAACACTGCAGCATACACACGGCAAGTACTCTTGGTCCTGCATCCAACGCCTAGAGAACAAGTCCAAGTGAAACGCTGAAATTCGTAGCAACCAAATATTACATCTATGACGATAAAGATCATAGTTATGATCCACGCTATAATAGAGAACCCAGTGATCAACTTGGATCGATGATTGTTGTAACAGAATGGCAAAAATATGGCACAAAAGCGGTCAACCACCAGAACAAACATGAGCATGTTGCGTGCGAAGCGAAAAAAGCTGATGAAAAATCCGATGGTATTGCAGAGACCAGTAAAAATAAATTTATCTGCGATAGCATTGGCTGCAGAGGACGGGAAAATGATGGCAGCATTCAATAGATCAACGATGATAATTTGGAGGGAAAAATAGAAAGTTATGTCGTGAAGTTGTTTAAACCGAATGACTATTGTTATCACAAACGTGTTGAGCAGCACTGCAGTTGGGAAGCAGGTCATGTAGTAGATGACCTGTACATAGCGGAGTATGTTGGCCGTTGTCATGGTGATGGGGAGAGGAGATCCCTGCTCTTGGGAACAAATTAAATCAGTGGGTGCTGAGGTGGCATTGTCCTCCTCCAGTCCACGGCCTGAATAGTGGAGTTCTGTCCACAGCAGTCCTGACCCATCCATTGCTGCAGTGCCAGCACTCCGTTATCGTAATAAGCTACGCTGATACTGTTGTTACTTTTATCAATTATGGTCATGTGATTGATATCAAAGGTGTGCCTTTTTGATCGGATATTGGAGTGTGACAATTAGCAGTATTTGAATCTGGAATGATTCTAATGCGTAACCTACGACTCCAGGAGGTTTTAGTGCAATTGGCAAGCATTCTAATTACTCGGCAGATTCTCAGTAATTGTTTTTAGGCCAAAATTATAACTATTTTTCTATTTATAGTACCATTTCTTACATAACATTTGTGCAATGTAGTGTCTCATTGCTATATTGGGTTTATGACCAAGAAAAACCAATCACTTGTGTAGCATAATTCGTGTTAGTTTTGTTTGCAAAATTATAGTGTTGGAGTAACAATATTATTATTTTCATCCAATAATACATATACATATAATATATGCATTGGTACTGTGACTAAATTTTATTGTCCAAAATAGTCACTGAGAGTCTTGTTGGAATACTGGATTTTGAGTCTCGGTTGTGCTAGAGTTTTCAACCCCACTGCTGGTATGGTGGGAGCTAAGCCTTTCCCATTTTCCCTTCATCTTGGCAAACATCTGCAGGAGGACTTGCTTCACATCTTGGTTTCTCATGATGACTATCGGGTCCATTGTAGCAATGAGGGAAAATGTGGTCCTCGATATAATAGCCGCGATTGTATAGCCAGCGGGGGGTGGCTGTATGTTGAGAGAATTCAGCGTAATATTGCCGAACGTGAAAAATAGATAACTCGGGAACGAGATTCCAACTAGAGTGGTGAATAGTATGAGGATTGTGATGTTTGCCTGGTGCTCTCTCTGGATCTGTCGTTTCTCTATCTCTCTGTCTTCAGGAGTACCACTGGAGGTAGAAATCGCAACTTTATTTCGCAGTTTTTTTGCTTTCAGGAGTAGGGCGAAGTACAGTAGAAAAGCCAGAAATAGTGCTCCATTGGCGGATGTGGTCACGAGCGTCTTATGTGTGGTGCAGCCAACTGGATTAGTGCATCCCGGCCCTATCAGGCACGACCAAGTCAGACGTTGAAATCCAAAGCAACCCAGTATTCCGTTCGCTGGTATAATTGCTAGAATGAAAGATATCACTCCCGCGGCGATAGACAGTGGTATCGTCACTTTAACCCTGTGCCTACTGTACCAAAATGGTAGAAATATCAGGCAAAATCGATCGACGACTAAGACCACCATGAAACAACATCGTGACACACGTACAAAGATAAAGATGACCCCCAGCACAGAGCATAGTCCCGTGAACACGTTTCGACCTGCTATGAGATTAGCCAGAGTAGTTGGATAGATAGTGACGGAATTTACCAGATCAACTACTGTAATCTGTAGCGCAAGGTAGAACGTTATATTGTGAAGCGCTTTATAGCGAGCAATTAGGTATACCACGAGCACATTGAGAAACACGGCAATCGGGAAATTTATAGAGTAGTAGATGATCTGTATGTAGCGTAGAGTTTCAGCTGTTGTCATGGAGAGTGGTAGAGGTGGTCCCAGCTCTAGTCGCTGCTGGCAAGTTAGCCCTCCTGCCGCTGTGGTAGCATTGCTCTCAAAGATCGTGCCGTTTATCATGCCAGATCCTGAGCCACCATATGAGTATGGGAGTGAGGATGTATAGTTATCAATTAAGTTACCAGATCCCTCAGGCGAGCTGTAAACTTGGTCGTATATTTCAGACAACAGGCTAGAGTTGTCTGTTGCTCTGCTGCTATCTCCTCTCATCCTTTATCACAGACTGTGGCTATCTGGAAAGAGTATCTTGACTTGGAATGTCTCTTCAATCACAAAGTGCGGTAGTTTTGATTGAATGAAATTTTGACTGGGAATGATACTTTTTATAGTCCTTGTGATTTATATTATCCCAGCTATGTGTAAATTTGATGAAAGTGGCGACTATTTTGCTGCAAATGTGGCCATTGCAGGACTTGTAAATGTTGTAATGCCTCTGATTACACTAGCAGGCTTTTGTGAAACTTGTGGCTATTACATCAACTCTAATCTGCCATGTGTTATGACAAATCTCTGGGATAGGTTCGAATAATTATAGTTGAGTACTTTGTATAATATTCTGTTACTAAAATTAGCCTCCACCTGCACATGTGTTGTAGTAATTCATGAGTACATGTGTCATTGTAACTGCTCTTCATACAAGTATTATATAACATATCTGCAATGTACAGTGTCTCACTGCTATATTGGGTGTATAATCAAGAAAAACCAATCACTATTGTGTACCATAATTCACGTTAGTTTTATTTGCAAAATTATTGTGTTGGAATATATTATAGCAATATTATTATTTTCATCCAATAATTATGTATGCATTGGTACTGTGACTAAATTTTATTGTCCAAAAAAGTCACTGAGAGTCTTGTTAGAATACTGGATTTTGAGTCTCAGTTGTGCTAGAGTTTTCAACCCCACTGCTGGTATGGTGGGAGCTAAGCCTTTCCCATTTTCTCTTCATCTTGGCAAACATCTGCTGGAGGACTTGCTTCACATCTTGGTTTCTCATGATGACTATCGGGTCCATTATAGCAATGAGGGAAAATGTGGTCCTCGATATAATAGCCGCGATTGTATAGCCAGCAGGGGGTGGCTGTATGTTGAGAGAATTCAGCGTAATATTACCGAACGTGAAAAATAGAAAACTCGGGAATGAGATTCCAACTAGAGTAATGAATAGTATGAGGATTGTGATGTTTGCTTGGTGCTCTCTCTGGCTCTTTTGTTTCTCTATCTCTCTGTCTTCGGGATTATCATTGGAGGTAGAAATTGCAACTTTATTTCGCAGTTTTTTTGCTTTCAGGAGTAGGGCCAAGTATAGTAGAAAAGCCAGAAATAGTGCTCCATTGGCGGATGTGGTCACGAGCGTCCTATGCGTAGTGCAGCCAACTGGATTAGTGCATCCCGGCCCTATCAGGCATGACCAAGTCAGACGTTGAAATCCAAAGCAACTCAGTATTCTATTCGCTGGTATAATTGCTAGAATGAAAGATATCACTCCCGCGGCAATAGACAGTGGTATCGTCACTTTAACCCTGTGCCTGCTGTACCAAAATGGTAGAAATATCAGGCAAAATCGATCGACAACTAAGACCACCATGAAGCAACAGCGTGACACACGTACAAAGATAAAGATGACCCCCAGCACAGAGCATAGTCCCGTGAACACGTATCGACCTGCTATGAGATTAGCCAGAGTAGTTGGATAGATAGTGACGGAATTTACCAGATCAACTACTGTAATCTGTAGAGCAAGGTAGAACGTTATATTGTGAAGCGCTTTATAGCGAGCAACTAGATATACCACGAATGCATTGAGAAACACGGCAATCGGGAAATTTATGGAGTAGTAGATGATCTGTATGTAGCGTATGATTTCAGCCGTTGCCATGGAGAGTGGTAGAGGTGGTCCCAGCTCTAGTCGCTGCTGGCAAGTTAGCCCTCCTGCCGCTGTGGTAGCATTGCTCTCAAAGATCGTGCCGTTTATCATGCCAGATCCCGAGCCACCATAATATGAGTATGGGTGTGAGGATGTATAGTTATCGATTGAGCTACCAGATCCCTCAGGAGAGCTGTAAAATTGGTTGTATATTTCGGACAACAGGCTAGAGTTGTCTGCTGCTCTCCTGCTATCTCCACTCATCCTTTGTCATAGACTGTGGCTATCTGGAAAGAGTATCTTGACTTGGAATGTCTCTTCGATCACAAAGTGCGGTGATTTTGATTGTATGAAGTTTGACTGGGAATGCTACTTTTTATAGTCCTTGTGATTTAAATTATCCCAGCTATGTGTAAATTTGATGAAAGTTGCGCGTGTTTTGCTGCAAATGTGGTCATTATAGGACTTGTAAATGTTGTAATGCCATGATTGCACTAGCAGGCTTTTGTGAAACTTGTGGCTATTGCATCAATTCTAATCTGCCATGTGCTGTACTTTATTGTGACAATCTCTGGAATAGGTTCGAATAATTTCAGTTGAGTACATTAAAATTTTTATGTTCCGCTAACAAAAATTAGCCTCCACCCTTATAACTACTCTTCATACATAATATTATAATTTGAATTAGACTAAATATACCTGTGCACTAGTCCTGTACCACGGATATTCTAGTAATTGTTTCGTTAGTCTGCAATGTTTGATGGCGTGGTGGTGGTGGTAGTATTATTCTGCTGACTCAGCTGTTCACGCTTGCTCTCTCTCCACAACTTTCCTTGACCTTTTCGATGACCTTTTCGATGACCTCTCTGACCTCTGGGTGCCTCGTGATCACAATGGGATCAAGGATTACCAGAGAGACGTACGGAGCCCGTGCTAGTATGGCTAGTATAGTGTATGCTGGGGGAGGTGGAGAACGGCTTAGATTCAACACAGACAGAGCAACGTTTCCAAACGTAATGAATAAGAATGGTGATAAGAGAGAGCCAATCAGAGCGAGAAATAGAATGAAGAAGGTTGTGTTCGCCCGTTGCTCGCATAGCACAGCCCTTCGAGATTCTTCTCTTACTTCTTGGCTTTCATTGGCCATTCCTACCTCTGATGAAATTTTATTCCGAATCTTTTTAGCCTTGATGAGTAGCGCAACGTACAGCAGGAGCACAAGTGCAAGGCCGAGACTCACTGTAGCTGTAACTAGTGTCCTATAGGCCGTGCATATGACTTGGTGTGAACACCCCTCCCCCAAATGACACACCCATGTGTACTGCCTGAATGTGTAGCAGTCGAGCAAGCCACTGAACGGGATTAGAGAAACGATTATCGACACAATCCAGGCTACCAGGGAGTTGATGACGACTAGCCTTTGTCGGTTCCCGTTGTACCAGAAGGGAGAAAAGACAGTGCAGAATCGATCAATTACTAACATGGCCATTAGGCAGCTTCTTGCGATCCTCAGGAAAGTTATGATAAGACCCAGAGTTGGGCACATACCGGTGAAGGCGAAGTGACCGATGATTGCATTCACTGCAGATGTTGGGTAGATGACCAGGGCATGTGCAAAGTCGACAATGACGATCTGTAGTGCAAAGCTAAATGTGATATTTCGTAGTTTTCTGTTGCGAGTTATGATCAAGGTGAGAGATCCATTGAGAAACAGCCCCAGAACAAAGCTGCCAATGTAGTATATTGTTAGCAGGGAGCGCATAACGGCAGCTGCTGTAGGGGAGAGGGGGAGAGGCTGACCTTTGACCTGTATATCGTGGCAGGTATTGTTGTCAGTGGCATTCATTACGTCATCGAGAATAGACGTTGTGTTGATGTTGGTAGAGGAAGGCCATCCAAATCCAGAACCACTCATTGCATAGATCTGTCGATGATGTTTTCTCTGAGTTGTCTTTGAACATTTACAGCAATTTGTAGCTGCGGCTGTTTTGTATCTTGTTCTTTTTTATACTGAAAATTTGATATTATCATATTTAATTATCTGGTGTTGGGTGGCACGCGGTTGAGAGGTTTGGGTGCTAATTCTTAACGAATACACTGTAAATCACGAATATTTTGTGTCAAAAATGTTTTGTGCTATATTATGATATTCTGACAAATAACTCCATACCTCATTTTCATTAATAATTTGCGTAATTCTTGTACGTTTAGTTTATATTGCCCATATTTTCTGAAATTATTTGAAAATAATAAAATTTTTGGTGTTAACTTTCGTAGGCTATGTACTTATCGGTAATAAGGTCATAGTATGGTAATTATTCATAATCAATAATTTTAACTACAACAATTTTTTATCTATTGAAAATTTTTCAGTGCATTATAATCTCAAAGAAAATGCATCTCCTAAGTGTTTCAGATTTGTTCTGTGTGAGTCTGCTGGTTGCTTGATGGCAGAGCTGACTTCTTTATCTTGCTGATGCATTTCATCATCACCTCCTTAGCATCCTTGTCTCTGAGTATCACCACTGGATCAATGATCACCAGCAGACTGTGAAGAGTCTGTGCCACGACCGTCAGAAATTGAAAACCGATACCCTTGCTTGCGCTGAGGATGGTCGTTGAAACTTGCTGCAAGTTCATTGCTTGGTTGAAGAAGGTGGCCGGGAAGGACACTCCTATTAGTGCTATGAATAAGAGCAAGAAAGTTATATTGGCACGATCTTCCTGTCTCTGTCTCTCTAGCTTGGCCTCCAAATTTTGCAGCGAGCTGTCTTTAATGCGATTTTGAAGCTTCTTCGCTTTAAAATACAGCATAAGGTAGAGCAGAATAGCAAAAGCATTCAGGACTCGCATGAAAACGATGGTGGAAATGTTGTAGATCGTGCAGACTTTTTGGAATGTGCAACCTACACTCATCGTACAGGTCCATGTGTACTGCTGAAAACTGTAGCAGTCGAGAAATCTGGAGCATGGTATGACACTCAGCACTAGGGCAGTTATCCAGGCAAATAATGATAGGGTCACTAGCTTTTTTACCCGAATTTTTGGGTACCAGAATGGCATGAAGACGGAACAGAATCGATCGATCACCAAGACGGTCATTATAAATGTTCGCACTGACCGTAAAAAGAACACGACTACTCCAAGAATTGAGCAGTAGTGAGAAAAAACGTTATATTTTGCGATGGCATTGGCTGTTGAAGTTGGTAGGAGTATGGCTGCATTTAGTAGGTCCACTACGATCACTTGTAGAGCCAGGTAGAATGTCACAGTTTTCAACTTTTTAAACTTTGCTACTAGCACGATGACGAGCGTGTTCATGAGCACACCAAGGGGGAGGATCATGAGGAAATAGATGATCTGAAACGATCGAAGGATGTCGGCTACTTCAACTGAGACGTGGAGGGGAATCCCCACTTCATGCTGGATCTCCAGGCAACTCAGATGTGATGAAGAATTCTCTGTGTAGCCGCTGTACCCACTCTCAGCTAAGTCACTGCCCAGCAGCCATGCTCCAGATCCTTCCATCGCTTGTTTTATTGGTGTTTTTTTTTCAAGACTTGCTTTTGTGCTACTCTAGTGATTATGGGATGCCCTGGACTGTGTTGGTTGAACAACAGATGCTGTATAATTCATACCTGTATATGTATATGTGTTCGGGTGTGTTTGTTGGCGCTATAGTTTGCAGTATTATTATTGAACTTCGCAGCCAGACACACAATGAATGACTATAGAAATATGTTTATGTGGAAATGACCTGTCATATCCTCTCCTACCTAGCTAGCTATTTTCATAATATTGCGTTAGTTTATAAGATTTTGGTGTCGTTGGCGCTCATCTACTGTTATCACTGACGATATAGTTATAGTGGACACGCCCCCTGAACCAAGCGTCCCATACACTCACTCACACACTCACATGCACACATACCTGTAGTGCGCTGAGCACTGTTCGAGTGTCAAAGGTCAAGTATGTTGTTTGGAGCAGCGATATGTCACATGTTGCCCTCATGGGAAGAAACGGTAAGCAAAAGGAAATCATTGTTGCTATTATCATGATATTTCTAAAGCCTATATAGTACTGAAAATTTGTGTCTTAAAAAATGAAAATATTTTGCCCCTGTTCATTAAGAGGCATGTCTGTACTTGGCTGCTAACTCTCTCTCTCTCTCTCTCTCTCCCTCATATGTTTCTTGATTATTCTTTGTAGCTCTTGCCATTTGCAACCGGAAGCTTCAGTGTCTTTGCAGTGTGAATGAGAACATGCGTTTGAAGAGTGCCGGCTGGGACGAGGGAGGAGTGCTCATATACACCACCAGCAACCACATCAAATATGCCCTCACCAATGGGTAAGACTGTTACTATTTATAGTAACATTAGTATGCAGTATGACAAATTTGTGTCGAAATTTTTTTCAACCCCGTACATAATAATATTTTGATTTGATATAAATAATTAAATAGTTGTAGCATGATAATATTCTAAGGTATATGCCTCATACTTTCTGCTGCACATGTGTGTATGTAATGTTGTTGAATATTTCTCTCTAATTATCAGTGACCATGGTATCATCCGAACCCTGGATGTGCCCATATACATCACGATGGTTCGAGGGAACAAGGTGTTCTGCCTCGACCGGAACTGCAAGACTAGAGTGCTGACGGTCGACTCGACAGAGTTCAGGTTCAAACTTGCTCTGATCAACAGGAAGTATGATGAGGTGAGAGGGAGGGAGGGAGTGAAGATGAGACATTTTGAAATTTCTCTGTATTCCTTTAATTAGGTTCTTCACATGGTTCGTAATGCTAATCTGGTAGGTCAGTCAATCATTGCCTACCTCCAGCAGAAAGGTTATCCTGAGGTAAGTGAAATTTGACTAATTTTTCCTTCTGTACAAGTGCTGTAAAAGCTAGTCATAAGCTACGATGCTGCCATGCTGTAGGTTGCTCTTCACTTTGTCAAGGATGAGAGAACTCGATTTTCCCTCGCTCTGGAGTGTGGAAACATCGAGGTGAGCTAACTTTATCAAGCTATGCAAGAAATTAAGATTACATTATGTATATTTCAAAGGTTGCTCTAGAGGCTGCCCGTACCCTTGATGACAAGGTTTGCTGGGAGAAGCTGGCTAGTGCAGCTCTGGCTCAGGGTAACCATCAGGTGGTCGAGATGGCCTACCAGAGAACTAAGAGTTTTGAGAGACTATCCTTCCTCTACCTCATCACTGGAAACATGGAGAAACTCAAAAAGATGACCAAGATCGGTAGGAAAGGGGGGAGGGAGGGAAAGAGGGAGTGGGGAATGAAAGAGAGAGAAAGAGCATACTAGGAACACAAAATTTAGTAACAATAATAATATAATTATTTATATGAATTGTCACTGTTCCTCAGCTGAGATTCGTAAGGATGTTAGCAGTCAGTACCACAACTCTCTTTACACTGGAGATGTAGCTGAGAGAATCAAGATACTCAAGTCTGTAGGACAAGGTCAGCAACTATAGCCATATGAAGTAGTTTATCATATTATTATTATTATTAACCTTTATCATTCATGCCATTGACCTTTGCCCCCTCCGTGCAGATTCCCTCGCCTACCTGACAGCAGCCACTCATGGTCTGACAGAAGAGGCTGACTCCATCGCTGAAACACTCTCTGCCAGGCTGGATAAGGTAAAGAACTGTCATATGGAGTCCTTGCATATTAATTTCTCTCTTTCCCCTCCCTTCTTTCTGCCTATATATCCTTACGTATTATTTTTTCCATCTCCCCTCTCCCTCTCTCTCCAGCTCCCTGAGGTCCACCCCAGTGCTAAGCTACTCCAGCCTCCTCCCCCGATCCTCCAGACGGAGACTAACTGGCCGCTCTTGACCGTCTCCAAGGGATTCTTCGATGGAATAGCCAGCAAGGGACCGGGGGTCGTAGCCTCTATGGACGCAGAAGACCAGGAACCCGACGGATGGGGAGATGACGCCGAGCTCCTGCTTGATGAAGGTAGTATTAACTATTAAGTTTAATAACTAGGGATCCCTGATGGGGAGATGATATGAAGCTCCTACTAATCAACTGATAATTAGGTGCTGTATAGAATATAGGAATGGATTTTTAGATGGATTATATACAATATTTGTAGTGATATTTTCTACATGTGTTGAGTATGTTTATTTTCTTTGCTGCTATAGAAGGAGAGCTTGTATCCGGTGGGGGTGGGGGCAATGGTCTTGGTGATGATGTAATGGAGGGAGAGGAGGGAGGTGGATGGGAGGTCGGGGATGATGACCTTGAGCTACCCCCGGATCTGGTGAGCTCGGAGATAATGAAAATTGACTAAAAGTAGTTTTTTTTATTATTATGGAGTAATTATGTAATTGCGATAGTATATCTCTCATAGTGATACTTACTTGACATTGTACATGTGTACAATAGCTTCATTGGCTTGTGTGATGAATATTGAGCCATTTTTTTTCTTATCACAGGAGCCAGATCTAGGTGCTGGAGCCACAGGGGAAGAGGGTTACTATGTACCACCAACCAAGGGCACTACCCAGACACAGGTACACTATATTATATCATGAGTGGTGTACTGCATTCTTTCTATTTTTGAAATTTCCTTCGAAAGAGTCCCATGGAACCATCGTACATATGTGTGCACATAAACTGACAGCAGATGGTGAGTCCCACACCACCATCTGTTGTCAGTTTATGTGCACAATGCGCAGAATGATTACTGATTGTTGTATGACATTGTGTTAATAGGTTTGGGTGAACAACTCTCAGCTGCCTGGAGATCATGTGGTGGCTGGGTCTTTTGAAACAGCAGCTAGGGTAAGATATAAATGCACAACTTACACACAGATCTTCATGTTCAATGAACGAAGAGGAAGACGCACCACCAGCCATACTCATACAGTTCTATTCTCTCTCTCTCTTTTGTATACATGTACATCCCTCCCCCCTCTCTCTCTCTCTTGCATATAGCTTCTTCATGATCAAGTTGGCGTGGTGAACTTTGACCCCTATAAGTCTCTGTTCTTCCTTGGGTTCAGCCGAGGTCGTTCCATCTTCACTGGCATCCCCCTGCTCCCTCCACTCTATGGCTACCCGCACAGAAACTGGTGAGCCTCTATGATACTGGTAACACAAGGTGAAAGATTTTCATGATCATTAATTTTCATGAAAATGATATCTGACCAGCTGAAGCTGAGAGCTATTGCTACCATAGATATTTGTATTGAAATCTCACCATCCTCAAAATGTCACAGCATGTTTCATCCTGCTGTCACATTCTCAAAGAGTCAGCAACAGTATGCTAACGTTTTGAGTGGTCAACATTTCAGTTTTGCCAAGCTCATGCAAGCAAGGCCTGGTACACCGGTCCTTGCTTACATGTAATCATTGTGACCCCCCTTCCCCCCATGTGATAATTATTCCTTGTCCCCCACCCCTTTACATGTATGCGTATCACCCTTACATGTACATATAAGCCGGGCCCTTACATATCTATTTAATGCCATGGCCATAATAATTATTTGGTCATTTGGATGATTAATTGAATGTGTTAGGGTGTGTTAAATTTATTGTTTGTATGACACTAGTTGCCGGACTTTCGCCGAACTGTCCACTGAATAACAGTAAAGGTACATGTAACTTGTAGAAAAGGTTGATAGAATAGTAGGGTGATATATAGCACGATACTATGCAAATGAATCAAATACCGTAAATCGCAAATATTTCGATGTTAAAATATTTTCGGACAGCATGGCTTGTGCGAAAATTAAGCGCACGAAATACATACGCAATATTAACGACAATGCGGTACAGGGTCGTTTGTCCGAAAATTATTTAACGCAAAAAATTATCCCATGAAATATTTTAGACACAAAATATCCGCGATTTACGGTACATAAATACATGCTCATCCTATATAGAAACCAAACACATAGTAAACCACATTAATGCAACAAGCATAGCAACGGCACATCCAGAAATATATTTAGTACATTAACACAGTCAAGTGAGAGTACATGCAGTCTAGCAACAGCACGTTATCAGGTACTGGACACAAAGATCAATGCATATACTTAGTCTACTGCAGAGACTAATTTCACTACAGTTGATATTTGTATGAAGAAGCATGGCTACTAAATTAAGTATCTCAGACTTGGCAGATGTTCTAGCAACTCTTTAAGAAGTTGCAAAACCATACCAACTTGGAATTCAGTTGAAAATCGATTCATCAGAACTTGATTCAATCGAAAAGAACCATCCTAGAGATACTGGTCGACAGAAAACAGAGGTGGTGAAATACTGGCTGCGTAACTCACCAGATGCATCATGGACTACACTAGCCAATGCAGTGGAGAGAATGGGAAGGTATGCTAGACTCGTGGACAACTTAAGAGGCTACCCAAAGCAAGATCAGCCACTGAGCCTCGACTTTCCAATTAATCTACCTCACCAATATCAAACTGATGTTACTGGTTCATGTTATTTGCCACATAGTATTACAACAATGATAGAAGAGCCTGTGCATGTTTCACGTAATATTCTCATTCTAGGAAGGAGGGAGCATGGAAAGTCAACACTTGGAAATCGGTTGTTGAATTCTGATAGATATTTTGGGATAAACGATCAACTGTCATAAACACGTAGTGGAATGGCAATGCTTACTTCATCATCATCAAAGAAGACATACAAGATTGATGTTTTTGACCACAATGGATTGTTTGAAGGTTTTAGTTCGATAAATGCTCTTTCTTCAAACCTTCCAAGAGAGTTACACTTGGTCATCATAATACTGAAATATGGGTGCACATTTGATGAAGATGAGCAGAAAATATTGAAACGAGTTATGAATAAATGGCAGATTGGTGGAATATCAGCTCTAGTTCTAACTCACTGTGAGAACTTATCAGAGGAGGAGGAAAAGGAAGTCATAGAGCGATTCAAAAAGGATCATCCATCAATCGCTGAGCTGATGGGCAAAGGGATTCTTGCAGTAGGATTTCCAGACAGCTCTCACATCCAACCTGGATCACCGCTGAGCCAACGGGTGAAGGAGGATAAAAAGAAATTGAGGCAGCTGATTTATTCATGCAATGATCCAATGTTTATTCCCCAGTTCAATCATCTAGATGAAAACAGACAGCTTTCGTGGTGTTCAATTTTGTGAAAGTAATTTCCTTCATTTTCAGATTGTCACTTAGTGGTTAAAATAGCCTATACCTAGTACAATAAATATTTCATAATAAATTAATGTCCAAGATATATTTTTTACTTATTTTTTTTTTAGCTTTTTGTTCATGTGATTATATTTCATTGGTCCAGGAGTGCACAAAATATGGTACACTTCTATGTGATGTGGCTATGTTCAGTGGACTCTTGTGGGGAAGGTCCCCCTCTGGCAAATCTCCCTTTACTTCTAACCAATGTTGTAATTGTGGCGTCTCACTATTTAAGCAGTGTAAATGTATATATATGAAGTGACAAGTAAATGACTACCTCAGGTTGCATTATTCAATGCTCAATATTCATAGGCACACAGGAATTCTGCAATAGCAGAGCAACATTATTCATCTAGTCTTTCCTAAATGCTTCACACTGCATTAATTTTGTCATCTTACATTCATACCCACCCCTCCCACCTTTTTGAAGTGGGAGGGGTGTGTTACAGATTCCCTCTATGTTAAATGACTACTACCAGTCTATCTCCTTGATCTTAATTCTTAGCTACTTAAGTATAATAAGAAAGATGACGGACAAGTTGAGTATCTCAGACTTGGCTGATGTTTTAGCATCTCTTACTGAAGTTACAAGACCATACCAACTTGGAATTTAGTTGAAAATTGATTCATCAGAACTTGATTCAATCGAAAAGAACCATCTTAGGGATATTGATCGACAGAAGACAGAGGTGGTGAAATACTGGCTGCGTAACTCACCAGATGCATCATGGACTACACTAGCCAAGGCAGTGGAGAAAATGGGAGGATATGCTAGACTGGTAGGGAGATTGAAAAGCAAAGAAATAGAGAAAGAGCAAGAGAAGCAAAATACATCGGCCATTAAGGTGGAGAGATGGAGAGAACGTGCTAGGCCTGTCACGAAATTGAGAGAGAAGGAACAAACAATTACAAGTAGTGACAGTAAAGAAGCGAAGAGCGAAGAAAAGAAGCAAAATACATCAGCCGTTAAGGTGGAGAGATTGAGAGGACGTGCTAGATTTGTGGATGTGGTGGAGAGAGTAATAAGGGAGTCAAGGAGACAGGAAAAGAAGCAAGTCTTAGAACAAGATCTAGATGAACCAATTCCACGCAGGCGAAGAAAGAGAACCAATTCATGGGAACTGAAATATACTGGTGAGCGGCGTGATATTCTCCTTCTTGGTAAGATGGGTCATGGCAAATCAACACTGGGAAATAGAATGTTGGATCTTGATGAATGCTTCAAGATTAATGACCAGCAGTGTCCACAGACAATCCAGCGTTCTGCAATGCTCCATTCAGCATCTCAACTCAAGGATTACAGAGTCGACGTTTATGACCACAACGGATTCTTTGAAGGTACTACCTCAATCAGTGCACTTTCATCTGCAGTTCCAAGTCAGTTGAATTTGGTTGTGTTCGTATTGAAAGAAGGAGGCAGTTTCAATGAGAAACAAGCCAAATTTATCATTGGTAAATGGCAGATTAGTGGAATATCAGTTCTAATTCTAACTCACTGTGAGCGTTTATCAGAGGAGGAGAGAGGAGAAATGATTGAGCAATTAAAAAAGGATCATCCATCGATCGCTGAGCTGATGGGCAAAGGAATTCTTGCAGTAGGATTTCCAGACAGCTCTCACATCCAACCTGGATCACCGCTGAGTCAAAGGGTGGAGGAGGATAAAGCCAGTCTGAGGCAGCTGATTTATTCTTGTGATGAGGTGATACCACAAAACCAGCAAGTATCTCGCATTCCGGGAGGGCCCGATCTACAAATTGAATGGTCAGAGTTCACTTACCACCAGTCTCAAAGGAGATGGCTCTATTTTGGTGTCTTAGGATGTTTATGTATACTGTGTGCATATTTAGTGTTAAAGTCATAATATTTTATCTTGGCTATATTATTTTGGCATTCACAGTCTGCAATAAGGTTGAATTTTTCTAATTTACTGTTTATGTCATGATAGCATGCTCAACAGATTTAGCTAAGTGGCGAGGCTTCTGTGTTCCACTGTGTTTATTAGATGTGTACCCCTGTATTGCAGATGCTCTGTCATTAAGTTTGTACAGTTAGTGTGCAATTTTCATCGTTGCATACAGTTGTAGCTGGCTGTGTAGAAAGTTGTGTGTCTATACTCAAGGCCCTCTAGACGTGGCTGTGTTCGGGCGCTGGCAAATCTCTTTTTCCTTCTATTAGAACCAGTGTTATATAAATTGTGCCTATGTGTGAAGTGACAAGTAGGTGACTCTCAGGTTGCATATTCAAGTACACCATGCATGTACATTATTAGCAGTGTATCGTTAGTTTCCGCTGATTTCAGAACATATCTCAAATTAATTTTTTTTCCTGTATGTGTATGTATGTAAGCTGGTCAAATGTATGTGTAGATATAGTTCTAATTATTATGCTCACCATGCAACGTATTTGCACACTATAATCTGTAGCTATAAATAAGCAGATAGAGAAGGATAATTATAATTATATTATAGCAGGAAAATTGAGGGATTCACAGAATGTTAAACATCGTTGTGTATGGGTCTACGATATCAATGTTGATCATATTCCATTTAATGTGGGATGCTGTTTCAACTCATGTTCTATGAATTAATCATCGTGTACATTCCTAAAATTAAATGCGTCACTCTTGTCAGCTTCCTGTTCCATACTCATACCCTCCCCTCCCACTTTTTGAAGGGGAAGGGGCATGTTAGCACTGGCTCTCTCTATATCAAGTAATTTTGCCAGGTCAGAGTTTATATTCTCTTCTTAGCTACTCAATTAATAATCGAACGATGACAGATAAATTGACTATTTCAGACTTGGCAGAAGTCCTAATAGCCATTAAAGAAATTAGTAAACCATACCAACTTGGAATTCAGCTGAAAGTAGATTTGGCAGAGCTTGATTCGATAGAGAGGAACCATCATGGAGACATTGGTCGACAGAAGACAGAGGTGGTGAAATACTGGCTGCTTAACTCACCAGATGCATCATGGGCTACACTAGCCAATGCAATGAAGGAAATGGGAGGATATGCTAGGCTTACTAAGACATTGAGCATTATGGGAGGCACTGCAAATCTGCAGGAAGAAGAGGAGCAAATTTATGAAAACCCAGTGCTGCTCAAACCTGTAAGGCAAATTAGGATTACTAAAAGTAGAGGAAGGTCATTGGACATGTGTGTACCCCGTACTATTCTTCTTTTTGGTAAGAGGGGTCACGGCAAGTCAACATTGGGAAATAGAATGTTGAATTCTGATGGATGGTTCAAGATTAATGACCAGCGGTGTCCACAGACAACTCAGGGTTCTTCAATGATCAGCTCAGTTTCTCAGCTCAAGGATTACAAAATTGAGGTTTTTGACCACTCTGGGTTGTTTGAAGGTGCTAGCTCAATCGATGAACTTTCTTCTGCTGTTTCAAAGGAGTTGAATTTAGTTGTATTTGTGTTGAAACATGGATACAATTTTGATGAGAGTGAAGTGGCAATATTGAAATCGGTTATGGGTGAATGGCGGATCAGCAGAGTATCAGCTCTAATTCTAACTCACTGTGAGCGTTTATCAGAGGAGGAGAGAGGAGAAATGATTGAGCAATTCAAAAAGGATCATCCATCAATTACTGAGCTGATGGGCAAAGGAATTCTTGCAGTAGGATTTCCAGACAGCTCTCACATCCAACCTGGATCACCGCTGAGTCAAAGGGTGGAGGAAGATGAAGCCAGTCTGAGGCAGCTAATTTATTCATGCAATGAGCTAAAATTCATTCCTCAAAAAATTAACAGGCGGCCATATCAAAGTGAGAAAGAACCGCCGCCTCAAAATGAGAAAGAACAGCCGCCGCAAAATGAGAAGGAACAGCTGCCTCAAAACAAGAAGGAACAGCCTCATCTAAACGAGAATAGACGACGTTTGTGCTGTTCAATTTTGTAAGTAATTTCCTCTCTGTCGTAGATTATAACTAGTGATTGTAATAGCCTATGATAATAATATATAATATGGTGATATTTTGTAAGATTTCATGTGTGTATTACTTAGAAAAAGCTATTTTTGTCCGTTTAATTATATTTCATTGGAGTGGCATATTGTGATTTCTACCCATATTGCACATTGGTTTGCATTGTTATATAAAATCAGTACCTTCAGATGTGTGTTTGTGTAGTTGTCTACGGTTTGCTTCTGTTTTGACAGTCTATATTTTTTCTCTGACAGCGGAAGAGCTCAGGCTCGCCCCACTACAGGCCAGGTACAGGCCATGCATGACACTAGTATAAGAGTGATAAGCTATGAAACGACACTTTACCCATCATAGATACACAGGGGTGGCAGCTAATAGTGGCTGCTCATAGCCATATATGGAATCCAGGGGAAATTCAAATGTCCCTTCTGTTAGGGTGTGGCAGTAGCATGGCTAGTACTCCTGGGTTGAGTATCTCAGACTTGGCAGATATTCTAGCAGCTCTTACTGAAGTTACAAAACCATACCAATTTGGAATTCAATTAAAAATAGATTCTTCAGAGCTGGATACAATCGAAAAGAACCATCGTGGAGATATTGATCGACAGAAGACAGAGGTGGTCAAATACTGGCTGCATAACTCACCAGATGCATCATGGACTACACTAGCCAATGCAGTGGAGAGAATGGGAGGACATGCTAGACTGGCTGAGACATTGAGAGAGAAAGAACAAAGCACTATGGGAGATACTACAGTGCTACAGGGAGAAGAGGAGTGCAACGAAATCACACCCTATTATCGTATAGTCTTATTGGACACGTGTGTACGCCGTATTATTATTCTTCTTGGTAAGATGGGTCACGGCAAGTCAACACTGGGAAATAGAATATTGAATTCTGATGGATGGTTCACAATTAACGACCAGCGGTACCCACAGACATCCCAGGGTTCTGCAATGATCAAGTCGGCATCTCAGCTAAAAAATTACAGATTCCAGGTTTATGACCACTCTGGGTTGTTTGAAGGTGCTAGCTCAATCAATGAACTTGCCGTTCCAGACAAGTTGAATTTAGTCATATTTGTTTTGAAACATGGATATGATTTTGATGAGAGTGAAGTAGCAATATTGAAATCGGTTATGAGTGAATGGCGGATTAGTGGAATATCAGCTCTAGTTCTAACTCACTGTGAGCGTTTATCAGTGGAGAAGAGAGGAGAAATGATTGAGCAATTCAAAAAGGATCATCCATCGATCGCTGAGCAGATGGGCAAAGGAATTCTTGCAGTAGGATTTCCAGACAGCTCTCACATCCAGCAACCTGGATTGAGCCAAAAGGTAGAATATGATAAATGGAAGTTGAGGCAGCTGATTTATTCATGCGATGAGCCAGTGTGTATTCCCCACATTCAATTCTCAAAATGAACACAGACGGCGTTTGTGGTGTTCAATTGTATAGAATTTGTCCATTTTTACATTGTCATTAATTTTGATTAAATGATGGTTTTTCACTCAATATTGTCCTATGAAGATTTTTTACTGTGTTTTCTCATTACTAGGCGCATTTTGCTTATAAACATAAATTTGATAACAGTTTTGCTGTCCCAAGCACTCACTATTATAGGCGCATTTCTTGTATAACCTTATATGTGTGTGTGACCCTTGACCTTGATATCTGCATGCTCTGCAGCTAGCTAGCTGTCAGAGTGTTTGCATAGCACCACTGTTAGTGGCATCTTTGCTGCCATTTATGGTAGATAAAGAATGTTCAGCACCATAATCTGGTGAGCCTCTATGATACTGGTAACACAAGTTGAAAGATTTCATGATCATTAATTTTCATGAAATGATCCCTGACCAGCTGAAGCTGAGAGCTATTGGTCCCAGAGATATTTGTATTGAAATCTCACCACTCGCAAAATGTCACAGCATGTTTGAATTCATTCTGCTGTCACATTCTCACTGCACATGGTAAAGGGTCAGCAACAATATGCTAACGTTTTTGAGGGGTCAACATTTCAGTTTTGCCAAGCTCATGCAAGCATGGCCTTGTATACCCTTGCTTACAAGTAATCGTGACCCCCCCCCCCCCCCCCATGTGATAATTATACTCCTTGTCCCCCACCCCTTTATATGAATGTGTAAGCCGTGTATATCACCCTTACATGTAAGCCCCTTACATACATGTGTATCTATAGATACCGTATAGCCGGAAATATTGGCGGGAATTACATTTGGCGGTTGAGCCCAAAATCACTATTGCAAGAATAAACCTCCTGACTTGGAAGTTGTAGTATAGGCACTAATTTTACACAAAAGTTTACTACTGCACCTATTGTGGTGTGTTATCAATATTATAATAATAATAATAATAATAATAATAATAATTGGCGGATTTAAATTTGGCAGTTCGGTACGGGATCGCCATATGTATATATGCAAGTAGGAAATTTTGGCCGATTTTAATTTGGCGATTGTAATATAGACCGCCAAACCGCCAAATTTTCCGGCTATACGGTGTCTATTTAATGCCTTTGCCATAATAATTCAGTGATTTATTTAGAGGGGGGGGAACCAGGGGATATCCCCCCCCCCTGACTGCCATTTCCCCCCCCCTGAAATTTGCCAACTATCATAATAATACTTGTAACTTTTGTTCAATTATCAATCTTTTTGCTTGTGAAAGTAGTCTCAGAAGCCCCCAGAAGCAGTCTCAGAGGTCATAAATTTCAAAATTTTCCTGGGGGAGCATGCCCCCAGACCCCCCTAGTTTGAGTATTATTGCCGCATGCTATGATTTCCCCCCTCTGATGAAAAATCCTGTATAAAACCCTGATAATTATTTTGGTCATTTGGATAATTAATTGAATGTGTTAGGGTGTGTTAGATTTATGGTTTATACGCCGGACTTTCGCCAAATTGTTCACTGAATAACACTAAGGGTAACTTATAGAAAGATTGATAGAATAGTAGGGTGATAGCATGATACTATGCGAATGAATCAAATACACAAATCCACGCTCATCCTGTATAGAAATCAAACACATTGTAACACATTAATACAACAAGCATAGCAACGGCACATCCAGAAATATAGTTAGCACATTAACACAGTCAAGTGAGAGCACAATCTAGCAACAGCAGGTTATCAGGGTACTGGATACAAAGATCAACACATAATAATACTTAGTCTACTGCAGAGACTAATTTCACTACAGTTTATATGTGTATGAACAAGCATGGCTACTAAATTAAGTATCTCAGACTTGGCAGATGTTCTAGCAGCTCTTAAAGAAGTATCAAAACCATACCAACTTGGAATTCAGTTGAAAATCGATTCATCAGAACTTGATTCAATCGAAAAGAACCATCCTAGAGATATTGGTCAACAAAAGACAGAGGTGGTGAAATACTGGCTGCGTAACTCACCAGATGCATCATGGACTACACTAGCCAATGCAGTGGTCCAGGAGAGAATGGGAGGATATGCTAGACTCGTGGACAACTTAAGAGGTTACTCGAAGCAAGATCAGCCGCTTTTCCTCGACTTTTCAATTAATCTACCTCACCAATATCAAACTGACGTTATTCGTTATATACAGCATACTAATACAACAATGATAGAAGAGCCTGTGCATGTTTTACGTAATATTCTCATCCTAGGAAAGAGGGAGCATGGAAAGTCAACACTTGGAAATCGGTTGTTGAATTCTGATAGATATTTTGGGATAAATGATCAACTGTCACAAACACGTAGTGGAATGGCAATGCTTACTTCAGCATCATCAAAAAAGACATACAAGATTGATGTTTATGACCACAATGGATTGTTTGAAGGTTTTAGTTCAATAGATGCTCTTTCTTCAAACCTTCTGAGAGAGTTACACTTGGTCATAATTATACTGAAATATGGGTGCAGTCTTGATGAAGATGAGCCAAAGGGTGGAGGAGGATAAAAAGAAATTGAGGCAGCTGATTTATTCATGCAATGATCCAATGTTTATTCCCCAGTTTAATCATCAGGACGAAAACAGACAGCATTCATGGTGTCCAATTTTGTAATTTCCTCCGTTTTTAGATGATCAGTGGTTTTAATAGCCTATAGCTACTCACATGGTATTGAAATTAATGTCCTATAATAATGAACATTTTACTTACTTTTTGTGCTTTTTGTTCATCTGATTACATTTCGTTGGAGTGTACGAAATACACTTGAGTATGATTTCTACCCATAATTCATACTGATTTGATGATCAGTTTGCTTAAAGCTGTGGCGATGTTAAACCTCCAGGAATGTTTGCAGTTTCTCAAATCCTAAATATTAGGTGCATTTCATGTAGCTGATAAGCTGTGATATACAGGAAGAGTGTGGCAAAACAGAATTAGCACATATTATAGCCATAATAATAATGTCTCTTCTGTTAGGGTGTGGCAGTACAGTTTGTGTGTGGACTAGCATGGCTTCTGAGACGCAGTAACCCTCCTGATTTAAGTATCTCAGATGTTCTAGCAGCTCTTGCTGAAGTTACAAGACCATTGCAAGTGGATTTAGCAGAATTTCATACAATAGAAAATAACCATCCTGGAGATATTGGTCGACAGAAGACAGAGGTGGTGAAATACTGGCTGCATAACTCACCAGATGCATCATGGACTACACTAGCCAATGCAGTGGAGAGAATGCATGGGAGGACATACTAGGCTGGCTGAGATATTGGAACGAAGCATCATGGGAGACACTACAAAACTACATGGAGAAAAAGAGCTATTGTTGAAGACCGAGTGTTTCTCCCACGACTTTCAATAATCTACTCTAGATCTTGCCTCCCCGGCAGTGCAACACGTTCATTGAGCACGTGTACACCGTAACATTCTCCTCCTATACAACCTTTTTCACATTATATCTATGAAGATATTCATTTTCCTGAATGCCTCATACTGCATTTGTTGTATTCTTACCCTCTCCTCCCACCTTTGACATAATATTTATTCATACCTCCCCTCCCATTTTTGAAGTTGGAGGGGTGTGTTATAGCACTGGCTCTCTCTATGTCAAGTGACTAGTATATATCAGGTCTATCTTCTCCTTATCTACTCAAGTATTAGTGAAGGATGTCGGACAAGTTGACTGATTCAGACTTATCAGAAGTTCTATCAGCCCTTAAAAAAGTTACAAATCCACATGAACTTGGAATTCACCTGAAAGTTGATGTGGCAAAAGTTGAAGAAATTGAGAAGAACCATCCACGAGATATTAGTCGACAGAAGACAGAGGTGGTGAAACACTGGCTGCGTAACTCACCAGATGCATCATGGGCTACACTAACCAATGCAGTGGAGAGAATGGGAGGACATGCCAGACTGGCTGAGAGATTAAACAGTAAGGAAATGAAGAGTGAGGAAGAGAAGCAAAATACATCAGCCATTAAGGTGGAGAGAATGAGAGGGCATGCTAGAGTAAGCAATGATAAAGAAGAGAATCAGAGAACAGTATCCTACTATGTCCGAACTAAAAAACAGATGTATAGTGTTCAATCTTCATTGGATAAATGTTTAAAACATAATATTCTCCTTCTTGGTAAGATGGGTCATGGCAAGTCAACTCTGGGAAATAGAATATTAAATTCTGATGGATGGTTCAAGATTAACGACCAGCGGTGTCCACAGACAACCCATGGTTCTTCAATGCTCATATCAGCATCTCAGCTCAAGGATTACAAAATCAAGGCTTATGACCACTCTGGAATATTTGAAGGTGCTAGCTCCACCGAAGATCTTTCTTCTGCTGTTCCAAACAAGTTGAATTTAGTCATATTTGTGTTGAAATGTGGATGTGATTTTGATGATAGTGAAGTGACAATTTTGAAATCGATTATGTATAAATGGCAGATTAGCAGAATATCAGCTCTAGTTCTAACTCACTGTGAGCGTTTATCAGAGGAGGAGAGAGGAGAAATGATTGAGCAATTCAAAAAGGATCATCCATCGATCACTGAGCTGATGGGCAAAGGAATTCTTGCAGTAGGATTTCCAGACAACTCTCACATCCAACCTGGATCACTGCTGAGCCAAAGGGTGGTGGAGGATAAAGCCAATCTGAGGCAGCTGATTTACTCATGTGATGAGCCAGCATTCATTCCTCGGTACGAGAATTGGAAGCAGCCTGAGAATGAACAGCCTCTTAAAAATGAGAACGAGCAGCCTGAGCCTCTTCAAGTGGAGAATGGACAGCCTCCTCAAAATGTGAACAGACGATGTTTGTGCTGTTCGATTTTGTAAAAGTAATACCTTCTGTTTTTAGATAGTCATTCAATGTTTATAACAGCCTATTAAAACACTAACTATAGCTAGCATATTAGCTATTTTGTGTCATAGTATATTCCTTACTTTGTTGTTTTTTTCTGACTTTTGCCCATCAATAACCAGAGAAAGTGCAAGGATTCTACGATATTTTCTGGTCAAATACTGGCTGCATAACTTACCAGACTACACTAGCCAATGCAATGGAGAAAATAGGACATGCTAGGCTGTACATCGCAGTGCATAGCTCTATGGTATCAATGTTGATCACATTCCACACACTTGCCATACTAATAAGTAATCACGGGTTGTAACATGGGACACTGTTCAACCCACCTTCTATGAATTAATGCACTTTATTCATCTCTAAATGCCTCACTCTTGCCAGCTTAATATTCATACCCTCCCCTCCCACTTTTTGATGTTGGAGGGGCGTGTTAGCACTAGCTGGCTATCTCGATCAAATGATTGCAGACTTTATATCCTCTTCTTAGCTACTCAAGTATTAGTCGAACGATGATAGGTAAATTGACTATTTCAGACTTGGCAGAAGTCCTGACAGCCATTATAGAAGTCACTAAACCATACCAACTTGGAATTCAGCTGGGAATTGATTCATCAGCGCTTGATAAGATAGAGAGGAACCATCCTGGAGATATTGATCGACAGAAGACAGAGGTGATTAAATACTGGCTATGTAACTCACCAGATGCATCATGGACTACACTAGCCAAGGCAGTGGAGGGAATGGGAGGACATGCCAGACTGGCTGAGACATTAAGAGAGAAGAAACGAAAACCAGTGCGACCAAAATTTAATAGATTAGCACGTCAAGAGACTATAGTATTGGATCCGTTTGTAAGGGGGTACAGTGACTGTACTTCATTGGATACATGTTTACAATGCAATATTCTCCTCCTTGGTAAGATGGGTCATGGAAAGTCAACACTGGGAAATAGAATATTGAATTCTGATGGACGGTTCAAGATTAATGACCAGCAGTGTCCACAGACATGCCAGGGTTCTTCAGTGATCAGGTCAGCATCTCAGCTCAAGGATTACAAAATTGAGGTTTATGATCACTCTGGGTTGTTTGAAGGTGTTAGCTCAATTTATAGACTTTCATCTGCTGTTCCAAGGAACTTGAATTTAGTCATATTTGTGTTGAAACATGGATCCAATTTTGATATGCATGAAAGAAAGATACTAGAAGGAGTTATATATAAATGGAATATTAGCAGAAGCTCAGCTCTAGTTCTAACTCACTGTGAGCGTTTATCAGAGGAGGAGAGAGGAGAAATGATTGAGCAATTCAAAAAAGATCATTCATCGATCGCTGAGCTGATAGGCAAAGGAATTCTTGCAGTAGGATTTCCAGACAGCTCTCATATCCAACCTGGATCACAGCTGAGTCAAAGGGTGGCAGAGGATAAAGCCAGTCTGAGGGAAGCTGATTTACTCATGTGGTGAACTGGTGAATCTTGACACTGATAATCAAAAGAGATGGCTCTATTTTGGTGTTTCAGTGTGTATAGGATGCTTGTGTATATTGTGTGCATATATAATGTCATAATTTATTTTATCTTGACTATCATGTTGCAATTGTTTAACTTTCATCACTCACTGTCTGCAGTGAGCTTGAATTTTCTACCTGCATAACTGTTTATGTCGCGATAGCATACTTGGCAAATGTATGCCACACTGTTCATTAGATGTGTACCCAGATGCCCTGTGTGTTTGTGTAATCATTAAGTTCATAATGTGCGCAATTTTTATCCTTGCATACAGTTGTAGTTTGCTATGTAGAATATCAATGTATAATATTATTGAATATAACCTATAGTATGCTCAAAGGGCCCTCTGGATGTGGCTATCTGATTAATGGATTCTTACCTTTCATGGAAAATCTCCCCCTATAGTTATGTCCAGGGCTAAATTAAATGAGCACGTGCATACCATAGCCCTGGCAAATCTCTCTTTCCTTCTGACCAGTATTGTAGTTAATTTCATTGTGCATGGTTGCTGATAGGAATCCAGGGAATTAAGTCAGAGTGTGGTTAATGAGGCATCAATGTTAGGGTTGCGGTGGTATATTTGAGTTTACGTGTGTATGAAAAAGCATGGCTACTATCTCAGACTTGGCTGATGTTCTAGCAGCTCTTAAAGAAGTTACAAAACCATACCAACTTGGAATTCAGCTAAAAATAGATTCACCAATACTCAAAACAATAGAGAAGAACCATTGTGGAGATATTGATCGACAGAAGACAGAGATGATCGAACATTGGTTGCGTAATTCGCCAGATGCATCATGGACTACACTAGCCATTGCAGTGGAGAGAATGGGAGGACATAGCAAACTTGCTGAGACATTGAGGGAGAAGAAACGAAATGATAAGGAACCAGTTCTACCAAATAGATTAGAACGTCAAGAGACTCTAGTGTTTCATTCGCTTGTAAGGGGGTACACTCGGCAATTGTATTTCATTGGATATATGTTTACAACGTAATATTCTTCTCCTTGGTAAGATGGGTCACGGCAAGTCAACACTTGGAAATATTTTGATGGATGCTTCAAGATTAACGACCAGCGGTATCCACAGACATCCCAGAGCTCATCAATGCTCCGCTCAGCTTCTCAGCTCATGGATTACAAAATCGAGGTTTATGACTACTCTGGTTTGTTCGAAGGTGCTAGCTCAATTGATAAACTTTCTTCTGCTGTTCCAGAGGAGTTAGATTTAGTCATATTTGTATTGAAACGTGGGTGTGATTTTGATGAGAGTGAAGTGGCAATATTGAAATCAGTTATGAATAGATGGCAGATTAGCAGAATATCAGTTCTAGTTCTAACTCACTGTGAGCGTTTATCAGAGGAGGAGAGAGGAGAAATGATTGAGCAGTTCAAAAAGGATCATCCATCGATTGCTGAGCTGATGGGCAAAGGAATTCTTGCAGTAGGATTTCCAGACAACTCTCATATCCAACCTGTATCACTGCTGAGTGAAAGAGTTGACGAGGATAAGGCCAATCTGAGGCAGCTGATTTATTCATGTGATGAACTGGTACATGCACAACGGGTGTACATGCATCTTGACAGAGACATGGTAGTTTCACATCCTTTAACTGAGGGTATACACCAACGCCCACAAAATCAGCAAATGTCTCATAATCCGGGAGGGTCTGATCTACAAAGTTCAGAGTTAACTTCCCACCAGTCACCTGATATTCAAAGGAGATGGCTCTATTTTGTTGTTTCAGTATGCATAGGATGCTTATGTATATTGTGTACATATATAATGTCATAATTTATTTCATCTCGACTATCACGTTGCTCAGCACTCGCTATCTATAGTGAGGTTGATTTTTCTACTGCGTTTTCGTTTACGTCACGATAGCATACTTGGCAGATGTATGCATGCCACTTACATCCAGGGCTAAATGAGCACATGCATACCATAGCCCTGACCAGTGTTGTAATTGTGATTACTGACAAGTATGTAAAGAATCCAGGGGGAGTCCGATTGTGGTGTAAAGGTGTGGTGGTACATGTTTGTACGTAGTCACTTGGGTTTAGGCTTCGGGTGCTGCCCTTATTTTCTACAGCAGAACCTCCTACCTGCATAGTATACTCGTCGTTCCACAAAATATTCTCAAAGTTATCACTCCGATACTGGTGAGCCCACCCCAACCTCTTCTGCTTATTGGCATCTCTGATCAGCTGGCAGTTGTGTGTGAGCATGGCTACTAAGTTAGGTATCTCAGATCTGGCTGATGTACTAGCAGCCATTGTAGAAGTTACAAGACCATACCAACTTGGAATTCAGTTGAAAATTGATTCATCAGAACTTGATACGATAGAGAAGAACCATCCTGGAGATATTGATCGACAGAAGACAGAGGTGGTGAAATACTGGCTTCGTAACTCACCAGAAGCATCATGGACTACACTAGCCAGTGCAGTGGAGAGAATGGGAGGACATAGCAAACTTGCTGAGACATTGAGAGGGAAGGAACGAAATGATGAGGCACCAGCGCTACCAAGTAGATTTTTACGTCAAGAGACTATGGTGACTCTTGTAAGGGGGAAGAGGAGTACTACACTTGATATTTCGTTGGATACATGTTTACAGCGTAGCATTCTCCTCCTTGGTAAGATGGGTCACGGCAAGTCTAACTTGGGAAATAGAATGTTAAATTCTGATGGATGGTTCAAGATTAATGACCAGCAGTGTCCGCAGACATCCCAAGGTTCTTCAATGCTCTGCTCAGCTTCTCAGCTCAAGGCTTACAAAATCAAGGTTTATGACCACTCTGGGTTGTTTGAAGGTGCTAGCTCAATCGATGAACTTTCTTCTGCTGTTCCAGAAAAGTTAGATTTAGTCATATTTGTGTTGAAACATGGATATGATTTTGATGAGAGTGAAGTGGAAATATTGAAATCAGTTGTGAGTGAATGGAAGATCAGCATAATATCAGCTCTAGTTCTAACTCACTGTGAGCATTTATCAGAGGAGGAGAGAGGAGAAATGATTGAGCAATTCAAAAAGGATCATCCATCAATTGCTGAGCTGATGGGCAAAGGAATTCTTGCAGTAGGATTTCCAGACAGCTCTCACATCCAACCTGGATCAATGCTGAGCCAAAGGGTGGCGGAGGATAAAGCCAGCCTGAGGCGGCTGATTTACTCATGTGGTGAACTGGTGAATCTTTACACTGAAAATCAAAGGAGATGGCTCTATTTTGGTGTTTCAGTATGTATAGGATGCTTGTGTATATTGTGTGCATATATAATGTCATGATCTATTTTATCTTGGCTATCATGTTGCTATTAGTTTGGCACTCACTGTCTACACTGAGGTTGAATTTTACTACCAGCATTGCTATATATTTATGTCACGATAGCATACTTGGCAGATGTATGCCACTATGTTCATTGGATGTGTGCTGTGTATTGCAGATGGTGCCCTGTGTGTTTGTGTAGTCTTTAGATTTGCATATAATTAGCGTGTACAATTTTCATCTTTGCATATACAGTTGTTTGCTATGTAGAATGACATGTACTATAGATCTGGAAATTTTTGTGTAAAGAAACTTTCGTATGATAAATTTTTGTATAAAAAAATTTTCGTAGGAACGACCCCTTACCGCATTAGCGTTAATAGTGCATGCTAATTTTCGTAAGATTAATTTTCGTAGCCACCATCGACTACGAAAATATTTTTACAACGAAAATTTCCAGATTTACGGTATATTAAAGTTAACATACTCAAAGCCCACTCGTGGGATAAGCCATTACACCACTCTGCTTCGCACTCGTGGTGTAAATCGCTTATCCCACTCGTGCTTGTAGTATAACCTATATATAAACAAGCCTACTGAAAAAAAAAACAGACTGTCACTGATAAATATTATTGTTTGTGCCAGGCAACCTATAGCATCTACTATGAATTATTTGAAATTTTACACCTAAAAGTGTTCACTACTAAGTGCATTTCATGTAGTACTGTATGCATTAATGAGCACGTGCATTCCATGGCCGTGGCAAATCTCTCTTTCCTTGTGGCCAGTGTTATGATTAGTGTCATTGTGGTTGCTGAAGGAATCCAGGGGAGTCAGAGTTTGGTTAATGACGTGTCAATGTTTGGGTGTGGTGGTACGTGTTTGTAGTCTCTTGGGCTTTGGCTTCGTGTGCTGCTCTATTTTCTACAGCAGAACCTCCTGTGATTCTCCAGCTGCATAGTAAGCTCGTCGGTCCATAAAAGATTTTCGAAATCGTCTCCCTGATACTGGTGAGCCCGGCATCTCTGATCAGCTGGCAGTTGTGTGTGAGCATGGCTAATGCGTTAGATAACTCGGATCTGGCTGAAGTTCTAACAGTCATTGAAGAAATTACAAGACCATACCAACTTGGAATTCAGCTGAAAATTGATTCATCAACACTCAAAACAATCGAAAAAAACCATCATGGAGATATTGGTCGACAGAAGGTAGAGGTGATTGATTACTGGCTGCGTACCTCACCAGATGCATCAAGGACTACACTAGCCAATGCAGTGAAGGGAATGGGAGGACATGACAGGCTGGCCAAGAGCTTAGCTAGCAGAGAAATAAACAAGAAAGAGAGGTTGAGATTGTTAATTGGTTATCTGATATTGTCATTGGATAGGAGTGTACCCCGTAATATTCTCCTCCTTGGTAAGATGGGTCATGGAAAGTCAACACTGGGAAATACAATATTGAATGCTGATGGATTGTTTAAGATTAACGACCAGCGGTGTCCACAGACATCCCAAGGTTCTTCAGTGATCAAATCGCAACGTCAGCACAAGTGTTATAAAATAGAGGTTTATGACCACTCTGGGTTGTTTGAAGGTGCTAGCTCAATCAACAACCTTTCTTCTGCTGTTCCAAAGCAGTTGAATGTAGTCATATTTGTGTTGAAATATGGACATCATTTTGATGAGAGAGAAGTGGCAATATTGAAATCGGTTGTGAGTAAATGGAAGATTAGCAGAATATCAGCTCTAGTTCTAACTCACTGTGACCATTTATCGAAGGAGAGAAGAAAAATGATTAAGCAATTTAAAAAGGATCATCCTTCGATCGCTGAGCTGATGGGCAAAGGTATTCTTGCAGTTGGATTCCCAGACAACTCTCATATCCAATCTGAATCACAACTGAGCCAATGGGTGGAGGATAAGGCCAATTTGAGGCAGCTGATTTATTCATGTGGTGAACTGGTGAACCTTGACACTCATAATCAAAGGAGATGGCTCTATTTTGGTGTTTCAGTATGTGTAGGATGCTTATGTATAATATTGTATGCGTATATAATGATGAAGTGATAATCTATTTTCTTGGCTATCAACCTGACAGTGTGTGTTTGTGTAGTCATTAAGTTTGCACAATATCAGAAATTTTCATCTCTGTGTGTGTATCTGTCTGTCTGTCTGTTTGTCTGTCTGGAAAAAAATAATGATCACTTCCATAAAATGTGAATTGGCGATGTTTTTGTTTTGTAATTCTCTATGTGGTAGTTGTTGTGTATCATTAATCCATCTGGTGTTATTAAACAGTGTGTCTATTGTAAGATTGAATTCATGGATTGTGTATATGGGGGAGGGGGAGGTATAATAATAATTTATACAACCTCTTTTGCTGCTACTTGATTTTATAAAAATTGAGATCTAAATGATGCTTGAGCCACATGGGAGTGTAAGACTCTGTTGGGAATTTCAAACCTGCACTTCTGTAACATACAAACTAGTTTCTTTATAGGAAATCAATTATGAGATACTTGAGCTGATATAGTGTCATGTAGTATGGGCTGTTCTTTGATACACTACAGGCAGGAGGCTGGAGCTAGAGGTGGTAAACCAGCAGTTGGTCTCAAGCTAGCAACTCTTGTTCAAAACCTTCAGGTAAGGCTGGTCTAGGCCGTATCATCGATAACGTTAGACCTCTCATACTATTTGTATTATCACCTGTCCTTTCAGAGTGCCTATCAGTCGACCACCTCTGGCAAGTTCCAAGATGCTGTGGTCAAGTTCAGGAACATTCTACTGAGTGTCACTCTGCTGGTCGTTGACAACAAGAGTGAGATATCAGAGGTGAGTGAGATTGTATGGTTTGGTAATGATCGTCATTAAATTTTGTTAAATTGCATGTATGATTTTGGTAATGGTCGTCACTTGTAAAAGTGATTTCCTACATGACGTAATACTAGAGATGTTAGGAATTCCACCATTTCCCGTTCCCTGAGTTAATGAGGTGAATCTCCTGCCTCTATAATAATTGTTATGGAGCCATACAAAAGACAGAGCCACCTTGAGTTGCCTAGCATAATAATATTATGGGAGTGAGGAGGTGCATATTTGCAATTTTTCCCAGCAAGTCCAGCTACATGTATTATGGCATGCCAGTACATGTACACATGGGAAGAGGAACACAATATAATTCCTTTGTAGTTGCACCAAAAAGTACATGTACATGGTTGACTTCCTGGTATGCATATCATCACTTCCTCCTCCTGTTCTGTTCTATTCACACACATTCTTTCTCTTGGTATCTCTCTCTCTCACACACACACACACTCACTCACTGACACTGTGACAGGCCCAACAGCTGTTGACGATTTGTCGTGAGTACATTGTTGGTCTCTCCATGGAGATAGAGAGAAAGGAGCTTCCCAAGGTAAACAAGTAGAGCAACTCTTACTTAACTGAATTAGTGATAGCTCTTTGACAGACTTGGCACTAGACATTAAAGTTTAATGCATGTACAAAGTGTCTCCGGGTGTGTGTGTGCGAGTGAGTGTGCACATGTACTGTAAAGTGAGGGTTGTGGAGTGATATTTATGGTGCTGTGTTTCTTTTATCTTTTTGCAGGCAAATTTGGAACAGCAGAAACGCATTTGTGAGGTACGCATACACATGTATAGTAATATTCGACAGCATGTTGTGTGTGTCGTCATGGAAACAGTAAAGCATGTGCCACACCCTTTGTAAAACCACATTTGGCTGATTGATGATTTCTTACACTGTGCATGTTCGTACCCTATGTTAATGCTTTAAGATTAGCCTAGCGATGCCGTAATGCGCAAAGATGTGATGGTGCTTTTTTGCATTTCTTTGTAGATGGCCGCCTATTTTACCCACTGTGACCTTCAGCCGGTCCATCTGATACTGACACTCAGGACTGCTCTCAACCTCTTCTTCAAGGTAGGCCACTGGCCACACCCACAAACTCCACCCACTGAAAACATCCAAGGTTATGCGATATTCTCTCTCTCTCTCTCAGCTTAAGAATTTCAAGATAGCTGGTTCGTTTGCTCGTCGATTGCTGGAGCTTGGTCCAAAGCCAGAGGTGGCGGCTCAGGTATGCCAGACCCCGCCCTCATACAAATAATACAATGACATTATTGACAAAACTAATAAATATCGTGGCTATTCATCTCATGGGGTGCTCCTGTGAAATGGACTAATAAGGGAATATTGTGCTTTGTTTATGGGTAGCACCTGTCTCTGTCAAATAATAATACGTTGCCCCATTGGTTTAGGATTGGCTGTAGAAGATAAACATACTGAATTTTCATATTATTATTACAGGTGAAGCCGCAGCCATGTTTAATGTAATGAACGATTTTGGGGAGGGGAGGACTGAATTATATACAATATTATGATCATATTCAAGTGTATCGGCAACTACCATATAGCCGGAAAATTTGGTGGGGAATTAAATTTGGCGGTTTGATGGTCTATATTACAACTGCCAAATTAAAATCTGCCAAAATTTCCTACTCGCATGTATACGTGTGGGGATCCTGTACCGAACCGCCAAATTTAAATCCACCAATATTCTTGTAATAGCGATTTGGGGCTCAACCGCCAAATTTGAGTTAATGATCTATTCTCCCCTCCCTCTCTCTCTCTCTCTCTCTCTCTCTCTCTAGACTCGTAAGATCCTCCAGGCTTGTGATAAGAACCCGACTGATGCTCACCAGTTGCTCTATGACCAGCACAACCCTTTCTCTGTCTGTGGAGCAACCTACAAGCCCATCTACAGGTCAGTTAGTCTATCGACAATGAGTCTGTATGCTTTTGATAACGTTGCCACTCATTCCCTGTTGACAAGATCTTCATGCCATCATCAGATTCCGGTAGCCATAATTCTGGATGACATTGTTTTGTGGCACTGGGGTGTAGCGTTTTTGAACCTTGTTTTGAACTGACCGAGACAAAACACATGATACTGATTTCTCTCTTTTGCTAATTACAGGGGCAAGCCCCAGGAGAAGTGTCCACTGTGTAGTGCCAGCTATATGCCCGACTTGAAGGGAACTGTGTGCAAGATATGCAAGGTGAGGGGGAGGGAGAGTACAAGTATATACCTATATCTATTGTTATGCTATGATTTTCATATTTTTTAGGTTTCTGAGATTGGGAAGGATTCCATTGGTCTGCGCATCAGTGCAGTTCAGTTCCGCTAGCTCAAATAGCTACTGCTTCTAGTGAAAACTAACTCTATAGAACTATCAAATTTGAAGGAACAAAGATCATGATACTAATGTTAATTTTGTGCATAAGAAATGGATTTATTTAACATAAGATGATAATTTTTCAAGCATTATAAGAAGCTGATGTGAGAGAGATGGGGTAGAGCATTTTAATTTCCCGTGTTGATACGATATCATGCTCGAGTTGGGAATAATGATTGCTCAGTCTCTGCCTACGCTGGTTTGGTACAATAATAATTAATTATTGTGATAATTATTTTTATGTAATGATGCCTTAAGCTATTGTGGCTTATACAACTAGATCAATTGTTGCATTAGCCCCACCCTTTATGTACACACCACCCATTCTTTTACACTGCATGTGGGAGTCATCGATTGACTTAATGTGTTTGGAAATAATGCTTTTAGTGTACCAGTAATTTGTAATGTTCCTCAAGTTAATTCACCATACATTGTCAAAATTTAATAAATAACAGTCTGTTTATATTAGTGCTGTTCTTTGATCAGCTAAGCAGGGTATAAGACTGTACACTGGATAAAGTAATAACAATATGTATTGTAGAATCCATTAATGTAGCCTATTTATAGATTGTCAGCAGTATCTGCACTGCATGTGGTATATACCTGTACGTACCTAGCCTGTGCACGTGAGCTCGAAGGTGCAGTATAGTCTTCTTGTATTTACACGCGATAGAAGTCTCAATTGTGCCCTAACTAGCTCGATCGATCGTGTCACTACTGAGGAATTTGCGATATTTAGTCTTCTTTATCAACAAGAATTAACTGTTTTGGCTTCAATCCAACCTCAAGAACCCCTGGCTCCCTACTGAGAACAGCTGGTGAGATTTCCTGCATGCTGAGAATAGTCAGGCTTTTGTATTCTCCACAATGTGGCTCAGTTTTAGATCGTTTCATCTAGCTAGTGTAGATCTGATACTGATTATATTATGAGAGTAGATTAAATTTAATAGTTATGGACAGATTATTTTGCATGCATATGCATACACTGTACGATTTTAACTGGAGTGTGTATTGAACATGGACTCATAGTATCTATCGACTATGCTGGTGGTCGGGTTGTTCTGCGCATCTCTCTCTGCCCTTCTCTACCTCAATACGCTGAGCGGAGAGCTAGTGTTCGACGACAGAGCCGCCATTGTTGAAAACAAGGACCTTCAACCGTCTTCTCCGTGGACTAACTTACTCTGGCATGATTTCTGGGGCGATTCTCTCTCGCACCATAAAAGTCATAAATCCTTCAGACCTCTCTCTTCCGCTACATTCAAGATCAACTACCACCTTCATCAGTTCAGCGTTACTGGATACCATGTGATCAATGTGTTATTGAACGCTGGTGTGTGCTTTCTGTACGTGCAGCTCTGTGCGCGGGTGTTTGGCGGGAAAATCTGGAGCTCGAGTCTAGCTGGGTTATTGTTTACTACACATCCAATTCACACTGAAGCGGTGAGCTATAGCTGTTAATGAGGTAATAATTATCGTGCAGGGTGCCTTGTATTGTGGTTAATTATGCGGTCACGGAGCTGTAATTGCGCATGCGCAATCATGCGCTGACGACCCTTACTTTCTATAGGTTGCCAGTGTGGTTGGTAGAACTGAAATTCTCTGTTCTCTCTTCTTCCTCGTGACCGTTTTGATATACCAGAAGGCAGTCCAAAACCAAAATGGTGAATAATTAAATAATCTTTTGCAAAAGTAAAAATTAATTAAGTGATCTTGATTACAGGGGCAGGTTGGAGATGGGTGGTATTATCCATGTTTTTCTGCCTGTGCTCATTCTTGAGCAAGGAGCAAGGTATCACAGCCACTGCAGTCTGCATCGCATACGAACTGATCATCATACTAAAAGTAAGTCACACCAATAACTTAATAATTAAATCTATGAATTGTGGTATTTTCTCAACCCATGCAGATGGACTTTAATTCATCGATAGATTTACTCAGGAATGCCGCTAGTCATCCTGAAAGGCTCTCCAAGCCTCACAAGAGATTTTTATTGAGAGCTGCCACACTGACAGTGTTTGTGATAGTAGTTGCTTTCATCAGAGTGAGACTAATGGGAGGAGCACCGAAATTCTCAAGGTATTGGAAAAATTAAATTAATCACTGCTACCAATCCTAGCTAAAAAAAAGCTAAAATTGTGCAAATTTTTTTCTGATGCAGGAGTGATAATCCCGGTCAGAGTCTTCCCTCTCCCTATCGCCAACTCTACTACCTCCATCTTGTCTTTGTCAACGTATGGCTTCTCCTAAGCCCCTCCCACCTAGTTCATGACTGGAGGTTCGGATTCATACCACTATTCAACTCTCTCTTCCACTCTCACCATCTTCTAACTCTAATAACCTTCATCTCTCTCTCCATACTCATCTATTGGAGCTTTGTCAGACATAAAAGTCTTAATACTCAAGCCACATTTGGGATATCTCTAATGGCTGTCACTTTCCTTCCTGCATCGAATTTATTCTTTGCTGTTGGATTTGTGGTAGCTGAGCGAGTGCTGTTCCTCCCAAGCATGGGGTTCTGTATACTAGTAGCATTCGGAGCAACAAAACTGATCACTTACGTAAAACATTCAGCTGTTAAGAAGGCAATCCAGGCTGTGATATTTCTACTCTTGCTCACTTATTCTACGAAGACAGTGAGCAGAAACACTAAGTGGTCGTCTGGAAAGACTCTCTATATTGAAGCACTGAAGTTGAATAGATATGATGGATTGATGTACAGCAACCTTGGCTATAGTTTGGAGGATGTTGCCCCACAGTTGGCTGAAGATGCTCATAGGCTGGCAATTGAGCTCACACCAAACTACTCACAACCATTCAGAAACTATGGCGCTCTGCTTGTGAAACAACAGAGATACAGTGAAGCTGAACAGGTATGAAAGTGCATACTGTATAATTATTATGCATTCACCTGGAATGCCTAGGCCTATAGTTATCCATGATAATTAGATTATAATATTATTTGTATAATGTGTGATGTCATGATGATGTAATTGCAGATGTTTCAGCGAGCCATAGAGATTCTTGGTGCGACAGAAAGAGCCCGGTCAAAGAGTATTGAAACATATCAGAGCCTCGCATATGTGATCAGTATGAACGAAAGCCGACTTGCCGAAGCATTGACCATTCTTGAAGTAGCTCTTTCACTCAAACCAGACATGTTGGATCTACTCAACATGAAGGGGTATCTTCTACACAATCTGAACAGATCTAGTGAAGCGGTTGATACACTTCAACAGGTTTTGAGAGCAAATCCGAATCACAAGGATTCTCTCTATCATCTCGGGATAGCCTACTCCAAGCTGGGAGAGGTGGACAAAGCTGAACAGCTGTTGAGAAAAGTGTTAAAATTGGATATGACCAACGGAAGGGCAATGCTACACCTCGGTCTACTCTTGGCTAAGAAAGAACCACCGACGGTTGAAGTGCTTGTCGAGGCAGGGAAATAGTAAGTCATAATGATGATTATTACGTATTACAGGTCCTTTAGCACTGAGTGCCCCCCAGACTCAGGATCATAATAGAGAGAGAACATTATAGAATATTGTATACTCTTGCTCATACACACACTCATATACACACAATATAGCTTAAAATCGGTCCTTGCTGCTGATCCTAATCTGACGGACGCCCAGTATTGCCTGGGGCTAGTCTACAGAAAGCTACAGAAAAACTCGCACGCTGAGAAGCACTTTCTGAAGGTTCTGGAGCTTCAGCCTCAGCACAATGAGACGATAGTTGAGCTAGGATATCTCCACTACACACAAAAGAATTTCACCAAGGTCGTGGGACTGTTGAAGAATTTTCCAAAGACAGAGCTATTTTCGTCAACGGAGCTTGGCCAAGCCGGATCGATTCTCGTTAATTCACACATCCAGCTTGGCCACTGGAAAGAAGCAGAGGAACTGTTTCAAGTGATGCTAACTCAAGAGTCACAAAAACTTCAGATTGATGCTCTCAATGGCTTAGGTATGATCACTCGGCATCTAGTAAATACCGGTAGCTGAGCGGTACGTACATCATAATATAGTGTGGTTAAAAAAAATTGATATCTCAATGTTAGATACAACAAATGCATGCTTGGGTGTGATTATAAAAATAATATGTTTGCTCAAAATATTATTATTATTGTGCTTATCAGGTGAAGTGAAGTTGAGACTTGGAGAACATCAAATGGCTAAACGCTACTTCACCAGAGTATTGCAATTGGATGGTGACAACAAACTGGCAGCAAAACGCATTGAGAAACTACTTCAGTTGTCATTAAAAAATTAACAGTTTTATTCAATTATATACAGAATTATAATATCATTATTGCAGTATTGAAATATAATAATATATCCTGATCATCAGTATAATTATTATGAAAAGATTTGAACTCTCCCATTTCCACTGTCACAAACGTACACATTTCCGTGGCTGTCAACGTCTATTCCAGTGGGTCTGTAAAATTCTCCCTCACGGTAACCTCGACTTCCAAAAAACATTTTAAAGTTTGCGGAAGCATCAAGGACCAGTATTCCATGTTTCTGCTCGTCTGTGATGTAGACAAAACGCTTGGTGTCAACACAAATTCCGATTGGCTGCTGTAGCTTGAGATACTGAGGCTCTGTCAGATCTATAGTACTTAGCAATTCAAGAGTACCTTCTTGAAATACGCGGATGTTTTTGTTTGTGCAGTCCAATACATACACGATTTTACCTTCTTTGTCAATAGCTATGTCGACAGGCCGCATATCGTCATTACAAAATTCACCATGAACGTGTAGATGACAACTATTAAGAATCCGTACTCGGTGATTCTCAGTATCGCATACATACATCAGTTCACCGTTGATAGCGATTCCGGATGGACAGTCAAATTGATTCGGTCCAGATCCCTTGTTTAACATTTCTCCAGCACCTCCAACGATATCAGATAATTTTGTTGAATATTTCAACACTCGATGGTTATATGTATCGGAAAGGTATATATTTCCGCAATCGTCCACGGCGACTCCTTGTGGGTACCAGCACTTTTTCTCAGACTTCTTCTTTGAGTCGGTTTTATGTGCAGATTTTATTATTGCATTTGCTGTGTCCGAGGTTGGATTATATGCAAAGACACCTGTTTTGCCATCGTAATCGCATACATACACACGATCATCCTTGGCGATAGCGATATCCCTCGGGGAGGAAACCTTTATCTGGCGGAATGGAACGGTCCCCTTGTAGGTACCAGTAAATCCAATCGTAATGGGTGGCCGAATGATGACACAAAGCTTGCTATTCTGTGATGTGTCAGAAAGTGTGATTTTCAGATTGCAATTTATTTGGTCTGATTCTTTGTTGGAATAGCTGACAGCCAAGATGTTATCAGTGGAACCTTTCTCATCAGAAATAGCCAGAGCTAGCCTACCTATAACAACCATTACAGGAGGCCTATGCTTCGCAGAATTATGCATACACTGCTCGACAAGGGAAGTTAGTTGTGGCATTGTCTTCAATTTTTCGACACAACTAGGTCGTCGCTCAATCTCAGTCCTAGTACCGATAACTTTACCAGAGTGATCATTCAAGATTTGTGCATCATGCTCTGGCACTGGCAATAGCTCACTTATGGTATGCAAGATCAGTACACCAAACGAAAATATGTCGATACTCTGATCATACTTTGGATTGTGTTTGAGCACTTCTGGTGGCATGTAGCACAGTGCACCAGGAGCTTGGCTCATGTACTGTTCGTAGTTGTGCTGTTTTACAATTGCTTGGCCTAAATCGGCGATTTTTGCTCGTAAATCTTTAGTCAAGAGTACATTTCTGGCTGTCAGATCGCGGTGAAGGATTGGTTTATCACGCTCATGAAGATACTGGAGACCCAGCGCCACATTGTAAAGAATCTTGAGTTTTTGTTGGAGGGAAAGCTTTCGTAAACATTTTTTGGTTCTGATACCATTGTCAATGTAGTCTATCAGTGAAGCATGAAGGCATTCCATAAAGATCCATCTATCCTTGGAAACACCGACAAACTGGACTATATTCGGATGATGCAGGGTGGATAATATTTCACACTCTCGGCCAAAAGACTCTGCCACCCGGTTAGGAACTCCATCGGGAGTTTTTAAAATACTGTGGATCCTTTTCACTGCACACTCAAACCTACAGTGAGCAAAGAGTAATTATTATTTAACACTGTGTTAACAGTAGCTACTATTATCACTAGCTACCGTTTAGCAGGAAACTTTTGATTCAGCAAAATTAATTCTTGTGCTCCTCAAATTTCATAATGTTGATATTATGCATTTAGATGACCAACTTAATATTATAGTACCACTGCCAGTGAGCTGAATTAAGCCACTGGCTACCTGTTATTGCAGAATGGGTAGCCACTCATTATAATTAATAGTGTAGGCCAAGTCATACTTACTTTATATTCTCAATAGCAGCCTTATGGACAACTCCATACGAACCTTCACCAATTTTCTCCTTGAGTTGTACTTTACTCGTGTCCACTTCCAATCCTCCATCATTTGACCAGCTACAAGAGGGGAAAGGTCACTGTTAAAGGTCAGCGGCCCGGAAATCATTAATTTTAGCCGCCCAATGACTTAAATCATGACATAGCCAGCTGGCACTAGGCCCGGGCTAGCTACACATACATGCACTTTACAGTACAGATAGAAGGGGATTCCCCTATTTCCAAAAGAAGCCCCCTCTATCACTCGTTCACTCATCCAGGAATGTTAGTCTATACTGAATAGATTAATCTACTCACCGCAATGCTTCGTTGTCTTCAGTATAAATCGCGGGTTGGGCATCAGGCTGCAAATGGCCGGGCCCCGCGTCTATACTGCCCTGAGGAGGCTGAGGCGGTTGAGTAGTTCTAGGGCCCGGCTGGGACTGTGGTCGACGACGCGGCTCAAAAGACGGCTTCAACAGATAGGACAGATAGGACACAATTATACAAAATAAAATAGTATAGAAAAAAATTGCCAACGCATCCATTTGCCATGAGCGGACCGCGGATGATCAGGTCAAAGTCAAGTCGAAGTCAAAGTTCACATTTACTGCCCAAACAATGCATGTACAGTGTAGATATGCAGAGGTGCACCACGCGCATGCGCACTGAGCGCCATGCTGTATTAATTTCGTGACAAAAATAATGTGCACTATATCTCCTCGGCCTTGCACTTGACAGTCACCTATATAATATAGTATACGTGTACAATAATTGGTGGATAGTACAGTTCATTCCATTCAGTTCAGCTTTATAATATTAAAATTACAGCTCCTGGCTTTGCATAATAATTTTGAAATCTGGCACAACACCTATTAAATACTGAATAATTAGTCGCTACTCTGACAATGGTTTTACAGACTGAGTTATTATTATGTTCCATTATTTCAGTTCAGCCTCTGGCATCTTGACTTTGCCATAGGCTAGATTCTGCTTGATTTTTGGAGCAGGGAGGGGCTTGGATGATTTACTAGCCGCAGCCTGAGTGCTTGCACTGCTCTCATCGCAAAACTCATACGTCATTTGCACAACTTCAGCGATATTCTCTCCAGTAGCACTCCTGGGGCGCTTTTGCTGCCTTGGTACAGCTGATTCACCTGTCGTCTTCATCATTCGAGGTTGGAGTTTTTTCTTGTAGATCCAGTAGAAGACAGCGATATGGATGGCCACTGAGATCCCTGCTACTAGGAAGGCTGTTAAAATGATGGCAGTAGCTAAGTCTCCACTGCTGTAGATCAGTCGAGGAATAACGATGGAACAATTGCTAAGAGAACAGCATTCAGCCATGGGCGAAAAATCTGCAGTCATAATAATATTATTATTATGAATTTAGTGTTTTTTTCAGAGCACAATGACAAGCATAAAAAGCTAAATTGATAGGTACAACAAACGAAGAATACACAGAGACTAGATAATGAATACAAGGTATACATTACTATATAGGCACATACATGTACTCCCAGATCGAGATTGGGGGATTAGAGAATTACAATCCAGGTGAACTATTCGCTACGTACACTGCTATCTGTTCACAAGAGCCTTTAGCTGCCTCTGAAACAACACAGTCTACAGGTATTGCTGTGCTAAAGGGAAACTACAGTTAATTACTAACTTTCAATGTTATTAAGTCCATCCTGTGTATGCATATAATATTATGTGGTAGCGAGATCTCAAGCTGAGCGCTGTTTTCAGTAGGGAATTTGCTACTGCTGCACAATACTAAATATTGTATCATAACATGATGATTATGATTAAGCTTATAAGTTACTCATAACATTACTTGGTGGTGCGTGATAGGGGGCAGCAGATCTAGAGTATGTGCCTATTAATATTATTTCTATTGCGGATATAGCTAACTACTCCATCACCAGTGTGTATCATGGTGAAAGTGTTTGGGATAAGTGTATAGCCAATTTGTATCAATTGACACCTAGCTACAATGTCAACAGCTTAATTTGCTCTGGCCACCTATTAAAGCGCATGCGCGGACAATGCGTCGCGTCGGGAAATGATCGCCACATTTACAAGAACCACCCCACCCCATGCATGCACGCGAGCTGGATGCATAGCTGGATGGCATGGAGAGAGTGTACAAGGCTGGCGTGGACCTCTTTCTCTCTGATCGTTTCTGCCTCTACAGGTACCGAGACACAAACTAACACTCATGCATCACAATGTAAAATCTTTCTTGGTCTGGTGAGGATCCGAAAGCCTATGCAGAATTTGAGCAAATAAAAGACTCAGTCGGAGTACTGAATCCACAAATTTGGGCACCAAAATGAGGCTTATTACCAGTGAATTAATTTGGGGGCAACCATATGCATGTTTGCTGGATGTAATCAAATCACACGTATCACACACTTAATAATTTACACAGGAACATAGCAGCAGTTATAGGAGTATGTTGGTTTGTCTGTCTGGTCTGGAGGCAGCTCAAAGTGCTGGGTGGATGGTTCTGTGCCTACCTCCTTGCTCCGTGGGGGATAGCGAGAATCAACCTAAAGAAGTATGGACCATGGGCAGGTATCATTCAACACAAGGAACGGCCTTTGATCTATTGTTAATACACCAGTATAATAATAGAGGTCAAGTTAGGGAGATCGTTGATTACATTACATGCAGACCTTCAGTGCACTGTGAACTTCTAGAGGTGATGGCATTGATGGGATAGTTGGATAAGATTGGATAACTTAATGCTATCATAGATGCTATGATACGGTATTCATCTAGTTGGGTATCTCCCTAGCAATCAATTCACTAAAGCTTACTACCTATAATATCTGTGGTAATAGGATAGAAGTATATACCGGGCTAGCTATTTCGGTGATTTGATGCTAAACTAGAATAGGATGAAAGCAATAGGTCCTTTCAATTTGCTACCTTGACCCAAGTGAGACCTCCATCCCTCTCTCATCCATGGGATGTCCAGTGTAACTCAATACTAGCTTGTTGCTTAACACAAGAGCATTGTACTTTGCCTGAGTATAGTGTAGTGTGCAGTTTGCTTGATGACTTTTCATTCTCTCATGCAGTTGTGACTGGTGCATCAGAGGGGATAGGGCGGGGCTACGCTCTGGAGGTACACAATCATGACATTGTTCTAATAGTACCGCTGCATGAAATTAGATGACTTCATAAATTATTATTAATAAATAATTTTGAAATTCCAGCTAGCCAGACAAGGTCTGAATGTGGTGATAATGAGTCGCTCTCAAGATAAACTACAGAAAGTGTCAGACGAAATTCGTGAGTATAATATCTACTATTCACCCTGACACTCAAAATTCAATACAGTTGGTGCAGTACATATACACATGCCATATTATGTATGTCACAGTGGGGTTAATACTACCGGCATTATTGGGCTGCGTCTGTGCATGTACCAATATTGAGATTCCCTGGGCTAAAATGCAACGTTTCTATGAGAGTTATGCAACATCATGATGCATGTTTATACACCACAAACTCACTGAAGCCTGTCCAACAAGATTAAAGAAATTTGATGTAACTCTATGAGTATGCAAAAATCAGATCATTCCTATCAACATACATTGATATCCATTCACTTTTTCAGCATTGCACATTTAAAGGAGTAGCTTGGGGTAAATTAATAATAATTTTTCCAGGAGAGAAGTACGGCAGGGATGTTCGCATTGTTCCTGTGGATTTTTCTGAAGGTCAGGGCATCTATCCAGCGCTGGCTGAACAGATCCAAGACCTTGACATTGGAATACTGAGTATGAAATTGTATAATTTCTTATCAGTTACAGACGTATTATACCAGGTCCTAAAAGTTTAATAATGATATTGCTTCTCCCTGACACTTCATACGTCTAGTAAATAATGTTGGACTCGGCTCTCAGGGTCCAAAGCTGTTTGGTGAGGTTTCTGCTGATGTAAGCATTTTAAGTTTTTTGTAAGAGTGATTGATTGATATTGAACTTTCATCTTACTGTACAGAGGGTGTACAAGATGGTCGAAATTAACTGCCAATCAATGATACAGGTCACTACACTCTCTAAATTACCCTCTAATACCTTACATTACCAACATTACCCTATAATACCTTACATTACCCTGCATTACCTTACATTACCTTATATTACCAACATTACCAATACATACTGCCACTCTAGTCTGAAACAAAGACACCTTCTTTACATTACTTATGAGAGTCTGTAATGAAAAGCTCCACTATAGAGTTATTTTTCTTTATTTTCCATAGATGACAAAGCTCTTGCTTCCCAGGATGGTGGAGCGAAAGAGAGGCGTCATAGTCAATCTCTCCTCAGCAATGAGTCTCTTTCCAATGCAAATGTCAGCTGTCTACTCTTCCACAAAGGTCTGTTATTTTTAGCTGAGTAAGCACACTAGACTGGCTATTGTTTATTTTCTAATAGATCTTTGTTAACTATTTCTCTGAGTGCATTCGCAAAGAGTACAGTGAACAAGGCGTCATTGTGCAGGTGTGTAGCTGTGACGACCCCTTACCTACACAGATCTCTCTCTCTCTCTCTCTCTCTCTCTCTCTCTCTCTCTCTCTCTCTCTCTCTCTCTCTCTCTCTCTCTCTCTCTCTCTCTCTCTCTCTCTCTCTCTCTCTCCGTCTCTCTAGAATGTAGCTCCATGTTTCGTTGCCACCTCCATGACTGGTTTAAAGGTCACCACTGCCCTTGTGATGGATGCCACCTACTATGCCCGCTCAGCTGTTGCCACTATTGGAATACAGAGCTTTACATTTGGCTGTCTCTCTCACGCTGTACAGGTATACAATGTCATAATGTTTAAATAAAAACTAGTAATATAACAGTGCATCCCTTTTTATTTCAGGGTCACATCCTTCAGCTGGTCCCAACTTGCATTCTCAATCCAGTGATTTGGAGGTTGTCAAAGCTGTCTCTGTTCCAGACCAAGACAAAGCCAGACTAACAAAGACAATGGAAGAAATTTTAGAAACTTCCCTTGATCTTGTTTTTGTATTATACTGCTGCATGCATGGATTTTTTGTTATTCATGAGTAAAGCTTTGCATCAAACAAATAAGTGGTTTGTCTACTAGAGTGGCCATTCCACAGCGTGCAATTTGTTTGCCTTGAGATGATGATGGCTCTGAACGAGACCCTATAAGTCAGCATGTATGGACTGCCATGCGCTAATAATAATATTATTATTATTTCTAATCACTAATTAAGTGCGTGCATAACCGCTGACCGCAATAGTCGTTTGATGGGCATCGACTAGCCACCGCAGCGCAGAGAATGAAACATTCATTTCCGGTACATGTAGGTCTGAATGTACAGCGGCATAAAATTAATTATAAAACAGCCAGGTACTAACAATTTCAGCAGTTTCAGGAAGATTGATTGTGAGTTGGCTGACATCCAAACGTCGATCCAATCTGAGTCACGTATTCAAAGATGCTCTCTAGTACCACTCCCGGGGCGCTTTTGCTGCCTTGGTATTAAAGGCTGATTCACCTGTCGTCTTCATCATTTGAGGTTGGAGCTTCTCCCTGCTACAAGGGCAGTCTGGGCCGGCCACCCATTAAAATTTAAAGCGCATGCGCGGATAATGCATCGCGTCGGTCGCCGCAGAACCACCCACCCTATGTATGCACGCGAGCTGGATCATGGAGAGTGTGTACGAAGCAGGCGTGGATCTCTTTCTCTCTGATCGTTTCTGCCTCTACAGGTACCGAGACATAAACTAACACTCATGCATCACAATGTAAAATCTTTCTTGGTCTGGTGAGGATCCGAAAATGAGGCTTATTACCAATTAATTGGGGGGCAACCATATGCACGTTTGCTGGATGTAATCACATGATCACATATATCACACATTTAACAATAATATTTATACAGGAACGTAGCAGCAGTTGTAGGAGTGTGTTGGTTTGTGTGTCTGGTCTGGAGGCAGCTCAAGGTGCTGGGTGGATGGTTCCATGCCTACCTCCTTGCTCCGTGGGGGATAGCGAGAATCAACCTAAAGAAGTATGGACCGTGGGCAGGTATCATTCAAGACAAGGAACGGCCTTTGATCATGATCCATTGTTACACCAGTATAATAATAAAGGTCAAGTTAGGGAGATTGTTGATTACATTACATGCAGACCTTCAGTGCACTGTCAACTTCTAGAGGTGATGGCATTGATGGGATATAGTTGGATAAGATTGGATAACTTATTCATCTAGTTGGGTATCTCCCTAGCAATCAATTCACTAAAGCTCACTACCTTTAGCTATGGTAGTAGGATAGAAGTACCAGCCTGAGGCTGTTTCAGTGATTGGATGCTAAACTAGAATAGGATGAAAGCAATATATAGGTCCTTTCAATTTGCTACCTTGACCTGAATGAGACCTCCCTCCCTCTCTCATCCATGGGATGTCCAGTGTAACTCAATACTAGCTTGTTGCTTAACACAAGAGCATTGTACTTTGTCTGAGTAGTGTACATGTAGTGTACTTGTATTATGCGGTTTGCATGATAATTTTTCATTCTCTCATGCAGTTGTGACTGGTGCATCAGAGGGGATAGGGCGGGGCTACGCTCTGGAGGTACACAATCATGCTCTAATAATAAATATATCCTGATTCACCCTTGTATCCTAGGTAATAGGGGTGTTATAACTAAAATATTGACCTCCCCCAGGCAATTATAATCCCCTCTGAACACCATAGTGCACTGCACTAAAAATATGCCAGCCAACGACTTCTACCAGATAAATGCAACCACTAAGAAACTGACCAATCAGGATATATATCAGATGTCGCATGGTAGGCACGTGTATTATGGATTATAAAGCCCCTCCCCCTCGGGCTGCGCCCTCGGGGTCATGGGCTTTATAATCCATAATACACTCCCTACCATGCAATATCTATTACTTATTATTATCACTGAATGAAATTAGATCACTACATAATTCTTATTATTTTGAAATTGCAGCTAGCCAGACAAGGTCTGAATGTGGTGATAATGAGCAACTCTCAAGAGAATCTACAGAAAGTGTCAGACGAAATTCGTGAGTATAATATCAGATTCTACTATTCACCTGTTCAATACAGTTGGTGCAGTACATGCATGCATGCCATATATTTGTGGGGTTAATACTACCGGCATTATTGGGCTGCATCTGTGCATGTACCAATATTGAGATTCCCTGGGCTGAAATGTAACATTTCTCATGAGAGTTATGCAACATCATGATGCATGTTTATACACCACAAACTCACTGAAGCCTGTCCAACAAGATTAAAGAAATCTGATGTAACTGTATGAGTATGCAAAAATCAGATCATTCCTATCAACATGTATTGATATCTATTCACTTTTTCAGCATTGCACACTTTTACAATTAAAGAGTAGCTTGGAGTAAATTAATAATAATTTTTTTCCAGGAGAAAAGTACGGCAGGGATGTTCGCATTGTTACTGTGGATTTTTCTGAAGGTCAGGGCATCTACCCAGCGCTGGCTGAACAGATCCAAGACCTTGACATTGGAATACTGAGTATGAAATTGTGTAGTTACAGATGTATTATACTAGATCCAAAAAAATTGCTTCTCCCTGACACTTCACACGTCTAGTAAATAATGTTGGACTCGGGCCTCGGTGCCCAAAGCTGTTTGGTGAGGTTTCTGCTGATGTAAGTTTTTTGTAAGAGTGCTTGATTGATATTGAACTTTTTAATCTTACTGTACAGAGGGTGTACAAGATGGTCGAAATTAACTGCCAAACAATGATACAGGTCAGTATACATCTAAATTACCCTATAATATCCTACATTACCTTACATTACCAACATTACCCTGCATTACCTTACATTACCCTATAATACCCTACATTACCTTACATGATAGATACATACTGTCATCGCTCTAGTCTCCATAAGAATCTGTTACATTGAAACAAAGACACCTTCTTTAATTACATTACTTATGAGGGTCTGTAATAAAAAGTTCCACTATAGAGTTATTTTTCTTTAATTTTCGTAGATGACAAAGCTCTTGCTGCCCAGGATGCTAGAGCAGAAGAGAGGCATCATAGTCAATCTCTCCTCCACAATGAGCCTCTTCCCAGTGCAAACGGCGGCAGTCTACTCTTCCACAAAGGTCTGTTATTTTTAGCTGAGTAAGCGCACTGACTATTCAGTTTATTTTCTAATAGATCTTTATTAACTATTTCTCTGAGTGCATTCGCAAAGAGTACAGTGAACTAGGCATCATTGTGCAGGTGTGTAGCTGTGACGACCCCTTACCTATACAGATCTCTCTCCCCCCTCTAGAATGTAGCTCCATGTTTCGTTGCCACTTCCATGACTGGGTTAAAGGTCACCACTGCCCTTGTGATGGACGCCACCTACTATGCCCGCTCAGCTGTGGCCACTATTGGAATACAGAGCTTTACATTTGGTTGTTTCTCTCACGCCGTACAGGTATACAATGTCATAATGTTTAATTAAGTAGTAAAAACTAATAATTATAATAGTGCATCCCTTTTTATTTCAGGGTCACATCCTTCAGCTGGTCCCAGTTTGCATTCTCAATCCAGTGATTTGGAGGCTGTCAAAGCTGTCTCTGTTCCAGAACAAGACAAAGCCAGACTAACAAAGACAATGAAGAATTTCCCTTGATCTTGTTTTGTATTATACTGCTGCATGCATTGACTTTTGTACAAGAGCATGACTCTGACATTGTTACTGTCAATAATAATCCTTTGCACATCAAATAAACAAGTGGTTTGTTTACTAGAGTGATCATTCCTCAGCGTGCAATTTGTTTGCCCTGAGATGATGGATGATGCTCTGAACGAGGCCCAATTATGCGCTAATAATCACTAAGTACAAGTGCGTGCATAACCGCTGACCGCAACAGTCGTTTGATGACATGATATATATGGACATCAACAAGCGCCACCGCAGAGCTAGCTGGAGTTCTCGAGAATGTACCTGTACCTGTCATGTACACATGATATTCATTTCCGGTAGATCAGCGATATCGCGATTGATTCTATAGAACGGAAGTGAATTCGAATGTACAATCGGCATAAAACAGGCAGGTACAACAATTTCAGCAGTTTCATCTGTAAGAGGAAGGTTGATTGTTGGAGTTGGCTGACATCCAAACCTCGATCCAATCTGAGTCACGTACTCAAAGATGCAGGCTTCCATTTTGCTAGTTTGCGTTGTCTCTCTCTCGCTCTCTGCCACCGTTGTTCATGGAGGTAAGCCTCAGGGCGCCCTGCGCTGCACGACTGCTCGATGCAAAAATCAATATCAAATCTACCATAGTGTGCTATATATTATACTTCAAACGTAGTGCACTTTTCTACGATATTTACGTAGTCAGCTTCTTTTAATAATATCTGCAAATTGTAGTCAGAGTACTGCTTTGAAAGTGCGGCAAGCTCTTTGTCGGTCTTTGTGGCAAATTATCGTTATATAATTAGCTTTAAGAATTTCAGCTGAATAAACTGTTTGCATGCACTAAAACAATAATATTGACAAAACGTAGTGTCCCACTAGAAACCTCAGTATATAGATATCATAATAATTATAATAATTAAAATTTGATGAGCTCATTTTTCTCTCTCTAGGTTTGTTAGTTGCTGTTCATCCGATTGGTCTTGAAGTAAATGCCACCAACGACCAGGTCACACTGCAGTGCACTGCAACCAGTGCTGGGGAGATCTCTCACTGGCTAGTCAACGGCGTTCAGCTAGATCCAGCTTCCTCCGCTGGAGTGGAGGTTAGCACGACCCCCGGGGCTGGGGGGTCATCTACGCTGACCATCAGCTCGTACCAACCGTCCCACGCTGGAGAGTATCGCTGTGTGGCTAGATCACTGGATGGAGGGGTCTTTGAGGAGGTTTCTCATGCAGCACCAGTATCACACTTCAGTAAGGCAACACTTAAAAATTATTAATAATTTTGGCTTAAATTTCGGGAATGCATCATATGTGGGGAGGGTCAATTGATTGTTCACATTATAGATCATTATTATGCTAGCAGTGGTAGTAATCCACCCCTTCTATCTGTATACAATATTGCTGTGATTATTAGTATTATTTCTCAATTAACATCATACAAGCTTTTCAGTACCCATGATTAGGTATTAAGTACACTCACTATACCATATATAATAGCTGGCATGCAAGTGACGTAAGTTATAATATTTATGAGACTATGCAACCCTCCTGTTGAGTGCATGTGTGCATATCATAAAATTGATATTTTTGGTTGTTGAGGGGTGTGTGTGGGGGGGGGGGGATCCTTTGAAATGGGATGAGGGTGGATGCAATCTTTAACGGTAAGATCTCTTTCACTCGACTGCCGTTTGGCTGACTAAAGAGTCTTCACTATTCTACAATGTGTGCAGCTGCTGCTGAGAAAGAAACAGCTCCATCTAACTACCTCCATCTTTGCATGCCTCAGTAACTAGATCTTTTCAGAGTGAATTTATTGCCACAATGGCTGACTTCACGAGGCAGTCTTCATTTTCCCACTCAAAGCATATTTTACTATACTTATTGCTTAAAGTTATGCAAAAAATTGCATAACAGTTTTGAAACGTGATATGTCTCTCTCTCTACTTTCATCTATATACTCATAATATAGTTTTCAGGGCCAGACAGAGTCACTTAAGTGGGGACTCTGATTTTGCACCATAACCCCTATAGAAATATTTAATATTTTAGAGAAGCACAGGGATCCCCCCAAGATTGATCCCCCCTCTTTTTAGAATTCCATAAAGTATATAATAATAGAGACTAATTGCTGACTAATTTGAAAGTGCTGGAACATAGCCCCTCCTGAAAATAAACTGTTTATGCATGTCCATTATTTTCACCCTGCAGCTCAACGGACCTTCAGCACTGAGCCTCAAGACTTCACCGTCTACGCCCTCCCTCCACCTTCTGGAGACGAAGCTAGTGGTTCAGCTCGCGAAGCTGCTGCCTTCAACTGTGAATTTTCATCCCTGCCAAGGTTTGGCCGACGACCCGTTATCGTGTGGGAGTACTACAGAGCAAGCACTGACACTAGTGAAGTCCTGAATTTAAACGGTTCTGAGGTACTAAGTTTGTTCCAGTACGACCACATTGGCTACTTTCAACTGCACACTCCGACGATTTTTGATGATGGATCGCGAGTTCGCTGCCTGGCAAGACATCCCCAAGACCCCTCACAGCAGGTGGAAAGCCAATGGGCAACTATCACCATTTCAAGTGAGTTGCTACTCTAGTTGCAAGCGTAAAAAAATTCATTATTCATAATCTCAAAATTATTACATGTAATGCTGAAAAGGTAACGAAGTTCAGTGTGTGGAATGCTGAAATTAGAAAGTTTTTGCATTCTACATAATTAATTTTTGCTGCCAGTCAGTAGAGGGAGAGAGAGAGAGAGAGAGAGAGGGAAATTTCAGAGAACAGCATCAAGGTTATGGGAAAGTGCAGTGCTTAGTGGTACTAAAGATTAATCTTCTATCAGTGACAATCAACTGCTAAATACTGAATAGCCTGCGACAACAATTATCTAACCACAACAAACTGCCCTGGCCTAGTGCCTGGTGTGGTTTCCCATGCGAACAGCTGCACACATGGGAGGGGTTCTTGACAATTATTGAAAGGTCAAAGTACAACTTGGCCACGTGTACAGTTAGTTTCAGCCATGGAGCAGCTGCTTTTGGAGAGTGTAGAGAAGTGGGAACAGCCAAAGACATTCTCTGAGATACTCACCGACTTACCTGGCTCTCCAGCTAGCTCAGAGGTAGAGGAAGGGCTGGAGAACTTGATGAAAAGGAGAGAAATTGTCAGTAAAACTATCAGTTGCTTGGGTGATGGTAAATCTGGAGATTCTATGAACAAGACCTCGTGTACTCTATATTGGAAAGCAACTGTTAAAAAGCCAGAATTTGCTTCACCTATGAGTTCTTCAGTTGTTCTGAGCACGCCCAGGAGCGGTATAAGACCACCTTCTCTCAAATCAAGACTGCCTTTCAAGTCTCCGGCAAAAATCGATGCCAGTAAGAAGTCTATGTCAGACTCAAATATTAGCAGCACGCCTTTATCAGTCAGACATACACCAAGATCGTCACATGGTGATAAAATTGAAAGCACAAGAGAGCAACGTTCTGAACAGCTATCCAGAGACGTGGAGAAACTAAAGACACAATTAAAGGAAATTGACAGAAATATCGAAGAGCTGACTGCGAGTGGTTGCCGTGACGACGAGCTACAGCTGCACATTGATGCACTGCACGAGTACAACGAGGTGAAGGACGTTGGACAGATGCTGCTCGGGAAGATAGCAGAGATCGAAGGAACTACAACCACCGCTCTCTACGAGAGATTTGGACTCGAATTAGACAACTGATTCAGAAATAAAATTAATTGCTGATTTTTACTTCGTTACGTTTCAAGATGTAAAATTATCTTCGATTATAACAGCAAACAAGCATGCACAGTTTAATTACTTGCTCAGAAGCTACAATTTATTTTTTTCTCGCTCTCTCTCCCTCTCCCTCTTACTGAATAGTACAGCACCTCTCCCTCTCTCCTTCGCTTTCATACCACCTCTTGATTTCTCTCTCTCTCCCTTCCTGCAGATTCCTCGCGTCCGGATGACTTTCCTGTCTTTACAACCCAGATGCCTTCCCAGATGTACCCCATTGAAGGTCAACAGCTGGTCATGGGCTGCTCTAAGTCAACTCTAACAACTAGCTCAGACTTGCAGTAAGTCAGTACCACAGGTCCTAGCCATGTAGTTACATCGAATTGCTAGCTCAGTGATTTTTTCTGGTTTGTTTTACAAGAAATGTTCTATTTCTGGTGCACATGTACATGCATGTACAGTATGGTCCTACATGTACTATAGCTCTTTTCCTCTTGTAACAATATCAGAACACTATATCTATTGTACATGGTATGATCTTGCAACGTCTATTTCAAGATAGCCTAAAAGTCATTAGTGGGGAGCTTCATATTGGATATACGTAATTCCTAAGGGGGGGAGGGGGGCAAATACCCCCTCCCCCCCCCCCCCCCCCCCCCAAAAAAAACCTACTGTTGTAATTTTGTACTAATTTGTGTGTATCAATTGCTAAAAAGTTATTTCTTCCAGTGTGCATGTACATGTGGCTGTTTCTCTCTCTCTGTGTGTGCAGGTGGAGTGGTACAGGGACGTTTGGAGGGGGATTTCCCTTCTTTACAGCTGGTGTACAGCTCATCACCTTCAGGAATGACATTGTTCCCTACGGCCACTCTAACATCAGAGTTCTGGATGATTCCGTTAGTGGTGTTATCAATGAGACATTCACTTGTCTTGTAACGTTTGGAAGTGATCAATTTTCATGGCAGACGACAATTGTACAACCACGTAAGTTAAATAATAGCGTATTATAGCCAAAAACTTTTTCGAGGATTAAATATTTTGTGATTTTGCCGAATTTTGCTCAGAAACAAATTATTGCAGATAAAACTTTCACGGTGGAGAGAGTAATATTGAAGACTACTGAATTTTATGCATTCACTCATCTCCCTCCCCCCCCCCCCCCCCCACACACACATACAGCACCCCCCTTGCCTCCTCTCAACTATAATGACCAGTCTGCATCTACTACCCTCAACCATGGTTCGCCTGGAATAAACCTTGATGTTAGGAATTACACTGGACCTGTTACTTGGTGGTACAATGGCGCACTTATTCCAACTGACGGATCATCACAGAAGTACTCGATATCATCGGATATGGTGAGACTCACCATACTGGATATAGTACTGAGTGATGCTGGGTTGTACCAAGCTGAGCTGACTGATGCTGAACCAACTCAGTTTTCCAATTTCCAGATTGATGTTCGTAAGTTCATTAAGTTCATTAAGCATGGCGTGGGGCTATAGCCGTTTGCCACTGTGTCCTTCACTTTGGCTACTAGTCCCTGCGTTGACTGACGTACTAGCCATTTTTGCCAATATTTCCTTGAATCAGATTTTGTATGCTTCGGGACATTCTAGCATTCCTGTTTTAATCGTTACTATGATGTTATAGGGTATGTACAGGTATCATGTATCAAATTTCTTTCGTTAATGAAGCAATTTTGTTTAATTGCTTTGGCATCATACTCAAGTTTCATTCCCAGCTGCTGAGGATAATTATACAGCTCTCTCTCTTTAGCTCAGCTAGCTAGATATCAACGATTTTGATTTTGTTTACAACCTTACTCTCTCTCTCTCTCTCTCTTTTGCTGCTGCTGTCCAATTTGTTTGAGTTAGAGTAGGTCAATCGTCTGTTTTCACACTCTAAATAATTATAAGCACGTCTCTCAATACGCTGAACAGATGAGTCAGTCGTGAGCTTTGATAGTATGGTTAGACATCAAAGCATTCTTTGGTTGGCAAGGTTAGTTATTTGTCAGCTCTGAAACCTTTCATTTGCCGCCCTCCCCAAAAGTGGGGGGATGGGGGGCAAATAGCTCAAGGCTACTGAACTGGAACGGTTCAGCTCGGAAGACAATCTTGCACGATTTTTGTGGAATATATTACGCTAATCCAGCATACCATAATGTGTTACATAATTCTGGGCTAGATGGTTGTATGGCTCTGGTATGTGCTCTGGTATGTGGAAAGTTATGTACCATAGATCTGGAAATTTCGTGTAAAGAAACTTTCGTATGATAAATTTTCGTGTAAAAAATTTTTCGTAGGAACGACCCCTTACCGCATTAGCGTTAATAGTGCATGCTAATTTTGTAAGATTAATTTTTGTAGCCGCCATCGACCCCGAAAATATTTTTACAACGAAAATTTCCAGATTTACGGTAGTATCTTGCTTGGTGGTAGCTGATAGCATTGGAAAGTAGCTCATGTCTAGTGGAGTACAGAAAAATTTTCAGATTTCTTGATGATTTTTCACTATTTTACGATCCAAGAGTGCTGTTGTTACCGTACTTAATCTAATACAACGCATGGAAAAAAATGATTTCAATTTTGAAAAACGCACGTTTTTCTGGTAAAAGTCGTCAATCACTCCATATATTATAAACGTTATGAGAATTCGTAAAATGCTATTTCTTGCATTAAATTGGATCATGCGTTAACTACGGTAATTCTATACGGTAATGATTTTGTTGACTGTCGGGAGCATGTGTTGTTGCTTCAAGACATCAATTTGTACTATGGAGTGTAAACATTTTATGCAATATCCTGCTTGGTGCTGTTGGTGTGGGCTGAACATTAGCACACTATAAAGAAATTAGTGATTACAATTAGCAGCTGTAGCGAAGGAGATGTCTGTGTTAATTGAGGTATTACGAGAATGTGACGAAATGTATTGCTTACAACTGAAGCTAAATAATTTTGTAATTAGTAGTAATTGGGGGGTTGTCTCAACGGATTATATCATGCATGTAAAAATATTATGCTACAGATTGTTCACACATCTCTCCCCCACCTCTTTCTCTCTCTCTCTCTCTCTTTTTAACAACCTCAACATTGATAATTAATTTTGAGGGTTTGCACACCAGAGGAAGTGCCAAAATACATACATATCTAGGATGATATTTGGAGTATAATGCAGTCAAAAAATATAGTATTTACATGTAGCATAAAGGGTGGAGAGAGAGAGGGTTAATTAATTGGTGTTAATAACATTTCTCTCTCTCTCTCTTTCTCCTCTCTCCCATTAGGTGGTGGTGCTGCCTTTGTTCTCCCTCCCCCAACTCCAGAGGTAGCTGTCGATGTGGACACTCCCTCCATTCTCTTTGACTGTCTTACCAATGGCAACATTCCTCCAGTAACCTCCCACTCTTGGACCTTCAATGGAGAACCCATCTCTGATAGTTCGAAGTACATTCTCAATCCAAATGGTAGCTTGGCAGTCAACGATGTCCAACTTAGCGATGCTGGTGTCTACACCTGCACACCAGAAAATGATCTCGGAAGTTTCAACTCGTCTAATGTAACACTGACTGTGAATGGTAAAGAAATTGATCAATGTTGAATTTAGGATTTTGTAGGGGGGATGTTTGAATATTGCTCCCTCCCGTTCTCCCTGTGCACCCCTGGAAATGTAGTATATGAGTATAATTATCTCCCTCCCCTCTCTCTCTCCCTCCCCTCTCTCTCTCCCTTTACATGTCTACAGGTCCTGCCTTTGTTCTTCCTCCCCTGACTCCTGAGGTAGCTGTCGATGTCAACACTGCCTCTATTCTCTTTGACTGCCTTACCGATGGCAACATTCCTCCAGTAACCTCCCACTCTTGGACCTTCAATGGAGAACTCATCTCTCCTGATAGTTCAAAGTACATTCTCTGCCCAAATGGTAGCTTGGCAGTCAACGATGTCCAACTTAGCGATGCTGGTGTCTACACCTGCACACCAGAAAATGATCTCGGAAGTTTCAACTCGTCTAGTGTAACACTGACTGTGAATGGTAAGAGATTGATCATTGCTGAATTTAGGATTTTGTGGGGGGAATATTGAATTTAGGATTTGTGGGTGGGGGGGGGGGGATGTGTGAATATTGCTTCCCTCCCCCTCTCCCTGTGGACCTCTGGAAATGTACATGTATAATTATCTCCCCCCAACTCTCTCTCTTCCTCCCTTCTTTCTCTCTCTCCCCTCCCTCCCTCCCTTTACATGTCTACAGGTGCTGCCTTTGTTCTCCCTCCCCCGACTCCTGAGCTGACTATCGACATTAACACTCCTTCCATTCTCTTTGACTGCCTTACCTCTGGCAACATTCCTCCAGTAACCTCCCACTCTTGGACCTTCAATGGACAACCCATCTCTACCGACAGTTCAAAGTACACTATCTATCCGAATGGTAGCTTGGCTATCAATGACGTCCAAGTTGGTGACGCTGGAATGTATACGTGCACTCCGCAAAACAGTCTCGGAAGTGCCAACTCGTCTAGTGTAATGCTGACTGTGAATGGTAAGTTGTATTTAGATTTTTGTTTTTTTTCTTGTGATAATATTATACTCCTAGCTGTAGTGTTCTAATTAAAGGAGCTGTCCTAATTTTTTAATGTATCACTACATGTACATGTTGAAAGTTCAGCATTTCAAATCTAACTGTCACGTTTTTTCACCAGCTCGTGACCAGTATTGCCATTAACTGCACAATTACACTAATGGGCTCTTTCGTTGATCTCTAGACATTTGCATGTCCTAGTACACTCTCTGTACACAAAATGTCAGTCTCCTGCTGTGAGCTAGCTGTCCAATGATGTAAATATAGTCAACAGTTGATTGACTGGAACAAGACAATACAGCCTCTGATTTTTCAAGAAAGAGAGGGAAGCAGCTATATACCTTCCAACAGCTACATGTAGATATTATGTTCTTAGTTACCTTTATCCACCAGCTAGTCCAAGAATGCAGGGAAGTTGTGGCATGTTGTTGGAACCAAATATATACCGTACAAATATGATCAATGAACTGTGATTGATCGTCTGGGGTTTCTGTGTACGTTTAGTGATTCAACTTCCCATCGTATGCATGTCTGTATATGTGTATGTGTATGTGTGTGTGAGTGCTTAAGATGGCCTACACCTTGATCCATCTATTCCCTGGATATTTGGTAACTGGTAGAGATTGAGGGTATGTGTAAGTTATCCTAATATTGAGTTCTAGGAATTTGTACGATAGCTATCCAATTACCAAGGCAATTAGCTATTATTTCAAAATTGGTTGACCACAAACACCAACCGACACAGGTTTAAGGTTGCATCTCCTTTCCCCTCCCTCTCCCTCCTTCCCCCGTCCCCCCTCCCTCTCCCCTCTCCCCTTCCCCCGTCCCTCTCCCGTCCCCCGTCCCCCGTCCCCCGTCCCTGCCTGCATCTCAAGCTACTTAAAAATGATTAGCTAAAAACATTCGTATGTACATGTACATACCCCCCCTTAGTGCGTACCCCCTTTTAGTGCATACCTTCTTAGTGCTGTACCCCCTTAGTGTAAGGGCTTACAGGTCGACTCTTAACGAAGCAGATTCTGTATACCCAACAAATTAGTTGAAACCTGTCAGAGATTTGCAGCTAATCATAATATTATAATAGCAGCAGCTGTCTCAACAGCAGTGTTCATACTGAGCCAAGTTGGAATACTTTTTCATGTGTTTCTATGAACCCTTTGCTACCATATATAGCTGCTGCTATGCCTAGTGCACACCGTTCTGTCTCTTAAATCATCTTTCAAGTGTCCCTCCCACATGGAGAGACATCTATAGATGAAACCTCCACTATTAATTTTATAATTTTCTCTCTGTGTGTGGTGTTACAAGGGAATGCTAATTAAGTAGATGATGGAATGATGGGTGTGGCTCGTAAAATAGCTATAATTAGCGAAAATTTTCTCTAGTTATTTATAGATGGTCTACTTGATTAATGATTTGATGGATAAATTTCTCTGCTATGAATTCCAAACTGGCCACCTCTGCTGCTAGCTTTGCAACACAATCGATGCATATCATAGCCTCCAGCCCAGCCCCATACACCAGCATAAAATGTTATAATAATACTTGAGAAAATTAGTGATACATAACAGTGTTCTTACAAAGGGATAGATACGCCTCTTTATCAGTCTAGCTGGTTTATCTACTTCAGCTTGCCGCCCCTCAACGTCTTAGCAGATAATAATGTCCGCCCACCAAGATCCATATTTTCCAAAGAATTGTACTTACAGGAAATTATCTCACACATTATGCATGCATAGGGCATAGGAGAGTGGCCCTTCTCAGTTGCTAGGCAACTCCATGGATATAGTATAGTAGCCATACATGTACTACCCTGTTGCCTAGGCAACAGGATGTTGGCACCTATACTAAGTGGTTGCCACTAAAGTGTCCACATGTTCCTGGAAGGGTTTAACCTCAGATATCAAAATTAAGTCCAACAGTGCTTCTTGGAAAAGTTGATAGAGTGAAGCCTTCTTCTCATAGCCTCAGTGCTCTCAGCATATCAATCAACAGTTGGACAGTCATCCTTAGTTACAAAGAATTTCATTAGAGTATCTATCTCCTCTGCTGGCTGATGGCTGCTTCACCTAAAATGTCCATTAATCCTTATAATATCATAGACATGTTTTTCTGGGAAATACAGTGATAAAAGCGTGAAGCCTATGAATGAAATTAACACGTGAAGCCATGGAGCACTCATGGACCATGGAGTTAGGACAATAGCTATTCATCCATGGGGATAGGCACTTGATCTGGCATAACTGCTGTGGACGCTTACTTACCATAGAAAGAATTTTTATCATACTTTGATCTGCAACTGGTGGGCTATGAATGAATTCTGGGTGGGAAGGTGAGGTGAGGTTAGTAAGCTTGGATGATTATTGCTGGGAAGGTAGTGTAGGTATTTCATGACTGTGGGTGTTGAACTATGTTAGTATGGCGTGGTAATTATCTAAGGAAGTGACCCTACGCTACGCCAGCTCATGATTACTAATTAGTGGAAGGCAGATAATTTTAATAGGGAGAGTATGAATTCTCTAGGGACTCATTTACGACTTAAAAGTGCCTACTATAGAGATACAATGATACTTTGCTAAACACGAGCTAAGAGGAAAATTTTGCAATTTGGAATGAGTTTCTATGTATTTCACATACCAGCTAGTGTACATCAAGATGTCCGAGTTATTCATACCCTGTGTTCTTTGTTGTTGTTTTTTTTACTGCACATGTAGTTATGTTATGTCATCATGTTGCAATAATTGATACTAAAGGACTCAATTCCACGCACTTTTTTAACCAAACATTCCCCTATTGTGCTAAAGCCAGTGAATAGCATGTACTATTAGGACTAACAATTATGAACCTCTGTTAGTGCTACCTATAGGTACACTATGCATGGTCCCAGCTACATAGAATTAAGAGTGTGCAAAACAACCTCTAAAATACCTTTTATCAGAGCACTTTGATGAGATGCAGTACTTATTTTATTCATAGCCACCGAGTTAATGTTATTCACTGCCTGTTGGTTGGTTACGCTATGTCTGCTGTAACTTCCTAGATAGATCAAAGCTGCCTGTACGTGCATAGCAGGTGTGTGTGTGTGTGTGTGTGTGCAGCATCGATTGCATGGCTAAAAAAATGTATCCATTGAACTTGTGATGAACAGTTGATCATGGGCAGTATCAATTATCGAACCCTGACCCTGGTAGCTATGGAGACGGCGGTCTGAATGGATAGTAATGTTGTATATAGCCACTCAACCACACTACTATTCCATATCCCTGTGCAAAAACTGACACACCTGCATCACCCTCCCCCTCCTCTCTCTCTTTCTCCTCTCTCTCTCTCCCTCTCCCTCTCCCCACAGGTCCTCCTGGTATCCCGAGCATCAGTCATGTCAGCATTGTGGATGGGACTAGTATTTTTGTCAACTGGACTTCACTGGATGATGCCATAAACTACGTACTTCGGATACGCACCACCCATGAGGAAGATGGAGATGACCAGGATGATTCCGATGACAATGATGAGACAAATGATCCAAATGAGCAAGAAAACATCAAGACAGTATCTGATCTTGATACTAACAAACACGTTATCGTTAAAGCCGATCTCGAACTGGTCTACTATTTCGCTGTGAGTGCTACTAATGGCTATGGTAGCAGTAACTACAGTGCCGAGTTTAAGTTTGATCCCGAGAATGAGGATGACGGTGAGCGTGATGAAAGGAGGGCGGGGCTTCGTGGATGGGAGATAGCGCTGATTGTGATCTTCATCATCTTGTTTCTGTTGCTTTGCTGCGTCTTTTGGGTTTGTGTGTTCATCTGCTGGAGAAGAGAGAACAGAACATACTACGCTGCAAAGAAAGGTGAGAGAGAGAGAAATAGTTACCAGTCCTAGTTCTGAAAGTGCCAGCTGCATTAGTAAGAATGTTTTAACACAGCAATAATTAGTAAGTGCGTCACAGTACATGTACATGTCTAGTAGTAGTATGACGATCTTTACCTACCGCTAATGCTACGTGATTGACGACCTTTACCTTCATTTGCAGAGAAAGAAATGCAGGATGGAGGCGTTGAAGCGTAAGTGGACATTAATTTTATCGATTTTCTCAAAAACCTGCCCCAATGCCGTAATGCCGTAATGATGCTTAATTCTTTTATCTACAGGTACAGGCAAACTGGAGAACCTGATAGCAAAGATGATTAAACAATTTTAACCAAAAAACATTTTTATGCCTGTTTCAAGTTTTCAACCTCATATACCATGCCATGCATTATTACAGTCTATAACATAATCCACACAATCTTTCTTCTGTGATCTTAGCTGCCATGTATATATATTATATTATGTACACTCGATTGCATTGATTTCGTTGGTTGCTCTTTCTACTCTAAAACATTGTACGTAGGTAGATTGATTATTGTTAAAGTTCTCAACAAGATCCTTAATAATAATTATCATAAGTCTGCATGCAGTAATATTAATTTTTTAAAAATAATAATACTATTCTGCACATAATTATATATACAATGTCATGTTTTCAGGTACTGTCATAATAATTATAGTCATTATGTGACATTAAGAAAATTAATGATGTTATTGAGAAACGGTGGCAACCAATGAACTAGCTAGCTTTAAAGGTTGATGTCTTCACTTCCTCTCCGACTTCCTGTTCGTAGAGCTTGACTTTTGTCGACAGCTCTTGGGCCAGTGCCATCTTCACAGCATCACCCGGCCCGGCTGGTGCCTGATGCTCGGCAGATTTATAACTCTGGTAAAAATCCTTTGTTAGACTTGAAACTTTTGTAGATTGACTCATTGCACTCCTTTGCCCAGACTCAGAGGTCATAGATACTGCACCTCTCTTACAACAGAGTATACGTTTGTATGTTCGCAGAGCATCTTTGCTCAAGATGCACAGAAATATGAATATGAAGAAGCCTTGAAGCGAAGTGAAGACAGCAAAGAGAGTTGAGAAGATGCGAGAAGCGATTCTTGTTATAGTGAGGGCACCAAACAGCCAAGTCAGTCCAAAGAGGCATAAGATGCACCACAGCTTCAAGAATATCATGAAATTTTCACCAGTGTTCCTTGACTTTGAGTCATTTTTGCTGTCAATAGCACGCTGCCTTCGCCTGCAGCAAATGTAGCGAAGTTGTACGAATGTGATGCATACGAACATGACGGCATTCATCAGCACGAGGAGGAAGAGAGGACCAATGAATGCAGCGAAGAAGACGATTGGATCTTTGATGAAACAACTGGAGAGAGGGAGAGAAAGAGCGTAATATCAACAATGTGGGCAGGTACATATCTGGAAAATAAATAATTATTATAACTTGCAATTCTAACTCTCTTGGCATTCCGTTTGAGTAAGCAACGGCAAAATCTCTATTGATAGACACAGGAATGATGACAGGTATCACAGGAATAGCTGAGTGGACAAAACAGAGAAAAAAGTAAAATCCCAAACAATAATTCTTGCCAACAATAGATTGAATTGTATCAATAGCTTACCCCAACAAATTAGTGTAACAATGGTCATGTGACGACAGTCAAATTTTGCCTTAGCAAAAGGGTTAACGACCATAATCCAGAAGAGGAATGAGCAGATGGCAGACATCCACAGAACAGCTGCCAGAGTCAAGTAGTGCAGTAGCACGGACGCTACCACACATCCGATGAAGTGGTGGGTGCGGTTTATTCCAGCCAGAAATACAATGTACATCCCCAGCAGAGCAAGGCAGAGCTGAAGGTAAAACTTGTACTGGATCGCTGACTGCCTCTCTCTCTCCTTACTGCTACGACTCTTAACTCTGGAGAAAGGTTATAAGATCGACAAGATATTAATTTCGATGTCCAATTTGGTTCTTAAAGAGTGGGAAAATAGATATGTTTCATGCAGTACTAATGATATTCTACTATTATCTAATTCAAAACTTCTAGGAGGGTAAATCAAACTCAGGGGGCCGAGCAGGGGACCGGGGAGGGGGCCAGGCAGGGGGCTGGGCAGGGGACCGACCAGAGAGAGGTCCTTTTGTTCTTCATCCTCTAAATTTAATATAATATAATCTTCACCATCTTACATGATGAGCATCAGTTGAGTGAGGATTGCTATCACCAGTCCGCCTATGGAGAGACACACACCAATGATGGAGGCTAGCTGAAGGACAAAAGAAAACACTTGATCAGTCTCCTCACATCCTCCAGTGCGAACACAGATCTCCTACAGTAATAATAAAAATAGTTCTCCATTATTAAATGTAAAAATTTTTAGCTTTGTAGTTTCACAATAAATGTCAAGGCTCTGAAATGCTATATAATACCGTATAGCTGGAAAATTTGGCGGTTTGGTAGTCTATATTACAACCGCCAAATTAAAATCTGCCAAAATTTCCTACACGCATATATTATGGCGACCCCGTACCAAACCGCCAAATTTAAATCCGCCAATATTCTTGCAATAGCGATTTTGGGCTCAACCGCCAAATTTAATTCCCGCTAATAATATTTCTGGCTATATGGCATGCTTCTCTTACCACTAGGATGGCGAAGTTTGTCAGATGGTTGCAGTGACATCTAATTTTATTATCATTCTCCGAGAGCGCAACTTGACACCCCTCACCCTTCCAGTTGCCACGCCCACCTGAAGTGTAATTTGTGGTGATACAGTATCATCATTCTACAATCACAAGCGAAATGAAATAGTGGACCTCCAACTGACCAATCAGATTCCTGGCCTACTTTACCCTACAATACCTTACAATACCTATGATACCATAATATTATTATAGTTGTACCTGCAGCTTCAAAATCCCAAGATACACACTGCACCGAAGTAGCATTCTGCAACTGGGTAAGAAAAGATTGTGCTAGCTAACAGATAACATCATCATTTGCTTATAATACTTTATGTGAGGAAGCAAGCATACATGATTTAATATAATATTATAGACTGCCTACCATTGAGCGGTTCACTCTGAATTCCACGACGACTGGTTCAGCTAAATTCCTGACAGCATTTGATTGTCCTGATACAACAGTAGCTGCCAGCACACTGGAGCCAATCATACTCAATCTAGTCGAGTTAGAGCTCTCAGACTGAGTTAGTGGAAACAGCACTGCAGTAGAATAACTGGTGAACACTAAACCAGGTTGATTCGAGAGAGATGGGTGAGACTGGAACAGTGAAGGAGGGAGGCTAACACGTGATATATCACTGTCAGAATCACCATCAAATGACACTCCTGCAAGTGGAATGGTGCATACAACAAGACATTTGGAAATGGTCGTCAAAAGCACGAGCTTTCCGGTAATGGTCGTCAAAAACGTGAGATCGGCTACCTTGTATGGTGTTGAAGCTAACAGATCTTCCATTCTCCAGCAATTCTTGAGTATCTCCCTGCAGATAGTGCAGCAAGACAAGTATGCATCAAATAAATAGCACACTGCTGCCAGTTGTAAGCACAAGAGCTAAGCTCATGAAGAGACAAGTGATCAATACTTAAATGTATCTTGGCAGCAAGTTAGGGATTGACTCGAGTACTACTGATTAGCGTACATGCTAAACTGTTCAATTAATTGTTACCCTTTCCGCGTGAAAGACGATATCCTCTCTAATGGCCATTAGTCTTGTGAAGTTCATTTGCTGCGACAGATTAGCAGTAATTGCTTCAAAGGACTGGACGATGCTAATCACATGGGCAAGCGTGTGCGTCAATTTGTTTGAGTGGGTGCGTGCATGTGTATGTGAGCGGCAATAAACTCCACAATAATATATATAATGTACATAATGTTATTATAATTATAATTCCAGAGTTTTCATGAAGATAGCAGTTGGGCGCCTAATGCAGGAGTGACTCACCCTTTTAAAAAAACACTTAACCAGACGTACATTATGCTAGCTCCCGACTGTTGCCAAGGTAAATTGGCTAATGTAGGTAATTTTGAATGTACCACCCAACAAGCCTTCTGCAATTAAGTTTGAGCATGTACATATGTGCTAAGTACTGTTATATTGTAGTTCTATAATTCTCGGAAATGTCTTACTAACTGCCATTGGGTGTTGCACACATCCTTTGATCTATATCTGATTCTGTAAAGTCTATAATATTATAGTGATAGCACTAGGATGATAAAGTAATTCGGGGCGAGCCTGAGCGAGCCCCGAATACAAGAGTAACATATGGCGAATTCGCTGTACCTATGTATGTATGTATCTATGTATGTATGTAGCGATACGTCGTCCACGTGCTCATAGCGCATGCGCAATATGCTTGTGCATTACATCATCACTATGAATGATTTAGCGCGCGTATTAATGTTAGATCGTGACCTCTCTAAAGGTCGTCATTTATGCAGAGGAATGAAGCTAGGCTCGGCACGCCAGAATCGTTAGCCATGGTGCTTGCGCTGACTGACTGCAGTGCGCTAGCGTGGGCTCAAAGACTGCTTCATTGAGCACACTATCGAGTAGTCTCGCGGAGCCAGACCCTCCCCGCGCATAGGGGTCTGGCTCCACGAGACTAACTATTGAGCAGCATACGACCAGAGTCACTTGTTCATGTTGAGTTGGAGCCATAGACTCGCAGTAAGAGATAGCTAAAATGACGTATATAAAGAATGATGCTGTGATCAGACAGAGAGCCTGTGCTAACTGCTCCAGTTTGGATGCTTGACCAACTACTGTACTGAGATCATGGCACAAAAAGAATTGAACTGTAACCGCGGCTAGATAGGCAAGAATTGTGCCATGATCTCAGACAAGAGCCTGAAACTACTACTGTTCTGTGTGCTTTAATTGGCACTGCTACTGGGCTAGAGTGGCATCTAAATGGCATACAGTAGCCTAAGGGTGGTAGAGTTTGCAGTCACTTAAAATTTACTAATGTTTAATACAGTAACACCTGATCGTGCCATGAGCGAAGGCTCGCCCCGCATGATGATTATCATCTTTCTAGTATTATTCTGAGTATACTAGGCTCCTTAATTTTTTATGACAGAGATTCTGGGTATACCATATGAGTCACCCTCTGAAGTTGATTTAGGTAATTGAGGTCACTCCACTGCACCCACTCACCAACCACCAACTGCTAGTTCCCTAGTATTGCCACAAATATCACACTTCATGGTTGCAGCTGACAGGCTCTTGTTTACCACCACCCAGCCCAGAGAGCTAGAGTACTCCATGACAACATCAGAATCATCCACCACTTGAAAGTGGAATAGGTCGCCCACCCAAACACTTCCAGGAAACAAGGATTACTATGGATATTAATTTTTATGATTTTCTCAGCTAGCTATAGGACACAGAATGGCCATTAAATTTTTAGTAACCCATGGCAACATACTACTGGTGACAATTCCAATATATAGCTAACTATGATGATAATCCATGCCATATACTACCACAAGCTGTATCAGTAGCTAAATGGAACACACAGACTGTAGGTGTCTCACTTTGCACTCCTCTTCTGCAGTACATCTCTCTGCCAGTCGGACAAGTGGTCTAGAACACTAACAACCTCCTCCACAACCTACATACATGTACATGAAGAAGGTGCTTAGGGTATGCTACAATAATAATGAAGGGTCGAGAACCAGAGTGGCCTTACCCCAAATTGAATGTGGAAAATTGCCTAAAATGGACTAGCTAAAAACCAAACGCCCTACTCTACCAAACCACTCAAACTTTCAAAAATGTGAATTTTCTGTTGCTCATGAAATGCATGTTTTCAAGATTAGGGGGGCTAATTCAACATCTGTGGGTTAGGCCACTCTGGTTATGAGCCCTTCAATTATTATTATTGTGCATACAAGAGAGAAAGCGCGCACACACACACACACACACACACACACACACAATCGCATACCTGTTCATTAACATCACTTTGAGCTAGTACATCAAAGGCTTCTTCGACCACTGCAAGATTATCGTCGTTCTGGCCAGCTCCAGATTCAGTGCTCATTTTAGTGACATTATTGAGTTGACTTGCCAGCAGGGCAGACTCTTCCGGTCCAAGAGAAGTCTATACAGGTGGAAGGATGAAGCAATGGCGATCATGTGCAAATACTAGTCCATAAAATTTAATAACAGATAGTGATTTGAAAGGGGAGAGGGAGAGAAGTATATTATACTTATCCCAGAAACCAGCCAGGATCTGAATTCGGAACCTTCTGATTACAGTACTAGTCAGGCACTTTTATCACTAATCTGTATGCTATATTATTATATGCCTATTTAAACTTACTTGGTTTAGCAGTTGTGATATTTCATCAAAGCGTTCATTCACGTTATCCTCGTAGCAGTCCAGCAGTCCAATAGGTTCTAACCACTGTCCATCCTCGCTGCACACCCGAGTCACGTTGATCATGTGACCATCGGAGGAAGAGGTACGACAGGGAAGTTGAACTCTGTGACCTTTGAGAGTTGGCGGCCAATAAAAATTCAAGTCCAGCGGAGGGAAATGTGTAGCGTCTGAGCCACAGCCTGCGTAGGGATCATCAATAATAATTAATAAGATGACATCACTAATATTATTAAAACTGATGAGTCTGCCACTGTTTCCCTGCGTATACTTCAATTCGGCCCTCCAGCTTTCAAATCAACAGTCCCCGTATTTCTGATCACAGCACATACCATCATCGTCCATGATGTGGACAAGGGAACACTGCTCCTGTACCTCAAATAGAACTCCCGACTCACACAGGGGTCGAAGTTCAATCATGAGCACAAAAGTCTCCTGATCTTCAGCGATGACGTCATTGATAATTAGTGGAATGGAGATATTGAGCTGATTAGTAGGGGCTTCCCCTTCATCATCCGCTGCAAATGTGGCTCTGCTTGAGAAGTAGGAGGTACCTTGGAAATCTGCATCTACCTCTGCAAGAAATGAAAGACAACATTGCATCAATCTCACATACATGTACAAAAATTAATTATACTACCATCGTACACAATGTCATGCTCTTGCCTATAGATCTATAGAGCCCCCTTTACCGAACCATCTTCCTACGCCTCTGGCGTAAGCTCCCATGCACCGCATTTCAAGGGGCCACTGTAGCAGCTTCCATACAAGCATAATTATTATTGAATTTTTGAATCAGGGTAAGCGCCCATGCGGGCCAAAATAAATATTATTGTGAGTTATGTTTGAGCGCCCATGGGCGCCTACCTGGGACGTTATGGTGTAATTATAATATTATAATACCAGTATACCTGCTTGTTCAAACTGATGGAAAGGTATACATTCAAGAAAGTAAGCCTCCTCCAATGTGAGTGCGGCCACGCCCACTTCCAGGGGGTTGGCTAGAGGCTTGTTCTTATTCAGTTGAACCAGGAATGTGGAATCGGACTCAGACACAGTGTACTCGGACTGGGAGAAGGAAAGACTCACTCCTGCAGTGGGTACGCTATAATTAGTAACACACATACTCTAGAGAGCCCTAACGCTTCTCGTATAGCTACATATGTAGCTAAAAATTAATTATGTGCTCTAAATATTATGTATAATAAAAGTTTTGAGGGGATAAATATTTCATGGATTTGGCAAATTTTGCTCAAAAATTACGGTCAAGCTTCCAGCCATAGCTACCTTTCATCTGGCAAAATTTCATGGGATAAGATTTTAAGTCGTTCATAAACAAATTTGTAACAAAAGCAGAACTAATTAGCCAACTGTTTGAGTTATAGAGGGCCAGCCACCTCCCCAGAAACATATAATTTTAAGTCGTTCATACGGGGGGCCGGGGGGGGGGGGGGAGACAAATTCGTAATAAAAACAGAATTAATTAGGCAACCTTTGGAGCTGTAGAGGGCCAGCTACCTCCCCAGAAACAAACATGTATCTGTAGTATTATTACTATAATAATCCTTACTGTCCAAGTCCAGTACCGTCACTGAGATATTCTCACGGAAGACGATTCCATCTTGATCAAGTGGCATGGATGGGACAAGGCGAAGTTGGGCCGTCCTATTTCCATTGTTGGCTACTCCATTCTCTCTCAGTACAACTACCACCTCATAGTCGGGGGTACTGCAGTCTGAGACCAGTAAGTCAGCACTTTCACTGACTGAAAAAAAGAAAAAAAGAGTCCAAAAATCACCACACAGTAGGACCTAGATTCGTATATAGCCTTATCCCCAGCTCTGTTCCCATGGTAACTCTATGGTATACCGTAGATCAGGATATCTTCGCCGGTTAAATATTTCGCTTGTTAAATTTTCGCTTACACGAATGTACGTTATAATTCTTAACAAACACATACAAAATATTTCGCGTATTTAATTTTTGTCGGGAAAGATCGACGAAAATTAAATATTATTGATCATGCAGTATTGTATAGTTTTAAATGCAAGTCATATTTAATCAAAATAAAGCCAAAAATGGTATATACTCAAGATACACGGATACACTAGTAAATTAAAATGCAGCATGAAATAATGAACTCCAATCAAGGTCACTAATAACTTACTACTGAGGGTGAGGGCGAAACGCTCCATCTGTAGAACTTTCAGGAAATATGCACACTGTTTGTCATCACAGCTCAGCAGCGGTTCTCCCTCCCAACCAACCTCTGAATGTAAGAGAGAATAAAACTGCTCTTGTTAATTGGCAAAAATTTTACTCCATCGATATAATATTATAACGGATTGGATAATGTAATGTAGAGTAGCAGTATATCTTAGACTAGCACTGCAGTCGATGGCAAAGGCACTGTTAGTGTAACTTACCAACTATTAATGGAGGGATGACATTGGCTGCATAAATGACATATAAGAGGAGCATGGTTAATAATAATTAACACAAGAGTGATAAACACTTATATAACTTACCAAATTCTCTGATGATGTACTCAACTGATGCACTCCCTAGCGAATTGTTCACAAAGCACGTCCAATTTCCAAGGAAAATGTCTAATAAGAGCTGCCTTGCTTGCTCGAGACTCGTGTCAGGAGCCAAACCTCCCAACATGGGGTCGGTTATATTTGTAAATGTAGTGTAGAGTATCATTTTACGATGAGAAAATTGAACTGGTGGAACATTGAATACTCCTGGCATCAGGATTGGATTTTGTACTAGGAATGATTCTTCAATCACAGGAGAGTCAGAGAAGATAGGTTGACCATCCTTGAACCAAAAGGAGCGTAACGGAAAAGGAGATATATCATTGATAACATCACAGTACAAAGTCAATTCCCATATAGAAATACTTCTGACAACGTCTATGTATTCTGTAGGTACGAAAAATCAATCACGACGTGGGCAGTCAATGTGGTCAAGGTAACCACGCCTTCTTCTACATAATTATTAATGCAAGCCAAAATTTCACAGATAGACATTAAATTTTACTAATGAGAGCATAATACGATAATGAAATATTGGCAAAAATTGAGATTTTCCAGCCATAGTCATAAAGTGCATATAATAATATTATGACACCTACATTATAAACTTCTGATAACTTACGAGGTGATGTTCCATTGATAATATAGGGAGGAGCACCAATGACCTGAGAGGTGTAGTTAGCCGTGTAGCACTCCTCGGCAGAAGTACTGTGATTCAGGCACACTTCACACATGAAGATCTTTGAATCAGGATCTTCAGCACCCCCAACGACCTCTATAGAGGAGATATTCAGCCATCTATTGGATTCACCACCAACGCTTATTCGCGATATAAAGCCAAAGTCATTTGGGGCAAGTATCTGTGGGACTTGTGGACCTGTAAGAAATGATATTTTATCTTGAATTGGAGCCAATGTAACTTGTATAATATTATTATGATTAATAATTTAGATGACTAGATATATACCTCAAGGACACTTTTGTTTGCGGGTACTAAATTTAGCGAAATTAGCGATTTGCGCTAAAAATTGTACCCGCGAATATTAATTTTTTTAACATTTTCAAATAAATAGAATGCTAATTTTGAAAAATTGCTAAAATGAGTACCCACTAAACGCACTATTTCTGCCCGCAAATAATCATAGCCCTAAGGTATCCTTGACTTGCAGTGATTTTAGTAGACTTAGTGACTCATATATAGCATTCATTGATACATTATTATATAAAACACAATAAAAAAATAAAAAAATCTTGCTGCACAGTACAGCTGATGCCATCCCATCATCTTTCTAGTCAGTAGCTATCATAATAATGTCATAAAATTAGAGTGCCGCGTATGCAATAATATTATACTGGCATGCCCATTGACAAATTGCCACTTTTATATGCCAGACCTATTTAATAATGACTCACTATAAGGATTGCCGAATTCATCCAGCTGAATAGATTTCCACTGTATTGATCCTCCAGAAAATCGAGACAGCCACGGTAAGCAATCGATACTGATCCCTGCGCCTTCTTGAGCGATCCCGAGCTGCGCGCTTCGAGTCAGTCTCACGACATGGCTCTCTCCCGTCCTCGCAGCAAATGCAAGTGCCTCTGGACTGTGAGGAGGTAAACGCTCCGCCAGACCCTGTAGATCTGGGCCACTGAAAACTCTAAAATTCGAAGCTGGGCACTGGTTGTAGCGAACATCACGGCCACCAGCGCTGTCAGTGATGGGAGACGGACAGTCGGTATCTCCGGATAAAGACTGAGACCACGCTGTGTGCTGTAAACCCATGCTAATCACTAGCAGCACAGACACACGGAGAGTGACAAAGGCCATAATTTTCTATGTTCTTTTGCACGCAGGAATGCACTTGATCAAAACCTTGTGGTGCTTTTATACAACGTCCGCGCATGCGCATGCGAGCAGCCATTCTTGTTAGCAAAACCCTGTGTCGACCCTTTCCCATTTCTACCTCCAGCGTTAGAATTGGTCTGGCAGAGTTGGTCTGGCTCAGAAGCAGGGATAGCACTGGGATGTTGTGCCTTTGCTGATTGATTATCCAGCGGCTCTAATTTATTAATAGTAGCTACATGTCATAAAGGATTTCAGTTTATAGAGAGTCAGGTATATACACTTTTCCAGACTATATACAGATCAGCAGAATACACCTTAACGGTTTGGCTGACTCTTCTTTCCTTTTGAAATTTCATGCACCTTAGGTGAAGTTAGGTCAGTGGCATCTTTAGGCAATTATTGACTTGGTGCAAGTTTAGTAACTGTACGTTATAGTTATATGGCAGGCATCTGTCTTGTATTGGCCCGAAGGGCCAATACAAGACAAGTGGCTGCCATATAACTGACTTGTTAGATGTTGACATAGGAATTCAATTAGTGCCTATTCTTTTACATTGAGCATGTTGCCCACAGTGTCACTGTGTACACTAACATGAACCTGTTTGAGACTATAATATTGATGTTCTTCTGTATTGGAGAATATTCTGTCACTAGTTACCTAGGTAACATCTAACACAGGTGGATGCATATAAAGCTATATAGTGGAAGTGTACTATACATGTAGTAATATTAATAATGGTACTAGCTATGTAGATAGTGTACTGATATACATATACTGGTAATACACGTAGTTATCTGCCAGTAATTGGGGTGCATGAGATGCATGGTCGAATGCACCCCAATTACTGTCAGATAACTATTTTGTTGGTAGTTGACCTCTGTTCATCATTGGCCTACTTTATGGTGATCCAACCCCTTCCCATAGCCGGCAAATTGCCTATAAAAACCTTGGTTGCTAGGCAACTACCGACAAGATCACATACTTGTACTGTACATGTATCATGGTTAATTGATCAGCTATCACGCATGCGCACTATAGTCCAGCGGTCACGTTCTACTGTTGTGCAGGTGGTTGGCGCATGGCTCTACCTAGTACCTACCTTCCCACAACTTTACAACCCACAATCACGTCTAGGCCCTCCCTCTTTACTATCAACAGAGCCGCACTCCCATAGCCAGTCTGGCAAACCTGTTTATTCCTGCACGCGCACGCTATGCAGCATCAGATTTGCAGCTGGACGTTCACTGAGCAGAAGATAAGAATTTGAGCGGTGATTTTTGCCAGACCGTGTAAGCTGCGAGAGGAGAAAGTTGCAAGTGGCAGTCGCGAATTTGGATGACAGCGAAGAGAAAAGAATTGAAAACTCGAGAGCGCCATCGATCGATTGGGACTCGCAAGCCGCGGCGGTGATGGCTTCCTCTTCTGCGGCATGCATGGATTTTGAAAGATAAGTTGGACTTTTAGCGATATCATTTGTGACAGCGCGCATTTTCTAATGGGTTGGGTTGACTATAGTGTAGCTAGCTCTAGGCCCGTGCTAGGCTCACCATGGCACCGTACTATTCGGATCATAATGCAATTAATGGTGAGTCTGGAGGACCCGGCATAGACACGTTAGACCATGCAGTCTAAGGTATCTATGCCCCTTTGTTAAAAATAATTAGGTTGTTATCAATTCCTTTCTCGCGAGCCGTGCCTTCTCCTTAAGTGTCGGATCGTTGTAAATGTGCCTGGCCCGCATACTTGCAACAAATTCCGTAGGTTAGGCCTCCCATTTATTGCCGAATTTTTTGCCGCAAAATACATGTCTGGCCCGCATGTCTTCTGCGACTTTAGGTGTGCACGGCTCGAGTGAGAAGGGAATTGATGGCTCGCGTAGTTCCGTTGAGTTCAGCTGTGATATGTATTGAGAGTATCACCAGCTTATGCTGGGGTGGTAGTTCCCGGGCTGCCCTTCCTGGTGTATGTCTGGCTCTTGTGCAGGGCAGTTGTTCTCGCAAATATTAAATAATAGTTTTCTTTTTCTTAACGTTACTCGGGAAAGGTATGGGTACCGTAGACTGTTGTTGCTCGATGATTTTGGCTTAACCCATTTGGGGCCCTTCGGGGTGTAGGCACAGGTGCTTTTGCATCGAGTCCTTCGGGGCGATGTCTGTGTCTGTGGTGGGGAATAGCCTTAATGCCAGTCTACTCCATCCATAGTGTTCTAATACTGCGGATGGAGTTTTCCGGCACCAAGGCTGTTTGGTCGCAGCAGGCAGAGACGCATGGCCTGTGACGGGTCAAAATTATTGAGTGCAACATAGCCAGTTGTAGCTGTTTATATGGCATTTTCTTTATTACTATTAAATATTTTTTATGATGTGAATTTACTCTCTCTCCTCTCTCTCGTTTCTGCAGGTGTTTTGATGCCTGCAGAAGCGGGGAAAAATTTGGCGTCTGCAGACGAATGAAGAATTTTCCAGTCATGGTTAGCTTTTGTGGTCCTTGTGTGTGTGTGTGAGTTTGTCACAGTTTTGTTCATTGACGCGTGTCCTATGGGTATATCCCTACCTATTCAGCTTTAAATTGCATTTTTCTAATAAGATGCAAATTAAAGTTGTAAAAAGCAGTATTCTTGTCAATTAAGATAATTATGCTAAAACAACAATCAATTCTGTATTGCATGTTTGTGTGTGTCTGTGATTCCAGGTGGTATCCTAAATTTTTCTAGATTTTCTGTCATCTTAAATCAGTTTTATTTCAAGAAGCCAGTTTTCAGTTGGGTTTTTTCTCTCAGCTAAAACATTCCAGCTGGAAAGTGATCTGATTTTTTTTTCTTGTTCACTTGCTCTTCTGAATTTGCCAACACTGGAGAGATCTCTTGGGAAAGATGAAGATCACACAAAATGAATATTCTCAGGGAAGTGACTTCATTTCATTTTTCCTTCTTGCATATTTTTACGATTTTTTTTTTCAATATGCACATGCTGTTTTAGCCAGCATACAAGCTTGTCAGTCACTCAGTTTGTATAGGTTACTAAAAGATAAGTATAGGTGGTGATGAACTCGCAGCCAAGTGGACCAAGTCTGGTGCCACAATGGGAAGGTAAATATTTGTCTTGTTTTTGTGGCAACCCTCTGTTTTATTCTACAGCTGTCTGCCTCCCTCGCTTGGGTGGGCCTTGGCCCCTGCGCTGATGTCGGACTAATTCCCCGACGTGTGGGCTCCCTGTGCAGGATTTTTACTTAATGAAAGTGAGTTTTCAGTGTGTATATTTTGTTAATTTTAGTAGTGTTTTCATTAATTTTTACTGCAGAAAATTTTTTCAAGAATTGAGCTTTTTTGCACCTGTGTGACTGATAGAGGAACTGCTCCTGAGTGGTGCAAACCTCCACTAGTTGATGGACTGACAGCTGGGCGAATTTGTGAAGGTAAATACTTGCCTTGTACTGTAGCAACCCTCTCTTCGTTCTACAGCTCCCTCCCCCTCCCTCTTTTGGCCCCTGGCTGATGTCGGACTAATTCCCCGATGTGTGGGGCTCCCTTTACAGGATTTTACTTCAAAAAAGTAAGTTGTTCGGTACGTGCATGTGTGTCGTCAATTTTAGTGTTCTCATTTGCCTGCAGAACATCTGACGAGCGGAGCTCTGTGCAGCCTCGACTTATGGTAGTAACAATGACAAGACGAATACTTGTCATGTTAGCTCCGTGTGTGTGAGCTCTTGGCTGCTGGCTGATGTCGGACTAATTCCGTGACGTGTGGGCTCCCTTAGCAGGATTTTACTTGCTAAATGTAAGATCGATTGTCAATGTGAATGCACTTGAGCCAATTTTAGCATTTTTTTTCTCAATCTTTCTTGCTTTAGGTGTACCTCGAGTTCCATCCTAGGCCGTTGCTCTTCAACATCTTCATTCCATCTCTGAACTGCCAATCTCTCAAAACTCGAGCCTGATCATCTACGCTGACGACATACTCCTCTACAGACCTATCAACAGCGCCATTGATGCTGAGCTCCTTCAAAAGGACATTAACCTAGGTACTTTTTGGATGAATTCCAATGGCCTTGCTTTCAATTTTTCCGAAACACTACTACTTTCCATCACTCCATCAAGAAAGGCCCCCCACTCTCAATGGTGAGCACAGTCAACTGTGTGAATCAGTGGAGCGAGTACCTTGGTGTTCCATCTCGTCCAATCTGTCCTGGTCACAACACATTGCACTGACTTGCTGGAAAGCCAAACATCATCTTGGCCCGATTCCTCCGACTAGATCCACCACCAGATCTTTCGTATAGCTGTCCTGCCCAAACTTTAATACTGTGCCTCGGTATCTGAAGGACACCAATACTCAGTGTTGCAATATCCTGTCGATCATTCCTGCCCCCCCCCCCCCCCCCACCCACCCACCTTCACTCAAAAATCCTTTTTATTCAGCACCTATATGTATGCACGCTAGTTTTTTTTTTTTTTTTTGGTTGATATCGTCCTTTTATGGAACTCTGTTGTGTTGTACCAGTGTGTCTTCCTTCAAATATTTCATCTAAAATTCTTCATCTGCCCCATAACCCTTATCTTTGTTTATCCCCTGTATGTCCTGTTACATGTCTCCAATTTTTCAATTCTTTTTCTATTTGCTATTGCTACCTTGCTATTCCTATAATTATTATTATTATGCTTGTTGCATCAAACTTGTAAAAAAATGTGCATTAAGCATTGACGATTGAATTTTTTGTCGTGATTAGTCTACTTCCATGCGAATGCGTGCGCAGGAACAGGGTCGTCAATAGAAGCTTTGACGACCTATACCTATCGTCACGTATTGCTTGCCACAACAGTATTTTAATATCTCACTATAATAACCGGTGATTAAATGTTTTCAATGATTGCAGTAGTCAAGTACAGTTTACAAACTACCTAATTATTATTGGTTTGAATGTTGATGTCTTCAACTCATCACTCTCCCTGCGAGTATCATCTTCAAGATCGTATCGCTTGATCTTAGTCGACAGCTCCTGAGTGAACGCCAACTTCATAGCATTGTCATGAGCAGCTGGTTTGTAGTCAGGGGTGGAAGGTTTGTAGCTCTCATAAAGGTCTTTTGTCACCAGACTGGATGATTTTGTCGAATTACTGTTGGCCTTTCGTCCCTGAGAATCAGACGTTGTGGAGACCTCACGACTTCTGCAACAGATGTGCTTGTAAGTTTGAAGAGCATCTTTACTCAAGATGCACAGAAATATGAATATGAAGAACCCTTGAAGCGAAGTGAAGACAGCAAAGAGAGTTGAGAAGATGAAAGAAGCAATTCTTGTTACAGTGAGGGCACCAAACAACCAAGTCAGTCCAAAGAGGCACAAGATACACCACAGCTTCAAGAATATCACACAGTTTTCTCCCATGTTTGATGACTTGGAGCCATTATTTGAGTCCTTGGCTTGCTGCCTTCGCCTGCAGCAGACATGACGGAGTTGTACGAATGTGATACCGACAAACATGACGGCATTCGTCAGCACGAGGAGGAAGAGAGGACCAATGAACGCAGCGAAGAAGACGACTGTATCCTTGATGAAACAACTGGGGATCAAGGAAAAAAAAAAGAGATTTCATATCATCAAAGTGGGAGGAGGGATAATTTAGCAAAGCTTCATGTGTGGTTCTTTATCAGCATGCTATAATAAGAAATTTCGAAATCCTAAATAATTAAAGACTATTATCATGACAACTTACAACTCAATCTTTCTTGGCATTTCGTGAGAGTATGCGACGACAAAATCTCTATCAATAGCCACAGGGATGACAGCTGGTATCATAGGAACACCTAGAGAAAAACATTTGATGATTCTATCACAAAAGCTAAACTTCTTCATGGGACGACCTTTACCTACTCCCATATGTACAGTTCCATGCTAGCAATTGTAAGAAGTGCAGAGCTGGTATATAATTATAAGCTAGTGTACATGTGGACTCACCCCAGCAGATAAATGTGATAACGGCCATTCGACAGCACTTGAAGTTTGCCTGAGCAAAAGGGTTAACGACCATAATCCAGAAGAGGAATGAGCAGATGGCAGACATCCACAGAACAGCAGCCAGGGTCAAGTAGTGCAGTAGCACGGACGCTACCACACATCCGATGAAGTCGTGGGTGCGGTTTATTCCAGCCAGAAACACAATGTACATCCCCAGCAGGGCAAGGCACAGCTGAAGGTAAAACTTGTACTGGATCGCTGACTGCCTCTCTCTCTCCTTTCTGCTGCGACTCTTCACTCTGCAAATGACAAGATGGTATAATAATTGTAGAGATGTATAAGTCACACCCTTCACAGTTGAGTGTTTTTTTTTTTTAATTATTATGGATTTTTTGGGGGTGGGGGGCATGGCATATGCTTCTTAACTCATTCAAGAAGCTATATTCTATCACTCTTGATTTTATGAATGATCCACACAGCAGATCCCTATAATCATAGGCCTACAAACTCTACTTCACTGGAATAATAATTATTTAATGACTAAAACAGATTGCTGTAAAAATCCTGAGCCGGTACATTGACTCACATTATGAGTATCAGTTGTGTGAGGATTGCAAACAGTAGTCCACCAATAGAGAGAGAGATACCAATGATGGAAGAGAGTTGAAGAAACTGTAAGTACACAGGGTCTGGCTCTTCACACCCACCAGTACGAACACAGATCTCCTAATAGAAAGATGATATTTGATCATGTTGAAGACTGGTATCTGCTCAGCTATGAACTAGCATCCATCGATCGATCTCTTACCACTAGGATGGCGAAGTTTGTCAGATGGTTGCAGTGACATCTAACTTTATCGTCACTCTCCGAGAGCACAACTTGACACCCCTCACCTGTCCAGTTGCCACGCCCACCTGAAGTATAATTTGTGGAGATAGAGTATCATCATTCTATAATCACAAGCGAAGTGAAATAGTGGACCTCCAACTGACCAATCAGATTCCTGACCTACTTTACCCTACAATACCTTAAAATACCTTACAATACCTACAATACCTATATTACAATATTATAGTTGTAACAAATACTGTGATCCGATTGGTCACTCAGAGGCCCGAGACTGTGGCAAGTGAAGTGAAATAGTGGACCTCCAACTGACCAATCAGATTCCTGGCCTACTTTACTCTACAATACCTTACAATACCATACAATACCTATATTACTATAATATAGTTGTACCTGCAGCTTCAAAATCCCAAGATACACACTGCACCGAAGTAGCATTCTGCAACTGGGTAAGAAAAGATTGTGCTAGCTGATAAATAATAATATAACAGTATCACCTGCTTATAGTACTTTATGTGAGGAAGCAAGCATACATGATTTAATATAATATTATTGACTACCTACCATTGAGCGATTCACTCTGAATTCCACGACAACTGGTTCAGCTAAATTCCTGACAGCATTCGGTTGTCCTGATACAACAGTAGCTGCCAGCACACTGGAGCCAATCATACTCAATCTAGTCGAGTTAATGCTCTCAGACTGAGTCAGCGGAAACAGTATTGCAGTAGAATAACTGGTGAATACTAGACCAGGTTGATCCGAGAGAGAACTCTGATTGCGTAGATGCTCAAATAGAGAAGGAGGGAGAAAGACACGTGAAATATCACCAGCCGTTGCACTGAAGGACACTCCTGTACAAAGGGGTTGAGCAAACAGTATCATGTGGAAATGGTCGTCAAAAATAAATACATATATTTGGTAAAGGTCGCTATAGATATAAACGTACCCTGCATAGTGTTGAAGTTGACTAATTTCCCATTTTTCAGCAACCTCTCTACTTCTCCCTGCAAGATGTGTGGATTGATGAATTGGTGGAAAATTTTAAAATACTCTTTAATTTGTGTTAAAAATTAATTAATGTGATGAATAAGTCACTGCTGCAGCTAATAGGGATATCTTTTAAGGTGAATGTTTGGTGGGGAAGTGGGATGGGGAAGGGGGTGGTTGGAGAGCTTGATAATGCTCACCTTCTGTGCATGGAGAATGATGTCCTCTGTGGTGGATGTCAGGTTCGTGAAGTTCACCTGTTTCGTCAGATTTGCAGTAATCGTTTCAAAGGAGTTGACGATACTGGCGTGTGTGTGTGTGAGAAGAGAGAGAGAGAGAGAGAGAGAGAGAGAGAGAGAGAGAGAGAGAGAGAGAGAGAGAGAGAGAGAGAGAGAGAGAGAGCACATGTACAAACAGTGGCAGTAATTTGAGAATAGTACAACTGTCTGCTACATGATCCCACTAGGTGTCCAAAGAGTGATTAGCAATTGTCTTGGAAACTGGGCAGCTACAACTATCAGAGCACTTAAGCATAATAATAATACTATTGTGAAGCCAGCCACTGGACATGGCCTAGCCAATGGTGCTAGGGCAACAGCTGGGCCTGGGTGGATTAGGCATGCATAGCTTAAAACATCTGTTGGTGATAATTGCCATATCAGAGAGTGAGAGGAAGTGGTCAACTGCTCTCTCGCTCTCTCTCAGCTAAATTGACTTTGCCCTGTCCAGTGACGCTGAGAGTATGATAATCTGCGTGAGTATGATCCTCGAGAACAAGCTTCAGGACATACCATTATCAACCCTCATAGCACATTATCATAGGTGTGGCAATGTAAATTTAACTATAGATCTTCCTATCGTATGCCACTATATTATATCTATTATTCAGCCAGCTACCACTATACTTGAGGCTTCTAAGTGTTAGCCTCATCTCCAGACTCACACCAGCTTTTCAATGGCACAAAACACTTTTTCAGCGTACACCACTGCACGCTGACAGATGTGTTCCAGTACATGCGTGACCTTGTTTCAAACTATTCTTTCCATTCATCTTCAATGCTCTGACAAGTGTAGCTCTATTGTAGCCTGCACTATAGCCTGAATGAGCTCACAATAGTGTATCTTAAAGACACTTTTGTTTGCAGGTACTAAATTTAGCAAAATTAGTGGGTTGCCCAATTTTCGCTAAAAATTGTACCGTGAATATTAAGATTTTTGAATAAATAGAATGATAATTCATTATAATGAGTACCCGCAAATAATCGTAACCCAAAGGTATAATATTACAATAATGATTCTACATAGCCACCAGAAAAGTGAGACTTACAATGAACTTCTTTCTCTTAGCACATCTCTCTGCCAATCGGACAGGTCATCCAGCACATTCACAATCTCCAGCACAACCTGATCGAAGTAGCCATTCCAAAATTTAGCAATGTCAGAGCCAAATCAATCCATACATGGTACATTATTCACATGTAGAGTAATATGTAAGAGTAGTATGATAATTAGTTTTACAAATGTGTTGTTTATATCAGAAGACATACATGTAATAGTTCTAAATAAAGTACAGGCAGGGTACAATAAATAATACCTGATCATTGACATCACTTGGAGCGAGGGTATCGAAGACTCTAGCTGTCACCTCGAGATTTCTGCTGCTCTGTCCAGCTCCAAACTCGACAGTGAACGGAGTGACTCTACCGAGTGTCTCCGCTAGGAGGGAGGCTTCATCTACCTCTAAAGATGTCTGCATGGAAAGAGAAACGTACAGTGGAACCCCTCTCTTAATGGCCACTCACCCTTTGGTCCCAACTACACCAATCCCATAATAAAAAAAACCTAAGACGAAGCCACCCCTCTACAATGGCCAACTTCATTCCCCAATAGTGGTTGCTCTAGAGGGGATCCACTGTAGCTGGCTATATACACAGCGGATGTGGTAGCCAACCTGAGAGTGGTTCACAGAGCACAACAAACCACAAGGACTGAGCTGCACTCTGAGAGTGGTCAGTGGATGTCAACACTAGCATTCCACTCCACCACGGCAGCTGCCAGTCACTACCTCAGCTACAAATGTGGCTCACACGCGCACACACACACCAAAGGTTGCCTAAAAGATCTATTTCTCAGGCCATCTCACTGCAGGTCGTACAGGTACTGACACCATGTTTGCTAAAATAATTATTGAAGGGCTAAGAACCCTATATAGTGGGCTTAATCTTGAAAAAATATGTTTAAAATGTGTTTCATGAGCTACAGAAAATTCATATTTCAGTAACTTGGTAGAGCACAATGTATGATTTTTAGTCCATTTTTAGGCTTGTTAGACAATTCTCCACATTTAATTTGGGGTTAGCCCACTATGGTTCTCGCCCTTCATCATTATTAATACTTGCACAAAAAAACTTACTTGATTTAGCATCTTTGATATTTCGGTGAAGGCTTCATCGATTGTGGCATTGTAGCAGTCTTGGATGCGAAGAGGATCCATCCACTCTCTGACCTCGCTGCTGCAGGTCCGAGTCACAGCGAGGTCGGGAGAACTGACTGGACAGCGAACATCGAGAGAGTCTCCTCTGAGGGTGGGGAGCCATGAGAGGGTCTTGTTCAACGGAAGAATGGTGGAGTCCGAACCACAGCCTAGGCGTGTGTGTTTTAGTGGGTAAGGGGGGGAGTACAGTGATCAAAATCAGAGGCGTAGGAAGATGGTTTGGTAAAGGGGGACTCTATAGATCTATAGGCAAGGGGAGTATGATCAGTGTGTATAAAATTGAGCCTAGATATGTAACTATCAGAAAACATAGGGGGGCACCAGCCCCAGGAGCCCCCATGGTTCCTACGCCTATGAAATGGTCAGATGAATTTCACATGCAAGAATGCAAGTACTTCCAATATGTGATATGTGCATTTGATAGTTTAGCTACAGTAGCTCTCATAATGTGATCACATAGAATTATTTTTGCTACGCCTTATAATTACCATCATTGTCTGTAATGTGGATCAGGGCTGACCACTGTTGTACGTCAACCAGAGCGCCCGATTCACACAGGGGTCGAAGTTCAATTACAATCACAAAAGTCTCCTGATCTTCAGCGATGACATCATCAATAATAAGCGGGATGAAGATGTTGAGCTGATTAGTAGGGGCTTCCCCTTCATCATCGGCTGCAAATGTGGCCCTGCTTGAGAAGTAAGAGGTCCCACGGAAATCTTCACCTACCTCTGCAAGAAGTCAGAGATTAATAATATACTGTCCAAGACTACAATATTATTTCGCTATCGAAAATTAGTATGTCACCAATCTTTTGGGACTTATAAATGACATACAGCCCAACTCAAGAAGTCCTGCATACATAATAGTATTATTGCAACAAAATGTTTTAGCTCGAGTCGAATGAATTCCAGTCACCTCCCGCTCATACACATGCACAGATAGCTGGGCAAACGTAAAATTAGTCTAACGATACCTGCTTGTTTTAAGGAGTTATTGAGAGGCAAGTATCCCAGCAAATCAGCCTCCTCCAATGTGAGTGCGGCCACGCCCACTTCCAGGGGATTGGCTAGAGGTTTGTTCTTATTCAGTGGAACCAGGAATGTGAAATCGGACTCAGACACAGTGTACTCAGACTGGGAGAAGGAGAGATTCACTCCTGCATTGGATGAAAATCGATTGAATGAGTTTTAGCATGATGCTTTAAAAATACAGTATATACCCCCAGGCCTCCCCTGCAAAAATAGGATAGTTTTCATCCAAACATGACTAGAAGCATTTATGACGAGGAAAAAATTACTTATTTCCACGATAATAATGAGACTAATAATTACTTACTGTCAGTATCTATTATTGTCAGAGTGAGAATATCACGTAATATCACTCCACTTTCGTTGAGCGTTGCCATGGGGATGAGTCTGAACTGCACTGTTGTATTTCCACTATTGGCAACGCCGTCTTTGTGGAGCTCAATAAGAACATCCCCCGCCCAGGAGGGAGGTGAAAGGTCAACCGCAGTGGTGAGCAAAGTGAAGACAGTGCTGTCGTTACCTGCACACATTGTGGAATAATTAAATTGTGTACTTTGGTACTTAATAATTACAGGGGCTCCCTACATTAACAATTTTGCTAATTGTATCCTTCACTTCAGCTACTAGTCTCTGGATTGACTGAGCGGCCAATTTTTTTTTATTACACATTGAGATCAGCACTGATCTGGAAATAGCTAGAAGTTTAGTAAGCTTTGCAAGCCTCTGGACTAGCTATACAATACTAACTAGTTGGAGAGCTTTCCACAGAAAATGTGATGTTCTCTTGTAAATTCTCAGCTCCTTCTCTCACTCCAACCTGTAGCACAAGCGACACTGATGAAACCTCTTGAGTTTCCATGGTGTCCTTCAGCCACCCAACTTCTAAACGGACAAACCATCATACATTGATAATGATACAGTACCTGTGATAATGAACTCACCAGTTCTTGTCTCATTTTCGGCTGGGATGGCATTAGTATCTGCATACAAGATATATTATCATCATTACTAATAACTTTTGTGCGAGGATGGATTACTTATTAAAAATGTGAGCTACATTGCAATCTCTCACCATTGAATCTTTCCCTCAAGATATATTCAACTGAAAAGCTTCCCAGAGAGTTGTTCACATGACAAGTCCAGTTTCCAAGGAAGATATCGAACAACATTTCCCTGGCTTGCCCCAAGGTCGTTTCCGGTTCAAGCATCCCCAACTCGGGAGACGTTATGTTAGTAAATCCAGTGTACATGGTTATCGTACCGTTGGAAAGGACTTGCAATGTTGGGATATTGAAAACCCCCGACATTAAGATTGGATTTTCCATCAGATAGGTCCACTCGATGTCAGCGTGACTAAGGTACTGGGCAGAGGAGATCAGTTGTCCGTCCTTGAACCATGATCGGGTTGGGAGGGGGTTTGGCTCAGGGAGGTTGTGATCGTCAATGCCACAGTCCAAGAATTGTAGAAACTGATCTGTACTTCTCAAAGTATCAATATACACTGCAACACATATATACGTTGTCAGTAAAATTAATAGCATAATAGCACTAATACTCGGGCAGAAAATTTTAATATTTGCATGGAGAAACTTTGCTCATAGCACACCTAATCATGCAAGAAGTGCATGGAGCCCCTTACAATAATAACTGCATGCACACAGATTTTGAGAGATTTTCTTTTGGATCAAGCTTTATTCCATCATCTTACTGGTTGAAGATCCATTGATGGCAACGGGCGGAGCACCAACAAGCCAAGAGGTATAGTTGGTCACATGACACTCTTCATCTGGGTTGCTGTGATTCTGGCAAACCTCACAGCTGAAGATCTTCGAGTCAGGATCTCCACCACCAACGGCTACTATCTGTGATATGTTCAGCCATCTGCTGGACTCCCCACCGGATGATATTCGCTGTGATGCCTGGTTAGGGAGAATTTCTTGTGGCCCAAAGTTGTCTGCATACAAAGAGAAAAACTATTAATATTGTTACATTAATTTTATTATTCCCAGAGGCAAATTGGCCAATCCTATAAGTGTACTAGGAATGATATACACCATAATGGACCAGCCGTGCAAATGAAATTAATGTTGCTCCTGATATCCGCATGCAGAGTGTCTGAGAGTACATCCTGGTGCTGGCTGGGTGAATAGCTTAGCAACCAGTTGGTTGCCTATCAGTATAGTAAAGTAAACCACATATCGTTGTTAGTACATGCCCCACCCTAGGCCTAGGAGATCAGCCAAGTAAACACTATAGGCTACATATTATTATAGAGACATTCACCTCCAGCTCAGTGGCATAGTTAGCACAGACATTGGTGTTATGAAAAACTGAGAACATTATTACTTAATTTTATTGTCTTGTGAAGTTATGACACAATTGCATAATTCAGCTGGTGCCGTGACACAGGAATGCCCTCTGGCAACAGTTGCAGTCGCCAATATTTAATAATTGTGTCTATCACAAACTTAATAGCTAAAACGTACTACAAAATGCAAATACCTAAAGGATTGCCGAATCCATCCAGCTGAATATATTTCCACTGTATTGATCCACCGGGAAATCGAGACAGCCACGGCAAGCAATCGATACTGATCCCTGCGCCTTCTTGAGCGATCCCGAGCTGCGCGCTTCGAGTCAGTCTCACGACGTGGCTCTCTCCCTTCCTCGCAGCAAATGCAAGTCGCTCTAGACTATCGGGAGGCAAACGATCTCCAAGATCGCGCAGGTCAGGATCGTAGAATACTCTGAATCCATGAGCAGAGGAACAATCGTCGAAGGGATTTGCAAACCCGGAGCAGGCTACGTGCTTCACGCTGATCACCAATATCACTGTCAGTATCTCAGCAATCGCCATTCTTTGAAGTTTCTGCTTGTACTACTCAACCGAGTACACGCGGCGAGGATGGAAAATTGGAACGGAACAACGCCAGTTGTGTGCGTGCTCATTCCTAGACCCCGTACTTGTGGCAGCAAATGAGTATCGCGACCTTTTCCATACAAAATGTATCGATCTACATTCAAGGTGTCGAGCCAACACATAAATTTGGGTAAGCTTTCTCCTGAAGTATTTTAATTGAAAGATCGTTTGGAAAAAGTATTAAAAGTCTAAATTTTGTAATATCTACTCCTTCACGTGGCGGGTGTGCACCAATGCGCATGCGCACTGCATGATACAAACTGAAGGCAGGAAACTAAGCGAGAAGGAAGCCTCGTAAGGAAGCAATACAATGGACCAGGTCTCTCCCGCCGTATATGTACACTATGTAGTGAGTATAGTAGCGGGGAAGCACTCGTTCTCAGACGTTCATTTGAAGCTGACTAACTGCAGCTGACCTACAGCTACACCAGTGCGCGTGTTGTTGTGTATAGTGGCCTGTGTTTGAAGTTTCATATATTATACTATTGTTGTTCAGATCAATCTGCACATTGCGTATAGGTTGAGTCTAAATTCAGTGCTACAGTTAGTGAGAAGCAAGGTTTAGCAAATCATAGCCACACACGACAGCCAATTTGTTGATCTGAATCAGCTGTCAACAATGGCTCTTCATAGCAAGAAATCTTTTAGTATCTTAAGTCTATTCAGTGTTGCTCTGTTCGCCACTGTAGCAGCTGGTGATATTTACTTCAGACCCTCCACCTCCTACACTGTCAGGGAGAGCGAGGGTGACATCATAGTGGAGGTGTGTTCCAATGCCTCAATGGACGAAGGGTCGTCGACGTCAGGCAATGATACCATAAACTCCAGCGGATCAGTGCCTCTGATGGTGCACATAACTTTCCAAGAACAGAGTGCCAGTATGTTGTAACCATGCACGCATATATAGTCTAGAGTCGCCTACTGTTAGGGGAGACACTGCCTTCTACCAAGATTATTAACATCTATAATAATAATAATAATATAGCATAATGAATTTTATTGTTATCCAGCATAATATTATTATTTTAATGTAGGTAAAGGAGATGATTTTGAAGTTATAGATGATACTTTTGAGTTGGGTGATGATATGTGTTTGCCAGTTAACATCACAATACTGAATGACACTGTCTTTGAGAGAAATGAAACATTCATCATTGTTGCCACGTATAGAAACGATTCCCTGAGCTCCACTGAAAACAACATTTCGGCTAAAATAACAATTTTGGATGACGAACGTAAGCCTCTATAAACAACCACAGCTCATGCCTAATAATAACTTACTGTATTATGATTAATTACAGGTGTCCAAGTAACGATCAGAGCTCTGGATACGAGTGTTAGAGAGAATGATGGACATGTAACTGTGTGTGGTACAGTTGACAATGAACTAGAAGAGAGTGTTGTCATCGATGTATCTTCTTCGCTGATGGGAGAGGACCCAACTACTACTCAAGAGACGTTCACTAATGATTCACGTGAACAGTGTTTCAATGTTACAATCCCTAATGATGACATTTTTGAAGATAACTCGACCTTCACTGTGATGGTGACCAGTGACCAGCGTCGAGTTACGATAGTCAACGGAAGTATAGAGATTCATATCCAGGATGATGATGGTATAAATGCAATAATATAATTTATTTATTACATAATAATATTATAATATACCTGTAATTAGTTAAAACCAATGGTGACTACTGTCCTATTATTATAGTCTGAGTGAGCATGGGTCCTATGTATGTATTGGGTACATTGTGTAGAAGGTGGTCAAGCTGCCTAACACAACCAATTATTAGTACCTGCCAAATATGGATATTCCCCGACAATGACACACACACACTTGTTTAAATTACACTATTGCAGATCTTGTGCTTCGGGTGCTGAACGATAGCACTATAAGAATCACGGAAGGTGAACCTATACGGACTGTGTGTCTTGTAATGGAACTCAATCGAGACATTGGAAGAGACTTTTCCATTGAAATACGCACCTCAATGGCCACAGCTAGTAAGTCACGGTTGTGATGAAGGTTGATGTTTGGAAAACCATGAGTAACCATCAGTCAGGAAGTACGGTTGTAATGAGTGCTTCTGTATGTTACAATTAATGCAACACTACATAATAATTATGTACCTGCAGTCCATTGCAGGGGGTTATTGCTGTCAGAGTCCTGCAGAGGGGTAAGTCCCTGACTGCAGTGTGGCTGATTATGCCAATAGCCACCAACGGCCGGAGAGGATATTGAAACCAGTGCATGTATACAGAAGCCAAGGTTTTGAAGCTCTGACAAATTTACACTCAATTTATGCTCAAAACACAAAATAATATTTTATCCCTCAAAATTCAAGTTTAGAAGGCAACTGTTGCACACAGATCATCCCATGGATACCAATAATAATATTATGTGTAAACCTCCATGCACGAGCATAATACTTTAAAGTCAATCATACATGCAGCTACAGCATGTTGTATTCTCCCTTTCTCCCTCTCCCCCTCCCTCTCTCCCTCTCTTCTCCCTCCCTCCCTCTCTCCCTCTCCTCTCCCTCTCTCTCTCTCTCTCTCATAGCTGCTTGATTTATTTGTGCTGTATTTGCAGGAGAGGGTGAAGACTATGGAGTGATACCTGTGATGGAAACGTTCAACTCCTCATCAGTATCACAGATACATAACATGTCTATTATTCGGTCTTGTATAGTCGTTAACATCACTGATGATACAATTGGCGAACCGAATGAGCGGTTCACTGTGCAGGTTGTAGGAGTTGATCCCAGTGAGCGGTTAATGATAGTCAATGGAATGATCACAATCATAATACGAGACAATGAGAGTAAGTTGAACTGTGTATCATTTTCACAATAATTATTAACTTTTTCGATACCAGTATTCAGTATTAGTAATAATTGTTCTTTGTATTGAAGTGATATCCGTGCAGTTTAAAAAATACTTTCTGCTAAGTTTTAGATGATTGTGTGCTCTGCTTCGTTTCATACGTTTGCCTACAGATGTTGAGGGTATAGTACCAGAGAACTTTACTGCATCGGATGTGCAATCAAGAAACATCATATTCTTCTGGGACCCTCCGAGTACCAGTGCTGCTAATCTAGCCGCCATCATTGGTTACACAGTAACCTGCATTGGCTCAGTGTCTATGGCTAGTCAAGATACCTCCAGTATGGAGATTACGATTCGTGGTCTGGATCCTTTCACGAACTACAACTGTAGTGTGTTTGCTCGGGTTGAAGGAAACAGAGGAAATAGCGCGGAAAGTATCACTCGACAAACAGCTGAAGAAGGTATGAAGTATTTTGAAAGTACATACAATTTTTAAAACTACATTGCACTAACAGTACATTGAGTTCTCTCTCTCTATTGCGTGCTGACTAGAGTAGCTGCTCTACAGTACAGGGAGAGCTAGAACTGAAAGTGTCACAGCTGATTAGAGATAGCTACTGTATACCTTGCGTGATTCCCACCATGTACATTTGTATATTTGCATGAGCATTGATATGATACTATTAATATGTACCGTTGTAATGCCCATGATTGTTATTAATAGAAACAATATAATATAATTATTATTATTATAATGTCCGCTTATATTATAAAGTCTATCGACTCTATACGTACTTTAGTACTTTATATTATTTGTGAAATATCAACCTTCCTTGTTTGTCTATATAGTGCCAGGAAGTGCACCAAGAAGTATTTCTGTGGCTGATCGATCGCCATACAGACTTAGCTTGATGTGGCTCCCTCCAGAACTAAGCTACGGAATTATTACCAGCTATACGATAAGAATTGATTTCACCAACGGAACAAATGCCATGACGAGAACTTCCACGTCAGCCAGTCTGTCCATTCCTGGTCTCCAACCCTATCAGACGATCACCGTGATTATTTCTGCCATTAACTCCCAAGGAGCGGGACCATCGTCAAATGAAACATCATTCACAACTGATGAGTCACGTAAGTTGGAATGTCCCATGACAATATTAATGTATGATACATTGAAACTGTTGCATTCTAGTAGCGTATAATTTTTTAGAATTTTTGACAATTCTGATTGATTCCTGATCTTCGTCTTATCTTGTGTATAGAATCAGGTCCAGTCAGAAACTTGAGGACCAGTGGTTTGAATTCTGGTACAGTGTTTTCAGTGCAGTGGTTGAAACCAGATCAGCCAAATGGTGTAATCAGAAACTACAGCATTGAAATTTACAACATCGGTGAGAACTGTAATGTGGAACGGGGAATAGAGAGTAGCAAATCAGTGCAAGCTCCCTCTGATGATCAAATGATGATCAGTACAACGGTTGGAAATTTAGGTAATTTATTCTTCATCACTATCGCAATATTATAGGTGTATTACGTCTTGATATCGTTCCACTTACTTTAGCTTCAGGACGACCATACCGAGTTCGAGTGAGAGCAGTGAACTCAGCGGCAGAGAGTGAGAATGTATCAGTGTGCAACTTCACACAGCAGGAAGGTAGTCTTTGTAACTAATGAAATACAGCCATCTATAGATGCAAATTCTTCCTAATAATATAAGACTAGTATGATCTGGGAGCCATTTCACAAGCACTTCTAACCACATGTACTGATGATTAGCAACTCACGATTATTCCATGTTATAATGACATTCATGTTATATTATCATGTATGTAGTGCCCATGGCTCCTGATGGGGTAACAGTCACGAGAAATACCGATGATTCAGTGGTTGTAACATGGAGCAACCTCACACTGACCCGAGCCAGGGGCTGGTTAATTAACTACACCATACACTACTGGGACGCCGGGAATGGGAATCGAAAGTCTGCCAAAAACGTCACGACAGACAGCGTGATAACTTCTCATACCTTCAGCAGCAAAGATTTCGATTCATTTCGAACTTACAATGTTGTGGTAACAGCTTCTACTGTTATTGGAGAAGGGGATGACAGTGAGATCTTTGTGCTGAAAGGCCGACCACTGCCCCCCGTGGCCACACCAGCCAATAATCAGTCTGGTATGATAATATAATAATATTATATAATACCATATAGCCGGAAATATTGGCGGGAATTAAATTTGGCAGTTGAGCCCAAAATTGCTATTGCAAGAATATCAATTGACGGATTTAAATTTGGCGGTTTGGTACGGGATCGCCATACATATATAATATGTGAGTAGGAAATTTTTGGCGGATTTTAATTTGATAATAATTATAGACCGCCAAACCGCCAAATTTAATTCCCCACCAAATTTTCCGGCTATACGATATTGCTATTGTAATTAACATTATCTGCTAACTACTATAATAAATGTGCTCACTGATTTGGTGTTCTTGTCATATCCATGCAGGGATCATTGCTGGAACTATTATACTGCTGTTGATCATTGCCGTCACCATCGTAGTGATAGTATTGGTCTTGATACGGTTTAGGTAAGTTCCGAAAACGCTATTATGGTGATGTGTAGCTATACAGTAGCTAAAGTGGTTCCTTATACTTGCATAGTGCTCCTCTAATTAAAGATTTAATTAGGTAATCATATTGTTTTTTCAGGCGAAAAGTGTTCCGTCCCCGAAGTAACACCCTCAGTAGGAAGCCACTTACTGCGCCAAACAGCATCCAACTCACCGATTACCATCATTATGGAAACAACGGCCACTTTGACTCACCCCCTCACCATGGTAACGCTTGTACATGTAATTATTACGTAGTGAGCATAAAGATAGTGGAAATGTACATAGACCCCGCCCCCCCTTGGACTACATGTACCGCAGGCTGGGGGGGTGGGGTCTGGCTACAAATCTTTCAATAGTTACACATACACTGATGCTACTGAAAGCTACGACAACGACATCCATGGCATACTAGTATGATGGTAGTTGTGATTACTTGAAATAGTTATGGTCACTCACATACACACACACACACACTGGGAGCTTTGCTATAGGTTGATGTCCAATAATATTTACCAAAATAACCAATACCTTGGGAAATATCCAGTGAACTTGTTTGTTTTTTTTTTGAGATGATACCAGCCCAGCTTAACTTTCGATAGTGAGCATATACACTCTGTGTGGCCTCGTTCTTGAAAATTTCTCACCATTTTTTCAATGTAGTACGTACAGAAGCTAGGAACAGGCCCCCCTTCCCCCTCTCTCTCCCTCCCTGCCTAAGACTAAAGTAAACATAATATTATTATTTCATTAATTTTTTTGTTTCTTTAGCTTCAAAGGACATTCCGATTGAACAGTTTTCGAATCACGTTAGAGAGCTCCATCGAGATTCCAATCGACTCTTCGAGCACGAGTATCGGTCAATCAAGGATGCTGATTATCGCCATGACGCCGCCTTTCTTCCCTGCAACAGAGACACCAAGAACCGTTTCATCGACATATTCCCTTGTAAGTGATCACTGTGATTATTTTGACAGATTTGCAAAGATTTGTGTGTTCATGCTAATTTCGCTTTATAGTATTGTAGTGCATGTGATAGATTAAGGGTGTATGCATGTAATGATATAGAAAATACTTGGTAGGTATGACAATCGTTTAATATGTGCACTATCAATGTGACATGGTATTGGTATGGGATCAGTGTGGCATGGTATTGGTATGGGATTAATAATTAATTTTTTGTAGATTGTGTTTTATTTATTTCTGTTGCATTCTTTGTTGATACTAGACGATGTTAACCGAGTGATTCTGAAGAAGACAGCTGACAAGGGCTCTGACTATATCAATGCTAGCTGGATCAATGTGAGCAGGAAGGGAGCTCAAGGGAGGGGGGGAAGAAAGAGAGAGAGGGGGGAAGGGAGAGAGGGAGAAAGAGGGGGAAGAACGGAGGGAAAAAGAGGGTTGGAGAGACAGAGAGAGAGGGAGGGAGAGTGCTATGGAGAATATTCTGCTTACTCTGATAGGTGTACTGTATCAGTGATTCTGTAACATGCATACCAGTATAAAAACCAAAACACCCGGAATAGCTATGTAGAGCTGTCCTTCACAAATTGAAATAATATTTACTAATTCTCCATTTGATGTTTTGTACACTTCATTCTGTTGTGTGCTCCACATCTCCGTGTGCAGGGATATCAGAGAAAGAAGGCCTACATTGCAGCTCAAGGTAATACACATACGATACACGAGTGTGCATTATAATGCTATATTATGCTGTTTACCTCACAAAGTATTGAATATCAAGCTTCAGTACACAATAATATTATTAATTTTGCTATACGCGGTTTTTTTTGCTCTCAATGATAAATGTTTTGATATTGCAAGCTGTGAGTATTTGTTTGCGGAGTATAGATAACGATTCCCGCGCTTGTTTTGCAGGTCCCCGTCCGGAAACTGTCGAGGACTTTTGGAGAATGATATCTGAAAATCAGCTGCCTACCATCGTCATGGTGACAAGGCTCGTCGAAGGACCTAAGGTGTGTAGATTATAGAGAGATATCTAAAATAGTGAATATGCGTAGCTTTTTCCCATCCCCATGCACCTGGTAGTCTGAACTTGACTCCCTTATGTTACATAAATTTTAGACTGGAGAATAGTACTGAAGTATACTGGTTGGCAGTTTTCTGATTCCTCTCCTGAAGAACCAGCAAATTATTGGCAGTCCAGTGTTATTCTTCAATAGTGTAAACTTTTCTGCCATTAATTTTGTGCCCTAATCAAAGGGAGCTGGTGCCCTGATTGATGGGTGGATATAGTTCTATGTCTTTGAAAATCCCCGTAAAATTTCACTGTGGGCTAAAAGTCACCCATATAGCATTTTTTGTTCTTTTACTCTTATAACTATCCAGATGATAGAGAAGTGTAGCCAGTATTGGCCTGAGAAGGTCGGGCACACCATACGCCTCCATCGGACTGGAATGATGATCACTTTGAAGGAATCAAAGCTTTTTGCAGACTACACCATCAATACTCTCTCTCTGAAGCAGGTACCGCAAAGAGATGGGGAAAAAAGTTTTCTTTGTAATTTTGTGTGTGTGTTTTATCGGAAGAAAATATTTTCAGTACACTGTCTCTGGGGAATTCATAGCTATGTATAGTATTATCATGTGCTGATCAGTTGATTTAGTATCTTAGTAAAATTAATGTATACTGCTTTGATATTGGGACTTAGAACTAGTGCTCAGAATGTTATAAAATTAATGATAATTCACATACGCAATACATATATAACTGCACATGTGTGCACACTATTCATGTTGAATATCATTCTCTCTCCATTCCTCTATCTCTCTCTCTCCCTCCCCCTCCCTCTCTCTCTCTCTCTCTCCCTCCCTCCCTCTCTCTCTCTCCCTCTCCCTCCCTCTCTCTCTCTCCCTCTCCCTCCCTCTCCCTCCCTCTCTCTCTCTCCCTCTCCCTCCCTCTCCCCACAGCCTCACAGTAGTGATGAGCTTGAGATCGCCCAGTTCTCATACAAGGGTTGGCCCGACCACGGAGTTCCGCAGTACGCCACCTCCCTCCTCGGCTTTCTACGACACGTCCGCAGACGCCACACGTACTCTGACCCCAGGCCCCTCCTTGTTCACTGCAGTGCTGGAGTGGGACGCACGGGGACTTTCATCACTCTCGACGTCATGCTGCAGAAGATTCGAGAGGAGGGAAGTGTCAACGTGCACGAGTTCGTGAAGGAGCTGAGGAGATGTAGATGCCAAATGGTTCAGACTGAGGTGGGTGTGTCTGGGGGCGGAGTTGGGGGCGGGGTTGGGATTGGGGTGGGGGCAGTGTAGAATGTTAAACTGAGAGTGGCCTTGTTCAAGCCTAGCTATTATATGTGCTGAGGTATATGAGACATCATGTGTGTGTGTGGGGGGGGGGAAGGGGTTAAAATAATAATTATTATGGTGCGCATGGTTATTGTATATAATGGGGTCTGTGTAATTATAATTATGCAGATTAGCGGTTATTGTTTACTATAAAACAGTAATTTTCAGTGAATTGTACAACTTAAGTTAAATATATAATTACTGATGCGAGCAGTTTCAGTTTCTAGTAATGCACATGCACCCACAGTTTCAGTGTGTTTGTGATAGATCATCACAAACTAAAATCTTTCCAGTGAATTTTGCTATCGATAATGTCACACTAGCTCAGTCATGCATGCTTGTTCATAAGTACATGTACATAATATTATAAACTATAATTAATACACACATGCACTCATAATAGTTACTTAACATTTATTGAAGGGCTCAGAACATTTCATGAGCAACAGAAATTTCACATTTTTGAAAATTTGAGTGATTCGGTAGAGTAGGGTGTTTGGTTTTTAGTCCATTTTTGAGCTTTTTAGACAATATCCCACATTCAATTTGGGGGTTAGGCCACTCTGGTTCTCGACCCTTCAACTGGGGTGCATGAGATACATGGTCGACTGCATCTAGTAATATTATTAATATCATGGTATAATCCTCTTTCATCATTAATTTTATTCATTATAGTACGAATATTAATACACACACACACACACACACACACACACACATACACACGTGCAGTCTCAGTATGTGTTCATCCATGATGCTCTGAATGAGTGTATCACTTGTGGAGAGACTGAAGTTGCTGTTGGCAATCTTCGCATCGTTCTCAACAAGTTGTACAAAGATGATTCAGTCGGCTTCAAGAAACAGTTCCAGGTATAGTGAAGCTTTTTGTGAAGCTTCTCATCAACACTGATTCATGACATGTAGCTAATTCATGTTTTTGTGTACCCAAACTATAGAGTAGGAGTAGTGATGTTACTATTGGACAAATAAATTGCAGGAAGTGGGGTATTTTTTTTGTATGGCCTAATAATTTCACATGGTCACATACTCTCACAATGCATGTATACATTCACCTCTCTCTCTCTTTCTCTGTCTCTCTCTCTCTCTCCCTCCCTCCCTCCCTCTCTCTCTTTCTCTCTCTCTCTTTCTCTCTCTCTCCCTCCAGCTCCTCTCTGAAGTATCTCGTCGGCCAACTCCAGCAGACCTCGATGCTGCCAACAGTGAACTCCATCAACACAAGAACCGCTATCCTGAAAAGATACCATGTAAGCTAATCACAACACTTTTCTTTGTAGCATAGTGGAAAGCCGGACAGTTTCATTTTCAGTTGACATAAGCTTACATTGTTCTAACCCATATATAACGATTAACTGCTATTTTGATCCTTGTATATGGGCACTTACCCATGGAGGCCAAAATCACTAGTTGTATAATCACTGTAGAACTTACTTACCAGGATACTAATAATACTATTATTTCTACTTTATATCATTATAGATAGGGAGAGTGGAGTTCGGCTGAGGCCGAGTGGAGTGCTGGGGGGAGAGTACATCAACGCTACGTTCATCAACGTAAGATGAACTTTCAACTATTCTCTAAAAATAATCTAGAGACATACACTAATGCACACACACACACTCACACACACATTCACCTCCCCCCTCTCTCTCTCTCCCCTCTCCCTCTCTCTCCCTCTCCCCCTCTCTCCCCCTTGTCCCCCCTCACTTTGACTTACTGCTGCAGGGCTACAAGTGCACCAACAGTTTTGTAGCAGCCCAGGCTCCGCTGGAGTCGACTCTGGAGACATTCTGGAGGATGGTGTGGGAGATCAAGTGTCAAACAATTGTGCTGCTCTGTGACACAGAGAACAAGGTATAATAATATACGATAATATCATTAATTAATTGTTATAGTTTACGTTGGTGAGCATAAGTTTTGGCGAAACGGCGTTTTGGGAAAATTTGTAAAAGTTATTTGTGGTGAGCCTTAGTTTGGTCTGAAGTAGGTATATCTGTAAATATGATGTATAGTACGAATCTCTTTCATGCAATATACACTCATTTACTCATTTGTAGGCAAGCCTTTACATCTTATACATCTACCTGCTGCATGAGAGTACCTTGGCTAGTAATGCCCCTCCCCCCAACTGTCCGTTCATAGCTTTTCATAACTTCACTCCAAATGCTATAGTAATACAAACTACATTTCCCCACATACAGAGCTCGTGTGTTCGTTTTTGGCCAGAGACAGGCTCTGCCACTTATGGTAAGCTGAAGATCACTGCCACCGCCAAGCCGGTCGAGAAGAATGACACAGTAAAGAGAAAGTTTGAAATCAGTTTTGATAAAGAAAAGACCAACATAGCGGTAAGCAATGGAGAGGGAGAGAGGGAGAGGGGTAGGGAGGCAGAGAGAGAGGGAGAGAGAGAGGGGGGGGGGGTAGGGAGGCAGAGAGAGAGAGAGGGGGGGGGGGTAGGGAGGCAGAGAGAGAGAGAGAGAGAGAGAGAGAGAGAGAGAGAGAGAGAGAGAGAGAGACGGATTAAGGTAATCTCAGGGACTACACCTGGCCGGTATAATATTGTGTTGTATATATTATTATTTGAATCAAAACTAATGATAATTTGCACATAGTACTGCAGCATCATCTGTCGTGAGTTAAGTAAACTAAACTGCTTATGTTATTGTAGAGCTATGCCTAACAGTGTTCACAATCGCCCCCTCCCTGTATTAGCTGTCAGTTGGTTGAGTGCTGCCATATGATAATATGTGTACCAGCATAGATCATATAGACTACCTTACGTATAGTCTATATGACAGCTACAGGTTATAATAAACATGTTGACAACGCCATCACTGCTTTTGTTGTGAATTTTAGAATGAAAATACGCATAAACTTGGCCGTAAACATCCTTCATGTATTCTATAGGTCACATAGTTATAATACATGTCATGATTAAAGGAGGCGTCCTCATGTTAGGGGCAGTTTTGTGAACTTCTGTCTATGTAGCTGAGATGTATACATGTACCATGCTGCATACCGTATAGCTGGAAATATTGGCGCGAATTAAATTTGGCGGTTGAGCCCAAAATCGCTATTGCAAGAATATTGGCGGATTTAAGTTTGGCAGTTTGGTACAGGATCACCATATGTATATATGCGAGTAGGAAAGTTTGGCGGATTTTAATTTGGTGGTTGTACTATAGACCGCCAAACCGCCAAATTTAATTCCCCACCAAATTTTCCGGCTATACGGAAATAGTTTCTGATTAAAGGAGGCGTCCTCATTTCAGGGGGATCCTATTATAATAATTAGCCTCAAAAATGATATCCATCTTTCAAATTTTGTGTCTGTTTCAGAATTCCGAGAAACTTTCTGTGACTCTGTTCCATCACATGGAATGGAATGAGGACGGTGACCAGCCGTCAAGCAAGTCCATACTCCAGCTCAACAATGATGTCATCAAAGCACAGATATCGACAGGGAACAAACCAATCATCGTGGCATGCAAGTGAGTGGGCGGCTCAGCCGGTGTGTAGTATTGTATCGGTTTGGTAGTTTTTAGTTACATAGTTTGTGTGATTTTAGCTTAAAGCAGTATGCTAGCTACTATACTGAGTTTAGTATACTGAAATGGTACAGGGTTGACTTCTTATATGTAGTGGCGTATGGTTAATATTATATTAGGCAGGGGCGTAGGAAGATGGTTTGGTAAAGGGGGGCTCTACAGATCTATAGGCAAGGGCAGTATGATCAGTGTGTGTAAAATTGAGTCTAGCTATGTAACTATCAGAAAACATAGGGGGCACCAGCCCCTGGAGCCCCCATGGTTCCTACGCCTATGTTAGTGGGGTACAAAATTTTGCATTTTTGGGCCAATCCACAGAAATATCAACATTAGTACCCACAAAAAAATAGTCACCTTAGGGTTGGCTATGATCCGTACAAAATTTAATATTAAATGTTTTCCTGCTTTCTTCCATCATGCAGTGATGGCTGTGGTAGAACTGGTACTTTCTTGAGCATCTACTCTCAGATTGAGCGGCTCAAGACAGAGCAGGTGATCGATGTCTTCCAGTGGGTAAAGTCAGCCAGGATACAGAGACCATGGCTCGTCAGCAACCAGGTAAAAAGTGATTGGTCATCAAGTGCATGATTTCTAGCTACTTTTCGTGAAGTAAGTCTAGCTACAGTAGCAAGGCATCTATTGTATGGCTGCACAATTGATGATAATATTATTACTAGTAGGCGACGGCAGTGACAAGTTAGTAATGTACAACACCAACATTACTAACTTTACCAACATTACCCTTGTCACTATATACTATCGCCTACAGCATTAACATTACTAACTTTACCAACATTACCCTTGTCACTACTATCGCCTACGGCACCAAAATTACTATTTTACCAACTTCACCAACATTACCATTATCGCTGCCGTCGCCTATGGCACCAACATTACTAATTTTACCAACTTTACCAACATTACCAACATTACCATTATCGCTGCCGTCGCCTATGGCACCAACATTACTAATTTTACCAACTTTACCAACATTACCATTGTCGCTGCCGTCGCCTATGGCACTAGCATTACTAACTTGTCACTGCTGTGGCCTACGGTACCAACATTACCAATTTTACCTTGTTGCTGCCATCACCTACAGCACTAACTTTACCAATTTTACCAATATTACCAACATTACCCTTGTTGCTGCCATCGCCTACGGCACCAAAATTACTAATTTTACCAATTTTACCAACTTTACCAACATTACCCTTGTCGCTGCCGTCGCCTATGGCACTAATATTACTAACTTTACCAACATTACCCTTGTCGCTGCCATCGCCTATGGCACCAAAATTACTAATTTTATCAATTTTACGAACTTTACCAACATTACCCTTGTTGCTGCCGTCACCTACAGCACTAACATTACTAACTTGTTGCTGCTGTGGCCTACGGTACCAACATTTCTCTTGTCGTTGCCATCGCCTACGGCACCAACATTACTAACTTTACCAACTCTACCATTGTTGCTGCCATCGTCTACGGCACCAAAATTACTAACTTTACCAACATTACCCTTGTTGCTGCCGTCGCCTATGGCGCTAATATTGAATTATTTTTCTACCAAGGGCCAGATTTTATGACATTTGTGTGATAAACTCGATCAAAATTAATTATTTTTTCCCACCATTCACAGGAGCAATATGAGCTGATCTATGAGGTGCTGTCTGATTTTATTGATTCCTTTGACACCTATGCCAACTTTCAAGTCGCTGGGGACGACCTTTAGTCGATCACAAGATAATTAATAACTTATCAGATAAATAATTTTAATAATGGTTCATAATTTTTAACCACTTAAAAGTCTATACATGTTTTTGTAGTTCTCTTGGAGTGAGTTGTGTCAATATCACTGTTATTGTCGCCAGCATCTTGACAACGTTGATTCGTTGACAGCCTGGATCCACAGCATTGCCCCACCTTTCCCCCTGTCCGTCTGTCATTATTACAGGGGCATCCCCCTCCTCCTCCTCCTCTCTCTCGACTCAGAGCGCTAACCTCTGAGCTATCACAACCACTCCTCTCTCTAATGCAACCATCTCCCGCAGCTGTGGCACCACCCACTGTCTCTCTAACCACGCCCACATCACTTCCGGCCACGCCCTCTTCCTTATCTTTGAGCTGCAGCTTCCTGATGTGTGACGAGAGATTACTTCCAGTAGCTTTCCCGATTCCGAGTCGTGGCAGGCCTCTATTCAGCCCCTCCAGTAGAATACACGCCTTGCACAGCTCTTGGCTAGATATATAACCACATCGAGAACATGTGCCTTGTACAGGCATTTTGACATCAGATTTGACTGATAAACTATCACCAGAGTGGATAATATCGATGATAGCGCTTGGTCTGATAGCTTCAAGATCTTTCAGAAACGCCCTGGCATAGCCTCGGTACGCATTGGGCGAGTATATGCACTCGGTAGAAAAGTAGTCTAGCTGTTTGAAATATGCGTACATGACGATTTCTTTCTCGTACGTATATTTGAACGGTTTTGATCGTGGAATCGCTCCCTCTGTGCCAGTTGTGATAGCTGTGCACCTCCTTAGACGAGCTATATCACCACGAAGAACATTCATCAATACGGTCTCCGCAATATCATCAGCATTGTGACCCGTCACGATCTTATCCACTTTTAGCAACATGGCACCTCTATCCAGGGCCTGTCTCCGAAATACACCACAGAACGTGCAGTTATTCCTGAGCCCGATCTTTTGCACAATAGCGTCCATCGTCCATCCGTACAGCTCCTTGTACGACACCACCTTCAGCGGGAGATTGTACTGCTGTTGGTTTCGCTTCACAGTCTCAAGCGAGTCATCCCTATATCCGGTAATTCCTTCATCCACAGATAGTAGAATCAATCGAAGGCCGTAATCATGTCGTTCATTTAGTAGTTTCATGACGTAAGCTAGCACAGTGGAGTCCTTACCACCAGACGCGCCTATAGCAATGGTCTCACCTCGCTGGAAGAGGTTGTTTGATGAGATGGTGTGATGGACTTCTGTTTCAAAGGCCTCAAAGAAACACTCCTTGCAGATTAGCGCACCTGTCTTGGGACGCTTTAAAGTCGCTCGCCGATTATCACACACACCACATAATTTCACAGGCATAGCTAAAGAGCTGGAGAGAGAGAGGGATGCACTCGACTGATATTTTGTAGCATCAAAGCAAGACACAGATCATGAAAAATGTACCTGATTATCTTACGAAGACTTGGTGTGATTGTCAACGCTTCGCGAGCAAAATCTCGAAAGGGTCCTTGTGGTGCAATACTATTGACGACCCTATACCATTATGTGGTTATTCCAATTGATGCACACCTGCACATGTGGCTGGCCTGGCTGGATGCAGCTCACTCCTTGTCGACTTGTGCTCAGGTTAGAGACAGAGAGAATAAATTCACGCTGTTCGTAATATTATATTTCTCTCAATATTCTGCAATTATAGGTGTCTGAGGCATCCACCAGTTTTATCGCTATCTTGCAGACAACAGGAAAGGTTCTTATCGGAAGGGGTCACTCCGGTACAGCAGATCTATCCAGTTTGCGCTGGCGCAGGTAGTGCAGCGGCTGGAGTTAGTGAAGGAATGAATGGCAGTAATATGAACAGCACTGCCAGTGCCGATAGGCTAATATGGGTGGATTTGGAGGTAAAAAATACATCAATTCAATAAGAAACTTTGATGTTATTCATATTAATATGTAAATTTGTGGCTGATGCTTGAATTGACTATAATATACTATGGCACTGCACCGCCTGGACTAAAGATGACAGGTGAGTGTAATATAATTTTGCACACCATCACAAATCATTTAATATATATTTCTAATTTTCTGACGTCTGATGATATCCTTATGTCCAGGACTGGATGTTGATACAGACCACATCCTGGAAATGGCATGTATAATCACAGATGGAGATATGAATATCATTGCTGAGGTATATATTATAGTTGGAGTTGCTGTCGTATATATTACACCTTTCTGTTCATGCTGGAGTAATTTTCTCCCCACCCCCCCCCCCCCCCCCCCCCCCCCCCCCAAAAAATAAATTCCCACAGGGTCCTGATCTCATAGTCCACCAGCCCGACTCTGTGCTTGAAGCCATGGGCCCTTGGTGTCAGGAGCATCACGGAAAAGTAAGTCAATTCTTCATAAGAAAGGCTAGTCATCTTCCTTGAAAAGTTGGAGAAGCATAATAATAATAAAATTATTATTTAGTGAAATTAGTGATTTGCCCAATTTTCGCTAAAAATTGTACCCACGAATATTAAATTTATCAACATTTTCGAAAAAATTTAATTTTAAAAAAATCGCTAAAATGAGTACCCACTAAATGCGCTATTTCCGAAATCCGTTAAAATTTGTACGTAAATAATCGTAGCCCTAAGGTACCATAAAAATCAGCAAATCCAAAAGTTCCCCCCCTACACATACATACACACTCGCAAATCGCTAAAATGAGTACCCACTAAATGCACCATCTGCTAAAATTCAAGTTTATCCTAGCCCTAAGGTACCATAAAATCAGCAAATCCAAAGATTACCCCCCCCCCCTACACATACACACTTACAGAGTGGTTTGACAGAGGCATGTCGATTGTCTAAACTCTCTTTAACAGAACTGGAAGATAAAATGCTGGCGTTTGTTCAGCAGCACACCCCCGTGAGCACGTGCCCCTTGGCTGGAAATACCGTGCACATGGACAAGAGATTCCTTGACAAGTACATGAAGCGATTCTCGGCTCATCTTCACTATAGGATTGTCGATGTCAGCAGCGTCAAAGAGCTATGCAAGTGAGCAATGATGTTTAATTTGACCTTGCTTTAACAAAAAAAAGCCAGTAATTGAGGGATGAGATTAAAATTTGTTTTAATTACCGTATAGCCAGAAATATTGGCAGGAATTAAATTTGGCGGTTGAGCCCAAAATCGCTATTATAATTACTACAAGAATATTGACGGATTTAAATTTGGCGGTTCGGTACAGGATCGCCATACATATTATTATAATATGCAAGTAGGAAATTTTGGCAGTTGTATATAATATAGACCGTCAAACTGCCAAATTTAATTTCCCGCCAAATTTTCTGGCTATACGGTATTCTCTCTCTCTCTCTTGAGCAATAGTATCATTGCATATCCTCCAGCTTTTGCTATATTATATAAATGTTTGACTAATTTTTATTAAGAGGATTTATTATCGTATAATAATATTTATTATACCTCAGGCGGTGGTATCCGAGAATCCTACCACCTCGGAAACAGAACAAACACAGGTACTAACTAATCTTAATAATTATTAATGCTGCATGTGGTGGTATAGCTGCCATGACAGTGTCCTCTCACTGGATCCCTCCACAGAGCTCTCGATGACATTTTGGAAAGTATTAAAGAACTCAAGTTTTATAAGGAGAATATTTTCAGATAGTACCACGCAAACTATTATATTATTCTGCTACTGTGCTGAATGTTAATAATTATTATGTATTGTGATCATCGAATATTCATTACATTAATCAGTGAAATAATATTAAAATTTTTGTCTAATTATTAAATTTACCATAGATGATAGTACGAGAATATTAAAATTAATAATAAGAGAGAGAAGGAGGGCAATACTGTGAATATAATAATAATATAACATATTATTCATGATTGTTACATCAAATATAATAATAGTATTATTATAATACTTTACCCTATATACAATACCTTACAATACTTTACAATACCTTACAATACCTACAATACCCTATAGTTGTAACTAATTAATACTGTGATCTGATTGGTCACTCAGTGGCCCGAGGCTGTAGCATTCCGAGCAAAATAAAGGACCGCCTATATACTGATCCTGACCTACATATTACCTTACCTTACAATATATACCTATAATACCTATATTACCCTATATTATGTAGTAGTAACAAATGCTGTGATCTGATTGGTCACTCGGAGGCCCGAGGCTGTAGCATCCATAGCAAAGCAAAGCAAAATATATAGTGGAGGGCAATACTGTGAATAATTCATGATTTTTGAAAAAAAAAGTCCCAATCATCCCTCCCACTCGGGCCGGGGTGCCGCAGCTCCGGTGATCCGTTTTGGAGTGACACTGCGGACATTACCGCAATTGGTCATACTTCCAGGGATGGGGGGTATTCAAGGGAGGAACCTGGGCGACCCCTAAGCCATATATGCCCAGGACCATGTGCAGTTTTCAGCTGCAGGTGCCAGAGGGGATACCTCCAACACCGTCTAGCCCCGATAGTCTCTCCCGGAAATCGCTATTTATTGAGCTGGGACAGGGGGTAACAAAACGCGTATGGGTTACACGTTGGAATGTACGGACCGTGACGTAATTAATTAAAAGCTATGAATATCATTAACTTCTCACCGCGGCGCGCGCCAAAGTGTATCTCGGCAACGGAAAGCTGGAACAAAAACCAAAATGTAGCTCTTGAACAGATGAAAGCAGCTACCATGGTCCTAAACATGTTAGACTATGCCATATTATATGCATACCAAGTTTCTTCAAAGATGCTTACATGTCATAGAGATGTATGTCAACCTTCAATCGTGGTTCAGCCAGTGGCCTGCTGAGCAGGCCTCTCAAAACACGCAGTCGCTTTGCACCGTTCGTTCAAGAATGCATCTGTATGGCCACCTGTATTTGTGCACACAGCATTGCAATTCTAACCAATCGTGGATCTTCTAAATTTGTAGCAGAATGGATCTTTTATGCCCTCCACGTTAGGACACAAGCTATAATATTATTATTATAAAAAACGATGGTCTGAAAAATATTTTCATTGTATAATAATATTATAGTATAATAATCCATATTCATAGGAACAGTACCTGCAGTGCTTTAAAAAAAATGTCACAACTGCTAGGAATTCTCTGCTGATTTATTAGAAGATTTTGCTTTGTCTTCCGATTTCGCTTTCGATTTTTCGTCAGATTTCGACTTTACTCCTCCAGCTCCTGAAGCGCCTTTATCATTACTGCCATCACTATCACCATTCTTACTAGCTTTAGCCTCACTTGCGCATTTCTCTGCCTCCTGCAGTAGCATGCTTAGTCTTCCCTCCAGAGAGCTGGTCAAGATGTCTTGCTGTCTAAGAACTTCTTCTATCTGAGTCGCAGCTAATAATTGTATTCCAGACATCAGCTCCTGGGTGGATCTAATCGAGCTCTCCGTGCGTCTTTGCAATCTCGACGTGCGAGATACTAGTTCACGAATATAAGCAGCGTATTCGGAGCGTAGCTCCTCGGCTTTAGAATATTGGTGCATTTTGTGGTCCTCTTTTGCACACGAGTCACATATCCCCCTCCCGCATGTTGTACAGAAATATGTGAAAATCTTCCAATTGTGTTTCTTGCAATTTCTAACGGCAGTTTCATCGGAGAGAATAAAACTGAACACCCCCGATTCGCGTCGTTCCGTTATCGAATGAGTAGTGTGAAGCTTCATGAAATCATCGATCGAGTGTAACTCGAAACATTCCTTACAGAGAAAGACGGCACATGTGGAACACCTCGCGACAGCAGGAGGTAAGTCCTTGATTCCATCTTTACGACACATCCCGCAGTACACTAGAGGGATGGGCTCAGAACTGTTGTAATACATCAGATCCATCAAGTGCTGAATGAAGAAATTGTATTGAAGTTGTGAAAAATCGCCTCCGGGAACGTCAGTTCTAACACCGCAGTCTGGGCATAGGATATACACAGTCTCTGCTGTAGATTCTTCCATACAAGTCGCCCCCTCTGACTTTTGATTTTCGCATGATTTTTTCTTTTCGTCGGTGGGTTTTTCTCTTTTGGCTATCTTTTCCAGACACTCTCTGCAGAACGTGTGTGAGCAGACCAGTACGCGTGGGTCCTCTATCAGGAGGTTGCACCCAGGACACTGAAGGTGGGACTTCATGCTTTTCACGATCGTACGAGATGTGAAGTCTGGGTTTGACGATGAATCAAGGAGCTCCTTCTCCAACAGTGCTCTGTGTTCTTTGTCACTGCAAACACAGACAAGATGCTCAATCATACATGTGATTTTATAATTTGCACGTCACCAAACCCTCTCCTCCAACATATTAAAGGCCTGGCAATGATACACAGGCTTGCATATATTAAAAATCAAGACGTACAGCCACGTACGCCATGGAGCTGATATAATATAATGCATAACGTGTTTGTTGGCGCCTAGGGAACATGATACCTAATTAGTGCGCACCAAGATTTAATTTATAGCGCCTAGGACGTTCCGATTGACAGTTCGGTAGGATGCAAGATATTAAAATGACTTACCTCATTTTGCTAAGTTCTGCTTGCTGTGAAACACTTGCGCCACTGCAGATTTGACCTCGATCACAAGCGAAATGTTCCCCTAAAATCTGCACAGTCAGCACCGCGTGGGCTTCATTGCGCATGCGCGCACTACCACGTGTCTCTTGGACCTCAAAGGTAAAAAATATGGCTGACTGAAGAATGTTTGTGTGTGTTTAGCGTCCTACTTAGCCTTTAAAAACTAGTGTATCTGTGCTCTATGAGTTTCTAAATGATTTTGTTTCTTCGATGTATCGTTTTTAGATGCCGTTCGGAGGAGTTACCGTGAAAGACGTCAACCCGCACGAGTTCGTCAAGGCCCTCTCGGTCTGGCTTAAAAAGTAAGCACTAGTCGCTCCACGCATGAGTAAAATAATTTTTAACCATACAAGTAAGTTTAGGTCTGTTATGTGATGATCTCGCCAGTAAATTACGATTTTTAATAAGGGTGAAAACCTTTTCCTGATGGAGAAACGAGATCACACCTTAGATATTCTTTTTGATGATGTTTGCATAATTTTCATGAATAAATATTTTAATTTGCTAACTTTTTTTCTGCAGGAGTGGGAAAGTGAAGCTCCCCGACTATGTTGACTTCATCAAGACTGGTCACCACAAGGAGCTAGCCCCCTATGACAAGGACTGGTACTTCATTCGGGCAGGTATAACATTAGGCCCCTCCAAATCAATTAATAGTTTCTCATTCCCCTTAATTTCCGCCCGCATGCATTTTGTGATTAGAAGAACAATGCAAAAGTATACCGCCTCCTTTTTTGCAAGCGATTTTGACGACCATTTCCATCATAAATTGCACTTATTAACGACCATTACCACCGCCCGCCCGCATCAATTTTGAGCTCAGAGGGGATGAGAAACTACTAATTGATTTGGAGGGGCCTTATTATGGTGTGCCATGTGATACTAAGGTTGATTGTTGCTTTGATGGTTATTTTTCTCTCACTTGTAGCATCTGTTCTTCGTCACATTTACATCAGACCTGGAGTTGGTGTGGGTGCCCTGCAGAAAGTCTACGGAGGTGTGTTGGCGATCATTCAGACCTTCCACTATGCTATCCCCCCCCCCCCCCCCCCCACCCCAAAAACAAAACACAAGTAAAGTTGTTCCTTCCAAAGGCAATTGTTCCCACTGTCCAATTTTTTTAGTAGCCAGTTATATTCAATGATAATATTATGTGAGAGAAAAGGGACCTTAGCACATAAATATTCATTTTCCAATATGTGTATACTTCAGGTCGGCAGCGTCGTGGTACATGTCCCTCCCGGTTCGTGAAGGCTTCATCATCCGTCCACAGGCACATCATGCAACAGCTCGAGAAGATGAAACTCATTGAACAAGACAGTGACAATGGGTAAGGGGGAGGTCAAAGGTTACCTTAAATGGGGGTGGTTGAGATTTCATGACGTGTGTGTATTGTGTATTGTAATTATGTATTATGATTGCAGGGGTCGACACATCACATCTAAGGGCCAGAAGGACCTCGATCAAATAGCTGGGCAGGTGAGAGAAAACTGTATAGTAATTGCTGACTCAGCAAATTGACTTTGGAAGTGAGCTTTAATTAGAAAATTTGGGACTACTGATGTAATTGACCATGCTAATGCTGACTTGGCACATTTGCTGTGCGCTTTTGGGTGTGTAGCTTGTGCAGTGATAGAAAAACACAGTATCACTGAAGTCCCAAGTAAAATTAATGATCATGGGCAACTATTTTACGTAACTATTGGTGACAGCAATTATGTTTTGTAATTTCATGCGCACACGTCCCTCAAATAGGTGATGTTGGACAAGCACCCTCGAAAGTGACTGAACTAGCTCTATTATGTGTTTGATGCATTATAGTACATACCCTGTGATACAGTCATGAAATTTTGTAAAAAAAATTAATGTCTGGTGGTCCTGAGTGCACATTAATTATTGTGGAAGTGGAAATCAATATAACTAGTTACGTTATTGCAAATGGTTTATTGTAAGTCAATCTACTCCATGCACCTTTATCTTGGTTGGGCACTTGAGTGAGAAAAATAAATTAATTATTCCTTCTTTAGCTTGTTAGAGCAGCAACACCTGTGGCAGCAGTGACAGCAGCACTTAGTGAATCTGTAGATGGAGTAGATGAGGAGTAAGGAGAGTAGAGATAGGAGGCAGTAGACATCCAGGTTGTAGTACTGGACCCAGCTCCACTCGTACTTGGCATAGGCTGGGATCAGGTGATCGTAACCAAGTTCAGCATAGAACTCAACCAAATCTGCCGCCCTCTTAGCCCCTCCGGCAAATGAATAAACCCTTTGCATCTTTTCTGTCCTTTCTCTATAAACATTAGATTCAGTGATAGTTCTTATTACTTGTGTGATTTTCTCTGCTGAAAATGATTTACCACCTGCTTTCAGTGATTCCATCATGGAATAGAGGGGTATACCTACCGCAGCGTGTTCTAGTCTTCCAGCCACTTCGAAGTGATCGAAACCATGTGGTATACACACCACAGGGAGGCCATTGTACAAGCTCTCCTGGACACCGTTCAGGCCACAGTGAAGTATCGTCATGGCTAATGTTTGATGTTTGAAGAGTGTTTGTCTGGGAATCCACTTGGAGATGAAGAACCTGTCTCTGTCAATGTCCACACCTTCTAGAACAGCTTGGTCACTCATGGGGAGAGCCCAGACAGCACTGAAATCAGTAGCAAGGATTCCATCAATGATGACTCTAGCTATTGGAGTAGTTATGAAGCCAGTGGCTCCCATTCCAACATAGATGACACTCCTGTTTGGTTTGTTGCCCAGCCATTCCACCAGTTGATCTTCAAGAGGTGTGAAGGAGCTCATCATTAGTGGACCAACGTATTCAGTCAGAGGGTAGCGGGTCTTAGCGTACTCCAAACCAAATGTTGATGCCATGATCAAAGGCACCCGTATGCCAATGTCAGAAACAACATCTGTATCGTTAAGAACTTCACCAAAGATCACATCAATCTTTTTAATTCCACTAAATACTATCCTTTGAAAGAATCGTAACAGTGGGCCTTGAATAAGATCTGCTAGTCTGCTTAGAAAGCAAGACCCATCAGAGTTGCACGCAGAGGAAGCTGTGGTTGGTTGATCACTTGTGGCGTCCAAATAAACGAAGAGGGGACTAAGAATCGCTACTCTTTTGCCTAGTTTTGAGTAGTATATCCCCACAGGGCTAACAGATCCATCGCTGACAATAATATCAAATTTATCAACACCGATTTTATCTATTTTTGCTCGAATCTTAGCACTAGGCCACTGAGATATTTCTAGAAATTTCCAAACATCTGATAGTGAAGCATTTTCGAAGCCTCCACCTTTTATCACTCTGTCGTAGTCAGCTTGAGTCAAGTTATCCGGACCAGCACTGATAAAGTTGATGCCATATGAGTGAGGTAGGGCAGGAAGAAGGTCAGAGCCCTCCATCACAGTTGCACAGAGGCTGACATTGTGCCCTCTCTTCGCTAGTTCCTCTCCCAGGGCAGTGATGGGGTAGAGATGACCGGGGAAGAACCCTGTGGCCAGCAAGACAGAGAGACCTTTCTTCAAATCAACACTATCTTCATGATTCTTATTCTGCGGGTGACTTGAATCAGCAGCTGAAAAATGAACGGCACAGCAGCAACAAAAGACAAGAAAATATGTATGTATACTGGGCACTTTCCCCATGATTTCTCAATAATTTCCTGTTTCGTGGTTTTGTGTACGAGCGCAAAGTACACAAAGTGTTACACCCACGCATCCCTTGCAGCTAATCAAATGAAAATGGCGTTTTATCGACTCGCTTATTGTTTTTTCGTACTCTTTATCGCCTTGAGTGGGCGTGTGTCTACTTCTTCACAGAAAGACCCTCATGATCCTGTAGTAAACCAGCGATTATCGATACTCATGGCGACCGGGTTCTTCCCCGGTCATCTCTACCCCATCACTGCCCTGGGAGAGGAGCTAGTGAAGAGAGGGCACAATGTCAGCCTCTGTGCAACTGTGATGGAGGGCTCTGACCTTCTTCCTGCCCTACCTCACTCATATGGCATCAACTTCATCAGTGCTGGTCCGGATAACTTGACTCAAGCTGATTATGAGAAAACTGTTAGGAGTTTTGATAATGACACGACATCAGTATTCCACCTGTCAAGAATGATATCAATCGCTCAATGGCCAATGATAAAAATTCGATCAAAAATCGATGAAATTGGCGCAGATCAATTTGATTTCATCATAAGTGATTTTTCTGTGAATGCTGTTGGCATTTATTATGCCAAGCTTAAGAAGAAAGTAATGATAATGAGTCCTTTGTTCGTGCATATGGATGCAACTCTCCCTCAGTGGCCTAGTCCAGTGGTAGCAACTGGCCTATCTGATAATCTCACTTTCTTCTCTAGAGCAGCAAATCTGCTAGCTGACACATTTTTACGATTATTTCAAGGTCAAGTTTTTTGGGGACTGACCTCGGTAGATTCAGCATTTGAGAAAGTTCTCAAAGATATTCACTACTATGGATATATTGGCATTAACATACCTTTTGTCATTGCGTCATCGTTTGGCTTGGAGTATGCTAAGACCAGCTACCCTCTAACTGAGTATGTTGGTCCACTAATTATGAGCTCCTTCACACCTCTTGAAGACCAACTTGTTGAATGGCTGGACAACAAACCAAATAGGAGTGTCATCTATATAGGAATGGGAGCCACTGGCTTCATAACTACTCCAATAGCTAGAGTCCTCATCGATGGAATCCTTGCTACTGACTTCAGTGCTGTCTGGGCTCTCCCCATGAGTGACCAAGCTGTTCTAGAAGGTGTGGACATCGACAGAGACAGATTCTTCATCTCCAAGTGGATTCCCAGACAAACACTCTTCAAACACCCAAAGCTGGTCATGACAATATTACACTGTGCCATGAACAGTGTCCAGGAGAGCTTGTACAATGCTCTACCTATGATATGTGTACCACACGGTTTCGATCACTTCGATGTGGCTACCAGAGTAGCTAGCGCTGAAGTGGGTATTCCTCTTTACTCAATCACTGATTCACTGATTCACGGAAAAGAATTTACATCTGAAAATGTCACAAATATTATAAAGATTATTACGGAGAATGGAAAATACAGTGAACAAGCCAAGAAGCTTAAAAGGATATTTCAGTTTGCCGGAGGGACTAAGAGAGCGGCAGATTTGGTTGAGTTCTATGCTGAAGTTGGTTACGATCACCTGATCCCAGCACATGCCAAGTATGAGTGGAGCTGGGTCCACTACTACAACCTGGATGTCTACTGCCTCCTATCTCTACTCTCCCTACTCCTCATCTACTCCACCTACAGAATCACCAAGTGCTGCTGTCGCTGCTGCCACAGGTGTTGCTGCTCCTCAATAAAGATGAAAATAGAATGATGGCTAGTAGTTTATTTCTGATTTTGTATTCAAATGAATATGTAGAGAGGCTAATTAATATGCATTCATTTCAAGTTACCCATGCAGGCTCCCACAGGGGAGCGTTGCTGCCCATTAATCTGTGGTTTGGGGTAACACTTATGTATACAGTGGAACCCCTCTAAAGCGGACACCATTGGGACCCTTTAATAGCTCAGGGGTTAGTGGTTGACCACGCCCCTCCTACAATCGCGGCCAGCTATGATAAAGCGCTACTCTGGACGACGAAAAAGATCGTATATATTGAATAGAGATCTGTCAACTGAGCAAGGTTTTACTGTAGTTACTGGTCGCTGAAACCGACCGATTTTTAATGGTGGGTGTGGCTTAACTGTCAGAACAACCTAGTCTCGTACTCAGACCCCACCCTCTTTTTGGGGGTGGGGTCTGGGTACGAGACACTACTGCGCAGGCTCGAATGGGACCAAATAAGTTACACGGAATAGCGGGGTGTCCGCTGTTGAGGGGGTTTGAATATTTAATATATTGAAGTCTATGGAAATGGACATTCAGGTGTCCGCCGTTGAGGGGTGTCCATTAAGCGGGGTTCCACTGTAATGGTACGTACACGTACATGATACATCCTAGCCTCGTACCCAGGCTGGGTACGAGGCTAGATACATCCACGCATCCTTCGCAAGCGTTAAGCCTAGTATGAAAATGGCGTTTTATCGACTCGCTTATTGTTATTTCGCACTCTGTATCGCCTTGCGTGGGCGTGCGTCAGCTACTTCTTCCCAGAAAGACCCTCACGATCCTGTAGTAAACCAGCGATTATCGATTCTCATGGTGACCAGGTACTTCCCCGGTCATCTCTACCCCCTCGTTGCCCTGGGAGAGGAGCTAGTGAAGAGAGGACACAATGTCAGCCTCTGTGCAACTGTGATGGAGGGTTCTGACCTTCTCCCTGCCCTACCTCACTCATGCGGCATCAACTTCATCAGTGCTGGTCCGGATAACTTGACCCAAGCTGCCTACGACGAAATGGTGAGAGGTTTGCAAAATTTCTCGATGTCTCATATATTGGAATTTTTCTCATCAAGTCATTACCCGATGATAAAGGTTCGATCAAAAATTGACCAAATTGGAGTAGATCAGTTTGATTTTATCATAAGCGATGAATCTGTCAACCCAGTCGGTGTATACTACGCTAAACTTGGAAAGAAGGTGATGATTGTCAGCCCCTTATTCACGCACCTTGATGCTACTATTCCTCAATGGCCTAGTCCGGCTATTTCAACCAATTTATCTGACAATTTCATGTTTCTATCAAGAGCTGGAAATGCACTAGTACACATACTCTTGCGATCATTTCAAGTGGTTTATTTGGACGAAGCATTCAAACAAGTTCTCAAGGACACTAGTGTCTATGAGTACATTGGAATTCATATTCCTTACGTTATAGCATCATCGTTTGGTTTGGAGTACCCTAAGACCCGCTACCCTCTGACTGAGTACGTTGGTCCGCTTACGATGAACTCCTTCACACCTCTTGAAGACCAACTGGTGGAATGGCTGGACAACAAACCAAACAGGAGTGTCATCTATGTTGGAATGGGAGCCACTGGCTTCATAACTACTCCAATAGCTAGAGTCATCATTGATGGAATCCTTGCTACTGACTTCAGTGCTGTCTGGGCTCTCCCCATGAGTGACCAAGCTGTTCTAGAAGGTGTGGACATTGACAGAGACAGATTCTTCATCTCCAAGTGGATTCCCAGACAAACACTCTTCAAACACCCAAAGCTGGTCATGACAATATTACACTGTGCCATGAATAGTGTCCAGGAGAGCTTGTATAATGGCCTACCTATGATGTGTGTGCCACACAGCTTCGATCACTTCGATGTGGCTATCAGAGTAGCTAATGCTCGAGTGGGTATCCTTCTTTATTCATTCACTGACTGGCTGGTACATGGAAGAGATTTTACACCAGAAAATGTCACCAATATCACTAAGACTATTACTGAGACTAAAATGTACAGTGAACAAGCCAAGAAACTTAGAAGGATATTTCAATTTGCTGGAGGCACTAGGAGAGCAGCAGATTTGGTTGAGTTCTATGCTGAAGTTGGTTACGATCACCTGATCCCAGCCTATGCCAAGTATGAGTGGAGCGCTAGCTGGGTCCACTACTACATCTACTGCCTCCTATCTCTACTCTTCTTAATACTCCTCATCTACTCCACCTACAGAGTGCTGCTGCTGCTCTAACAAGTTAAAGAAGGAATAATTAATTTTTCTCTTATTGGGGCGAGCCTGAACGAGCCCCACACTAATCAGTACTACGAGAAAACTGCTGTACTTATATGTATGTTTGTATGTATGTATGTATGTATGTATGTATGTATGTATGTATGTATGTATGTAGCAATACGTCAAACACGTTGGGGCGGGGTCTGGGGACGAGACTACTCTAAATATATTAGCTCACCATGCTCACCAAAAGATGCATTCGAGTACGAGTAGACTGCTAGAAAACAAGAAAAGGTAAAGCATCAGTACAAATATCTACAGCAAAATTGAGGGCTAGGCCTATAGTCTGAGTGTAAGGACTATGTTATGTTCTAATTTTAGTAGCTAGCTAGCTAGCTGTACAAATTCTATAGCTACATACATGTAGTAGTCAGAGTAGCCTCAGTGGCAAAACTCCTGACTTGCTAGGGATGAATCATGCATGGTACGCAACTGTTATTTGTACTCATCCCTTGGTCTTTATAGTGACAATAGACAATCAACAGATAGCTGCTTGTAGTGATGTACTATGGAGCGAAGATAGTGAGGGGGCATCCCAATCCTCCCCCTCTACTATTAAAGTCTATATAATTTATGAGCGAAGGCTCGCCGGCCCCTCGATGATTTATACATCACCCTAGTATAGTTGTATCATGCATGCATGCATTTCAAGTACCATGCAGGCTAGCATTTTTAATCTGTGGTTTGGGGTCACACTTGTGTATAAAGGTACACGCATAACGCATCCCTTGCAAGCCTAATCTAGTGTTGAAAATGGCGGTTTATCGACTCGCTTATTGTTATTTCGCACTCTGTATCGCCTTACGTGGGCGTACGTCAGCCACCTCTTCACAGAAAGACCCTCACGATCCTGTAGTAAACCAGCGACTATCGATACTCATGGTGACAGGGTTCTTCCCCGGTCATCTCTACCCCATCACAGCCCTGGGAGAGGAGCTAGTGAAGAGAGGGCACAATGTGAGCCTCTGTGCAACTGTGATGGAGGGTTCTGACCTTCTCCCTGCCCTACCTCACTCATACGGCATCAACTTCATCAGTGCTGGTCCAGATAACTTGACTCAAGCTGCCTACGACGAAATGGTGAGAGGCTTCCAAAATTTCTCAACGTCTCGAATATAGAAATTTTTCTCATCAAGTCATTGCCCGATGATAAAGATTCGATCAAAAGTTGACCAAATTGGAGTAGATCAGTTTGATTTTATCATAAGTGACGTATCTGTCAATCCAGTTGGTGTGTACTACGCTAAACTTGGAAAGAAGGTGATGATTGTCAGCCCCTTATTCGTGCACCTTGATGCTACTATTCCTCAATGGCCAAGCCCTGCTATTTCAACCGCTTTATCTGATAATCTCACGTTTCTATCAAGAGCTGGAAATGCACTAGTGCACATACTCTTGCGAGCATTTCAAGATCATGTATTTGGTAAAGTGAATTTAGACGAAGCATTCAAATGAGTTCTCAAGGACACTAGTGTCTATGAGTACATTGGAATTCGTATTCCTTTCATCATGGCATCAACATTTGGTTTGGAGTACCCCAAGACTTGCTACCCTCTGACTGAATACGTTGGTCCACTAATGATGAGCTCCTTCACACCTCTTGAAGACCAACTGGTGGAATGGCTGGACAGCAAACCAAACAGGAGTGTCATCTATGTTGGAATGGGAGCCACTGGCTTCATAACTACTCCAATAGCTAAATTTCTCATCAATGGAATCCTTGCTACTGACTTCAGTGCTGTCTGGGCTCTCCCCATGAGTGACCAAGCTGTTCTAGAAGGTGTGGACATTGACAGAGACAGATTCTTCATCTCCAAGTGGATTCCCAGACAAACACTCTTCAAACACCCAAAGCTGGTCATGACAATATTACACTGCGCCATGAACAGTGTCCAGGAGAGCTTGTATAATGGCCTACCTATGATGTGTGTACCACATGGTTTCGATCACTTCGATGTGGCTGCCAGAGTAGCTAATGCTCGAGTGGGTATCTCTCTTTATTCGTTAACCAACTCGCTAGTATATGGAAGAGATTTTACACCAGAAAATGTCACCAATATCATTAAGGCTATTACCGAGACTGAAATGTATAGTGAACAAGCCAAGAAGTTTAGAAAACTCTTCCAATTTGCCGGAGGGACCAAGAGAGCAGCAGATTTGGTTGAGTTCTATGCTGAAGTTGGTTACGATCACCTGATCCCAGCCTATGCCAAGTATGAGTGGAGCTGGATCCAGTACTACAACCTGGATGTCTACTGCCTCCTATCTCTACTCTCCTTACTCCTCATCTACTCCACCTACAGATTCACCAAGTGCTGCTGTCGCAGGTCTTGCTGCTCTAACAAGCTAAAGAAGGAATGATCAATTTTTCCTCTTATAATCATTTAAATTATATTAATTAGTGTTCAAATGCCCAATTTATCATGCTATCCTTTAATAATTATCACAATTATACCTTAATTACAATGACATTGTATTATTAGTGAATTATATAGCTATGTATAGGTATACAGTTACGTGAATTGGAAATTAATTTTATTATAATCACTAAATTGATTGTGTGTGTGATCAGTTGGGTGAAGTATATTATGTACGAAGCAGCACCTTGCTTCCAATTCTACCCCCCACTCTCGTGCTGTAAAAATTGTTGGAATAATATTATAACATTATTATCAATAACAAAGAACAGCAGAAACAATACTTAAGATGATTACAATGCTCTCTAGGTTGTTATAAATTAAATTTTCTGCCTCAAAGGCAGTGAAGTTCTTTAACTGTATTAAACTTGCATACAATAATAATTATTATAACAGTTACTATAACGACATACGACGTGCATGTATAATAATGTACAGTAGTGAAGAATACAAATTTTACAAAACATGGCTATGTTCACAATAGAATAAGAGAAACATTGCGTGGATGATACGTTACTTGTGTAGACAGAGGAAGATATGAAGATATTATTTGAGAGAGACAGGGGGCGTGGTTGGTAGGCGTGGTCTCTCCTCCTCCCTCACTCCAAGGCTTGTGATTGCAGCTCTAGTATCCTTCTGCCTAGGTTGGCGTTGTGCTGCTGAAGGTAGCGGATCATGTCTGCCTGCCTCTCTAGAAGCTCGTCCATATCCTCACCATCCCTATAACATAATGCAGGTAAGGTTGACGACCTTTACCATACGAACATCCACAGCCATGGTGCAACTACTGAATCACCGCTCAAGCAATTTCCATCAATACTGTGCTTATGCAAATAGAATGCAATATCTAATTAGCGCAAGAAAATTCATATTCTAGAACTCCTCATAATACATCTTAATATAGAGTGTGACGACCTTTACCAGAAAATCGCAACTTTTTTAGCTTGCATTCTATTAGCATAAACACGGTACTCTCTCCGAACAAACATGCTAAAAAGCTATATATACTCCATGAAATCTAATACTATTTTAGCCACATGGCATAATATTATAGGCCATAGTGATCACTCTAATTATTTTCCCTGCAAGCTGAACTGACCTGAATCCCACTGCAGTGACAGAGTTGGTAGGAGAGGTTGATCCACTGTACGTGTCCTGGATCACATCCGGAGCTTGCTGAGCACAGTTGAACTGGGTCGCTAGAACTGAAATATAATATACAAATACATTGTCAACTTTTGATATAATATTATTATTAAGTGCACACATGATTTGTGACCAAATCATAATTTGATCATCAAGAGAGAATACAGTGATCTCACTTAGCTTCACAATAGATGGACTCTCCCTCTCTCTCTCTCTCTCTCTCTCTCTCCCCCTCTCCCTCTCTCTCTCCCTTTCTCACTCACCTATATAGTAGATGAGGCACGGTAGTGTCAATATGAGCTCGAGGCCGACTATGATATAGAGAAAGTCGACGGAATGAAGAGGGAACTTGCCCGAGTTCTCCTCGACCTTGAAGATGTAGAGCAAGCTGACGAACAGCAAGATCACTGCGTTGATCAAAGAGACAAAGAAAAACGGAAGGCGACGAACGTTCCGCATCTTTCGATAGAATTTGAGGTAGCCCTTTCTGCGAAGAACCCGGTGTCTCCATTGAACAACTCTGCAAAGAAAGTAGAAAGTTGACTAAATGCCATTAATTTCGACAAAAAATATAATAATTGTATAGCCAGAGGAGATAAAATTATTAGTGTTTTCCCCAGTAATTAAGGTAGGATACTTTTGGGGTGTGGTCTGTGGTCACATTGAAGTTTGGGGCCACTCCTTCCCACACCAAAAAGGACTGGATATTAAAATTTTGTGCTCGGAGACTTAAAAATTACAAAGTTATCTCTGACTATTACGAACCTGTCCAAGATTCCAACGATAGCCCAGACTAGTACATGAATCATACAGAAGTAGGCAACCATTGCGTCTGGTTGGAAAGACGACGATGGCGGACATGTAGATGGTTCCGAGCTTACATGTACGCGGTCACTGCCTGTTTCTTCATGGTGACTGATTGTTAGACCAATAAGACTACCAGCATAAATAATCTGAAAAGGGGGGGGAGAGAGAGAGAGAGAAAGAGAGAGAGAGACAGAGACAAAGAGAGAGAGTAAGAGAGGTGCCGGTGACCAACACACTATAGTTATTTCTCCATACAGGAGAGAATGCTTACAGCTATGCGCATACAAGTGTACACAAAGATAGAGTATTACTAGAATGTGGATACTCTTGGTTCCACCATCACAGCGGCCGAGTTCTGTTAACCTTAGAGATGAAACACTACACAGCGTAGTGTACCACAACTAAAGATACTTTCACTATCCGGTTTATTCATTCAAGGGAGTACACGTAGCTACCTCTCGAAAGTGCTAAAACAAATCATAACACAGGTTCACAGTTGGAAAAGGGGAGAAAAGGGGAGCTCCCATTATCATAAGCATTAATTAAATCACTGGGGGGGGGGGGGGAAACAGGGATCAATATTTTTTGCTCTTTGGGAGAGAGAGGGGGGAATCAGACATATTACTTGACTACTATTCTTTTCAAAAATTCTATGGAGGGGAATCAACCTCAGGGGTCGGAAAATCCCTGTGCCCCCCCCTCTCTAAATCATCAATTCCAGCATCAACTATCCACCTGTACATGTACGAAAACCTACCTCCTGTACAGATGTTATCACACACTTTGTCACAACTAACACGTGTAAGACTCGCTAACAATGGCTATAGCATCGTCCATTGTGCACTAGTTGTCTCTATATGCTTGTGCCTTTGTGCACGCATAAGGAATATTTCCCCGCGAGGTTTGACGACTCACTTGTGACGTTACCGTGTGCACGAGCCGACCATGTTTAGTTACAGCATCAAGCTATCCGTTCTCTCTCTCCCTCTCTCCAAGGTAGCGAAAATTTTCATATACCGTATAGCCGGAAATATTGGCGGGAATTAAATTTTGCGGTTGAGCCCAAAATCGCTATTGCAAGAATACTGGCGGATTTAAATTTGGCAGTTTGGTACGGGATCACCATACATAATATATATGCGAGTAGGAAATTTTGGCAGTTGTAATATAGACCGCCAAACCGCCAAATTCAATTCTCCCCCAAATTTTCCGGCTATATGGTATACATACGGTATCATATTGACCCTGTAAAGTTGTGACAAATCACTGTTGATTAACTCACCAGTAAGATGACCTCTACTGCTGACAGGTAGCCAGTGATGATGTGTGTGTGCTGGGAGGGAGATGAGTGAGTAGTGGGGCGGTGGATCAGAGGACTGATGTCCGACACACTGTTGTCATCAGAGTCATTGTCATCAAAGAAGTAGGCCTACAAGGGAGGAAGGGAGGGGAAGGGAAAGAGAGAGAGAGAGAGAGAAGGAGAGAGAGAGAGAGAGAGAGAGAGAGAAAGAAAGAGAGGGAGGGAGGGTGAGAAAGAAAGAGAGTAATCACTACTTTCTTGTAACATGCATTCAGCAGCTATAGCTTTCTTTCAAGACCCCTAAGTCCTCTTTGATCGCTTACGAATAGAGCTTTTACTGTAGCTACACACTCTTAGCCAGCTGCGTCGACAATATACACAGAGGCAAGCCAAACACGGTGTTACAATCACATCTGCCATTTCTTTACAAATGGTACCAGTCATGTACAAGCTGGCTTACAAAACACAAAAGCCTTTTCACAATAAATTTTAGAAATCTATTGAGATTTACGCACACAACAGAGTCAACAAAACTAGTCAATCCACAATGGCCAACAATCGGCCACCAGAGCTTCAATGAAGCAAAATTGTTCAGCTTTAATTCAAAAGTATCGTCACAGGTACATGTAATTCAAATTTGCATGTGGGGTTGTATAGAGGTGCAAGGTTGTCGGTGGACAAATGGACAAGACATTCATAATTTGAAACAGTTTTATAGAGCGAGTTGTTTGCAAGCAAGACTCTATACAGATAGCGTGTGTTGCTGGCATTCAGGGCTACGATATGAGGCTTTCAAAATGAATAGGCGACATCAATGCAGATAATAGTATTTTAAAGACAGTATACATATACATATACACTTGTACATGTACATACGAGAAAATCTAATATCAATCGGTTGACTGTTTTGAATTTTTGTCGACTAAAATAGTAGTATAGACAATTTCTCCTATGCTTAAGATAAACAGCTTATGCTTTATCGACAGTACCTAGAATCACATGTTTTCCTCGACACTGCTCTGTGTTCTACTTCAACGAGGTTTTCCTCTGAAGCCACGCAACAAAGCCAATCCTCACTAAACTAGTAAACAAAAGAAGAGGGAAACAGAACGGTATGTATCTAAAATTTCAACCTAACAGCAACCTCGTTAATTCAAAAATCCAAAGTGGCCCCCTACTTCGTGGAGAGGCTAAAATTAAATATGCAAGAACTTCCAAACAAAAAATTGCTGTTGCAGCCTTACTCATCAAGGGTAGGAACCCAGGTCCAAGTGGCTAGCTACATGTATATATGCCCTTGTTAGCTTCACCTACATGTATGTACATAACTATCAAGTAGGCAAGTGAGCAGGCACTGGCTAGGGATGGCTTCTTCCCAAGTGTATAAGTGGCTCAGCTTGTCAAAATACAAATCATCAAATGCACTGGCAAAAGTTGTGAAATAAAAATCTCCGACTAATATTGCACAGATTTCTAGTTGTTTTTTTTATGCAGCGGCACTTATAGTTTTACCAATATTCACATGCAGTACTGGGACTCTCCAGGTTCAACACGAATAGTTTTCCTCAGTGCACAGGCGATAAAATCAAAAGTTTACATAAGCTCTATGATAACACGCCTATCGTATCGATATATCAAGGGAATTCGCCTACCATAGTGTACATACATCCACTATATACATGATGTATAATGTATAGTGTATCTATCTACAGATACAGGAGTACACGTAAAAAAAAAAATAGAAATTTTCAATTTTAATCCGGCATGTGTGTGTGTGTGTGTGTGTGTGTGTACATCAAAGAAAACCAAACTATCATTAAAACATGAGGATATCCCCTCCTTAATCAGGAGAGTACGCATGCTCCCGGCTACAAAAAACAAGTGTGTAGAACTACTAAAATTAGTGTGGACACCTTATTTCAATGAGGATACCCCCATTAATCACAACACGGAGCACTAGCTATATAGTTCCCATCCAAGAAAAAATACGGCTATAAAACAACAAAACATCCTTCTTTAATTGGAAATATTATTCATCTACCCAACACAATGGCAAAACACACCATAAGACAGTCATGCGCTTGTGTTGCGTGCATCGCTGGCATGCATATGACCTGATGGTAGTACTCTGGAGGCTCCCCATTTTCTCCTTTATTAGCCATTTTCTCCGTGACACCACCTGCGGCCGTCTTCCTACTCACAGCATCCTCAGCCTCACTACTGCTGTATACGTTATAGAGCAGGGGGCACAGGGTTTGAGAGAACGAGCGGTCGTCGTCGGAACCTCCGGATTTTCGACTACCGTCTCCGGACGAACGGCCAAGCACAGAGCGAAGGCTGCATATTTTAAAGTTCTTGAAGCGAGTCGATGACGCCGGTTTGGAATTATCACCACTCCAACCCATATTCGGAATTATCAGCTCTTGTCACCTCTATAGCACCTAATTACGAAATGTTAAATCGCAGCCAGTGGAGAGATTGCTACTACGGATACTTGAATTCACGGTGCAACCTTTCTCTGATGAAAACCTTGCTTTTTTACTCCACAGACTGTGAGAAACGACGAGTGTACGGCTTCTGATGGAAGATCGAAATCAATACTGTTTTCGTGTTCGATTTGACCGCAATATCAACATACGATTGTTCTTCCAGCTTCGCGAATAGTATCACTGTCACTCGGTAGCTTATACGACTATTCTACACAGCTAACTGGACTGGATCTACTGGACTAGCGCGAGAGAGACAGGCGCGCGCACTCTTGCACACCGATACGATCCACACACAGTACAGACACATTAAACACTACTTGTTCGCACTCGTAGGTGCGTACAACTCACCCCGCTCCGGTTGCCGGGCGCTGTATTACCAAGGCTGACCATTTTCTGTTCACAACAGGTCCCGTGCTCGCTCCGAATGGCCTGTTTAAGACATTGTTAAGCGCTTTATCTTGTTCGATGTCTATGGACGATCCTTTCAGTCCGTTAATCTGCAAATCATTACGACATACATGTGTCATGTGACCAATTTCTGTTAATGACGTAACGGCTGCAGTACACGCATGCGCATTAGCGAGGCTTCGGGATAGCCGGAATGTAGAATAGGAATGTAAATTTTGACGTGCTATTTTTAGAATTACACCCACGAGGAGCAATCTATTTTTAGCACTGGTTCTAAAAATAAAAATAAACATCCGCTTCCCTACAAAAACCCCGCGCGCGCATGCACACTGCACACTCATGGTTCCATAGAGTTCACGTATGCTACAAAGAAAGAATCATGGACACCGATGTGCTACAAGCTTTGCCAGCATTGTTTTCTGAGCCTCTTAGAAGTGAAGAAGAATTAGAAACTGCAGTAGCAGCTCTAGACCCAGTTTATGATCAATATGCTGCCGAGTTGGAGAGAGCATTGCAAGAGAAGCAAGACTTAATCATTGATTTCACCAGCCTGAAGACATGTTTGGACCCTACAAGTACATTTGAAAATCAGCAACAATCAGTAAGTTTAATAATAATGCATGTACCCCAGTATGCAATATTGCTTTAAAATTAATATTAATTCCTCATCTAAATTGCTATTTTTCGATACAGTTTGACTATGAAGGCTACATATTTGACTTTCTTGACAAGCAGCCAGAGAAACTATCATCCCTACAGAGCTTGTCAGTGAGAAGACTCACACCTCCAACAAAACGCAGCTCAGATGACGAACACGATAGATGTAAGTTAATCACTGTTCGATAATTGCTAGAATTAGAAAATTTCCATAATTATTATTTAAAAGTATTATTCAGAAATTTTATCCTTTTGCTATAGACACCAGATTTTGTTACGGAGTAACGCAGCTATCCACACTCACTGAGCTTGATTTGAGTGGAAATTCCATTCCTCCAGAGTTGCAAGTTAACCTACAAGTAAGCACCATCAAAAAAATCACCTTCATGATAAGATATTCGTACCTTTAATGTAGTATGGGAAATACGTACTGTGAGTAATAAATTTAGCAAAATTAGCGATTTGAATAATTTTCGCTAAAAATTGTATCCGCGAATATTAATTTTTTCAATATTAAATTTTCGAATAAAATTAATAATTTTAAAAATCGCTAAAATGAGTACCGCTAAATGCGCTATTTCCGAAATCCACTAAAATTTGTACCCACAAATAATCGTAGCCTTAAGGTGCATAAAAATGTGATACTCACAACCTCAAGCATTAAGACATTGTCTTCCTTTACCCATGCAGTTGTGGAACTTACAAAATTTGAAGAAGCTGTCACTTGATAGCACCAAGCTGAAGGCTCTTCCAGCCTCCGTTGGTCGACTGAGAAAGCTGGAGGTCCTGTCACTTGCCAAGAACGATCTCTACACTCTGCCGATCACGCTGGGGTTCTGTGAAAACTTAAAGGTGCTAAATCTTCAGGGAAATAAATTCCGAAATCTTCCCGCAGTGGTGCTGGAATTGACAGCACTGAAGGAACTGAAACGTCTCGATAACCCATTGACAGAGCGCTACAACATGCAGGCTCCCCGCTATATCGTCGAGCACAAACGGGATAGTTATGTATCCTCCAGTAATAAGAACAACGCTGCGAAGGTTTTCAACCCAAAAAGTCTTCAGACACTTTGCACAAAATCTGTATTCACATCCAAACTTGATTACTGGAAGCAGTCATGCTTGGGGCCTCTGCAGTGCAAGATTCTTGACAAGCTGGCTGTGGAGATGGACGTGTGCAATAACTGTGGCACTGTTGTCTTCAAGAAAGGTGAGTAAAAATTACAGTATTAATGCATGCGCGTGCAAGCAATGTTTTTATTACTAAGAAGCTTCTCACATGGCTATAGGTAGCTATTATTAACTCAAGGCCCATTCTCAGATATTAATGATAATCTTTAGTCCGGCACCCTAAAAAAAATTATTTTTTTAATGTTGCATGCTGAATAGCTATAATAATAATAATATATAGCTGCATGTGCAGCTAGTGGGCACAGTCTGGCCTAATGAGGATGAGATTGACCTTATTATTATTAATTTTAATATGTGCAGATCCCTGTGGTGATGATAAGACTATGTTGCTACAGTATGAGTACTCAGTTGCTGTACTTCTAGTGACGTTCTGTGAGCTGAGTGGGGTACCTTTTCTGATTTGCGCCTGCAGTCAAGAATGTCAGAAAGCCATTTCTCAAAAGTATGGCGACATGAATATTGAACTTCAGAAACAGCTAGACCTAGAATATGAGCGAATGGTGAAAGAGGCAAATGCCCTCGCAAAGCATGGTGATGTCGACATTACATCATTGAATGTGCCGGACGTGCAAATCTCGACGGTCACTCATCGGTGGGCTAATGGATATGGCTCAAGCTATAATTACCCACACTTGTACACACACCAGCATAGACGAAGACACAGGAAGAAATGTTCCATTATGTAATCATTCATAATATTATTATTAAATAATTTTTAATAATGCATGTAATTTTTCAAACATGTATATTGTACATGTGCAATTCTTAATAATGTTCTACATCTAGAGAAGCGTAATGAGTACAAAATTGGGATAAGGTTATAGGTGTGGAATTTCGAGGCAATAATATTACTATTAGTAGCTTCTTTTTTGGTGCCGTGGCACCTTAAGAATAGAGAAAAAAATAATTATTGTAGTTTACGGGTCAAAGCTCATCAATTTTAAAGTTGAGCTCAATGCCTTGTTCATGCAGGGACTATCATATAAAGATTTCAGAATGAGTTGTTCACGTCGATATAAAGTTCTGATGCTATTAATCTCCTCCAAAATTTGCTGGAGTTCTGGCCTGTTAGTGGCGAGGCCAGATATTCCAACGTAGGTTAACCGGGAAACTCTGTTACTTACAAAATTCCGAAGAAAGTTGCATAGACCAGCTTGATTGAATCGATTGTAGTACATATTCAACATATGGAGATATGGATGATTACTGATTGCTCTTCCTAAAAGTGCTAGTGTCGAATTGGTGATACTACAGTTGCTCAGGTCAAGGCACTCGAGATGGCTACACTGAACTGCAAATGCAAATAAAAACATTGCGTTTTTGTGCAAGTCAAAGTATTTCAAATCAAGATAACTTAGTTGTGGGCATGTTCGTAGGATCAAAACAAAATAGAAGATATTATGGGAATTACAAGTCTGGAAGAAGTTCGCAGATAGGTCAATAAAGTAACAGGACGAGTTGTTAGAAAGGCCCTCAGTGAGACATTTGAGCACTGAACGATGGTCAACTATAGATGGATCAAAGCAATGGCATAATCCTAGACCTCGTACGTTTGATTGACCTTCAATCAGCTGTTTGAGAATGGGAAGTGATTCATTGTGGAGTACATTATAGGCTAAAATTAGTTGCACCCATGTACGAGTTTCCTGGTGAATATTTCTTTTCAGCTCTGTGAAAAGCACTCGCAGACCGATGTGATCAATGGAACAATTACTCAAGTCAAATGCCAAAATTTTTTTGTATTGGATAGGTATGCATGATTGAACACAAATATAGTATCCTAAAGACAGGCAATCGATTGGACTTAATGGCAAGTACTTCAAAGTCAATGTATGAAATGGTGTTCCTACTGGGATGGCATTGGGGCGGATATTTTTGTTTGCTTCTATATTCAAGTCAGCAACTGCATTATGAACAGTTGAATTTACAACTGATTGTGCTTCGGGTAGTTCTAAAAATTCTTTCTTTTGACATTCATACAGGCAGTTGATAAAAGCAAGTGATTTTTTTCGAGGATCATTAAAGCTTGAGAGTTGTTCTGCCACTGTGTTATGATCTACGGCCTGACCGAGTGTTTGTGAAAGAATTTTTAATGCTCCCCTGTTTTTGAACTGTGTTAATCCAGCATAAAATGGAAGCACTTGGCTTTGTGGAATCTTGCTTAGAATCTCTTTGATGCTATTGTTGGGATTATCACGCTTTGAGAGGTGAACAGCTGCCAGAAATTCTTGGAGAGATAAATGGAAAAATTTGTAGTAGCGCTCGGTTCCATACATAGTAATTCGTGGGTGGACCTGAAGTAGACCTAGCGTGTTATCAACATCGATATTGTTCTGTCCTAGGTCTCGTTTGGTGAATAGCTGTTTCCCCTCCAGGGAAGAAGAATAAGCTAAGGAGCAAGCTTTGTAAAATGAACCGCGAAGTTCGACTGGAATATCAGTGAGCAGACATTCTATCAATGGTCGCGGTCGTTCGACTTTTGCTTCACCGGTCTGACGAATATACAAATGTCGTAAAAGGAAGTTGCTGACAAATGGCTTGTAAAGGCCAGTCTGTGTAGCCGGCATTTCACTTTCTGAATCAATGCAGCAGTGGGTTAGAAAAGATATGATAACTGCATTGATAGGAAGACTACAAAGACCTTCAATTTTTGGGTTAATTTCACACTTCTCTGTCAGCTTTGTCCGCAAAGTGGTATCACTACCTAGACTATGATCAAGGAATTTGTGCAGATTTTCCATGCTAAAGCCCTTTATGATGACACGTGATTTAAGAACTGGCTCCAGTCGCTCCGTTACACGTGAGTCTGGTCTCGATGTCATAATATAGCTAAGATTTGGAACCCTCGGTGATCCCAAACTACCACGGATCAAATCAACAAGCAAAAAATCAAGTAGACATGTTGGAGCTTCATCCAAACCATCTAAAAGCAGGCAAATGCCTTCACCCTGTCGATCGACTATTTCTGTAGCTATTGTCTGTTGAAGGCTGCTGCCAGGATACGGGATGATATCTGCCAGATTGGTAGCCTTTTTTATTTTAGGATCACTTAGCGAAATATGAATGAGGAGCTCAAACTGCTGGAGCATTCGTTTCTCAGCCCATTCTCTACAAGCATACCAAGAAAGGGTGGACTTGCCACATCCGGCAACGCCTTCAAAATAAACTATCATTCGATTCACCCTTCGCTTTTTTTGAGTGCATCATCTAGAGTTACTGCTTTGAAGCAGGAGTAATCAATACTATGGGTTTGAATTGGAATATTTAAGGGAGCATCGTACAAAAGGAGATCAAAGAAGGCATGCGGCCACGGAATGTTAGCGTGTGTCGCTTTACTTGGCCACTGCTTGATCAAGGGATGTGGATGTGAAAGGTCACTACTGTAGCAATCCAAAAGGTATCGATAGAAGGTATCATTAAGCACTAGACTGCCGCGAGGTCGCTTCCTGGAAGATACAGCATACTGACAAACTCTTTCAGCTAATGAAATGCACCGTTGGTTGCAACAGATACGAATGAGATTTCTGTAGGTTGCCTTACCCTCACGATCACTCTTTGATCTCCACATGCACAAGGCTTGACGTTTTTGATTGTTGTAGACGCCTCCATAATCCTCTTTGATTTCTTTTTGCTCACTTTAAGTTTCAGTGATCCCAAGGTACGGAGCTAACTCCTCCCAGTCTACCAAATCGCACGCAATCTCAGCTAAGTGAAAATCACTCACTTTAGAGTCCAGTAGTTTATCCGATACTCCGTCGCAAATCCTTTTCTCTTCGCTACTCATTCTTGATCAATCACACAACTTCTCAAGGCGAAGGGTATCGAGCTAGCTAGACACAAGGGGTCTAGACTAACTAGCGGTACACTTCGTGCATATAAAACATCCTCGCTCAGCTCAAATAAGCGGAAATTATCTAAATAAGTGAAAATGGCCCAGCGTTATACATGCATGTACATGTACATACTCCTGACTACGTGTATATACTCCATATACTATATATTAGATACTCCATATACTATATAATATTAGATACTCCATAGTCAAGTATTACGATTGCAAAAGTTTCAACTGAAAGACGCTGGTGACAGCACTGCACGAAGCTAAGAGTTAGCGAATAGGTAGCCCACAAGGTCTAATATCGCTGATGTAAGCAAACGATCCAGAGATCTCAAACCAACAGAAGACGATCATTTTGAACGTCGCGAAAAAGACTTTTGGGGGGTGATTCAGTTCAGCGGTGCTGTAGCCACGTAGCTACATTCCGTGAGAGTTTCACAAGATAGAAATCCATATTTGACGTTTACTGCTACTGAAAATAAATCAGTATCGAATTGTTCGAAGAAAGGCGAGGTTTTAAAGTCGACGTACCATTTATGGTCCGTTGAACGAAATCAGCAAAACTTCGCTCTACTCCTACGTGGGAGTGGCTAGATGTCGATTGCGCATGCGTCATGGTACGTGCCGAGGAGTGATATTCATAATGTTGCAAGAATCATCAAATCACAGAGCAACAATCCTATATAGAATGATTGAGTCACCTATATATACTAGCTATAGAGCTAGAATTGCTATCCAACAGTGATGGCTATGCCAAACCTACTCTCATCAGTCCAGTGGTTCATTTGTGCAACGTACGTCGACCTATGCCTATTTGAGTGGGGTACCTTTTCTGATTTGCGCCTGCAGTCAAGAATGCCAGAAAGCCATTTCTCAAAAGTATGGCAACATGAACATTGAACTTCAGAAACAGCTAGATCTGGAATACGAGTGAATGGTGAAAGAGGCGAATGCCCTCGCAAAGCACGGTGATGTCGACATTACATCATTGAATGTACCGGATATGGATGTGCAGATCTCGACAGTCACTCATCGGTGGGCTAATGGATATGGCTCAAGCTACAATTACCCACACTTGTGTACACACCAGCATAGATGAAGACACAGGAAGAAATGCTCCATTATGTGATCATGTATTATGTCGTGTGCAATTTTATGTCAGTACGTGTTAATTTTTCAAATCTGTAATCATTATGCATACATATTACATAATGATTATTATCATATTGCATTGGTGCACTGTCAGAAAATTTCAGTGTTAATTGCAACTCACAATAATTCGCTTTATAGGCTCACAGAACAAAGAATACTGAGTCTCCTTTTATGTATAATATTACAGAATGATTGAGTCACCTAAACTAGCTACCTAGAGCTTGAGCTAGACACCACCGACCGCTGCTATCCAACAGTGATGGCTATGCCAAACCTACTCTCATCAGTCCAGTGGTTCATTTGCCCGCTAACCATGAGCGTGGCGGGCATGGGGTCGAGTCTCTTCTCCAGCACAGCACTGACTATACCGTGAGTGTCTAGCTTGCCTCTCATGGTCATACCGTCCAGCTCAAGGCGATAGCCAATCCCAGCGATAGAGTCACCCTAAAGGGGGGAGGGGGAGGCGGGTGTATCAGATCATGGCATAAAATAGTTTTTCTCTCTAATTTAACTAGTAAGAAAAAATTAAAAAGTGCCTAATGTTCAGCAATGATACAATTTTATGTAATTATCTGATTCAGTGTGCTCAGTTTTTCTTTAAGTGCCGCACCATCATTATTTCTAATGTAGGTTACATTACTGTAACATACAACTATCTGATTCAGTATGGTCAATTTTTCTTTAAGTAGGTGCCGCACCAATCATGTTTCATTACTGTACATAGTCACTGGAATTTTATTGCACCTCAATATTATATAATTAAGGTCAAGGCTATATGTACTCTTCCTTAGTACTTATCATAGCGTGATGGTAGACTGCAGTCCAATTTTAATTAATTTTCCTCGAACCTGCAGCATACCTGCATTAAGCTTCCCTCTAGATCAGCCATTAGCATGAGGTTATCTTTGAACTGCTGTTGGTAGCCGATAGCCCATGAGTGGACGCCCAGTCTAGCCGTGGCCTCCCACGTCTTAGCACGGTAGTAGCCGCCAACGGAGAGGGAGGCGTCTTGAAGCTCAGAGCCAGCCCTCTGATAGACCAACTCACATCCAAGAGCTAACCTGGAGGGAGAGGGAGGGAGAGGGAAGGAGGGAGGGAGAGAGAGAGAGGGAAGGAGAGAGATTCACTAGTTCTAAATGGGTACACGTGCTTCATTTTGCATTATATTATCACAAGTTTAATATAATTATAATGACCGTAGATCGCTAATTTTTCGCTGTTAAAAAATTTTCATCGACAACCTTTTCCGATGAAAATTAAACACGTGAAATATTTTGTGCAATGTACATCGACCTATGCCTATTTTGGTTGCTCAAGTCTGGCGACGAAATTTAGACTATGTGAAAAATTTACGAGCAAAATATTTTATCGGCAAAAATATCCTAATCTACAGTACTACAGTATAAGGTTGGAGACATTAGAAATGATTAGCTGTGATGAGCAGCTCACCTCTCCGTCATTGACTGTAGATACTGTAGTGCCAGTACTCCACTGCCGGAGAGAACATTGGGGTTAGCCAGAGTAGCAGAGGCAGTGAAGTCTTTACCAGTGTAGTCCAACGTTCCTTGGTATGCAGCCCACCGAGACTTCTGAGTCTGAAATCACACACGGAAAATCAATGCAACCAAATAAATTTCTTGTATAAAGGCATACGAGATATTCCCTTGTTATCATTAATGTACCTGGGCATTGAATTTGAGCTTCCAAGACGATCCAAACTGATGCAGGATCATAGCTGTGAAGTTACCACTAGTAGACATATCACCAGTCATGACTGGACGATACTGAGTGAGGGAGAGAGAGAGAGAGAGAGAGAGAGAGAGAGAGAGGGGGGGGGGGGGGAGGGGGAGAGAGAGTAGATGGGGGTGGAAGAGAGAGAGAGAATTATGTGGCATTGGTCAATATCATAATAATCTGCTGGCATCTATTATACACCAAATCAACAGTTAAATAGTGTGCATATTAATCACCTCATTTTCTCCAACTACTTTAGAGCCTACGTAAGTTGCTCCAAACTGCCACTGAGATGGCTGGACATCAGAGCCAAGTGTGATGGTGTGGGTGGTCTGGAAATATCTACTCAATCCTTTCTGGATGATGATCTTAGCTCCATCAAACACCTGTGGATACAATTGCTCTGCAAAGGGGAGGGGGGAGGGAGAGAGAAAGAAATCATTGTACATTGCATCTAAAATTTTATAATAAACTTGATGTGCTCCATGAACTTGTCACTGTCACTGTCTTTGTTACCATCACCGTAGTTATAATTCTTACCTTTTAATTTTCTTCCAATTTCTTCGTAGGTTCCTGGGTTTGATAGCACATCCTCTGCTGTGACCTCTGAACCACTGGCCTTCTGTTGGGAGTCTGGAGCAGGAACTGCCGGGGGTGCTGCAGAGACAAAAATTAATAACATCATACACATAATATAATTATTTTATGTAATTTAGGCTGAAAAAACTTGGAAGCTTAAAAACTTCAATGAAGGCTCACCTGCCGTGATCGGGGGAAGGGGAGGGAGGGATGAAGATGAACAGCTAGCTTTGCTAGACATGACACCCATAGCTGATGCACTCAGAAAACAGCCACGTGTAAATATGTGCTGAGTCAGCAGCTTCAACATGTGACTTACGAGCCCCACCAACTGCAGATGGGGGATCCCCCTCGAATCCACCGCAGTGCCAGCGAAGCAGTTTTACCATTGGCCTCTGTACAGCTCGTCAAGCGTAGAAACCTCCGTCTCGGTGAAGAGATTTGTGATCGATCTACCAAATATCTTTATTCCTTCATTATTTTGTGGAACTGACAGCAAGAAAAGTCTCCCCGTACTCTGACGTGTGTAGATAAACATCCGCCATTTTGTTGCTTGTTGTACACGAGTCGAGGTGCCATCACCAGTGCTCCGACGATGGATAGAGTTGATCTCGACGTTTCCCAGGCTCGTGCCGATCTTCTCCCTGACAAGTATGATCGTCGCCGGATCAGCGGGGTCCTTGCAATTAGGAGGTTGTCACAGCCGGCACTACAAGAGGCAGATGAGCGAGGGGGGCGTGTGTAGTGTATGGGTGCTACTGCTCCTTCTTGTCTACTCCCTGCATCACGTGATTCACTCCAAGCATTGGCAGTCATTCAAGAGACGCCATTGGCTCCTTGTCTTCTTCGTCTCTTTGCCGCTGGGATTTTGTTGGAAGATCATAAAGAAACTGTTGACTATGGTTTGTAAGATCGTGTTCAAACTATTGGCTGTAGTTTGTAAGATCGTAAAGAAACTGTTCAAACCGTTGGCTGTAGTGTGTGGTACATTGGCAATTGGCTACAAATTTTATTATCTTCTGTGGCTGTTTCTCAAATGGTGTTTCCTAACGGCAGAACTTTGTAAACAGTTAGACTACAATATTGGACAGAGCCAGAGACAGAGTGATGATATGTTGGGGTCAAAGGTCACCAAGGAGCCAGTTAGCCACGTTTCCTGTGAGGTATTCGTGTACTCTGGAGTGGGGTGGGTGTGGTCTGGGTCAATCCAGCTTCGAGCAGCTCAGCTGATCATACGTCAACGACTCATCTTGTCTGGAGATGTGGAACTTAACCCTGGACCTCTCGACCAAGGTATTCCAATCCTTTTCTTATAAGTTTTTGCATACATGTAGATATGGTAATATTATTCTCTCATTATTTAGATCAAAAGGTTGAAGAAATTCTTATGACTGTTGATGACAAAATTTTTGGTATGATTTCAATATATGCCATCTACAGCTGCCACGACTATACAACTTGTTTTATACCACTGCAGAAATAGAGGACTGGAATGTTGTGGTGAAAGAGTGCAAATCACTAGCTGCAAAGTGGAAAGAGTTGAGTATCTCCCTCGGCCTGTCATGTGATGTGATCAACAACATCAAAGGCTCTGGGGACAACTACCTCTGCTTGGGTGAAGCCCTCGAACACTGGATTAAACGAAACTACAACACAGAGACATTTGGTAGACCTTCATGGAGGAGTCTTCTCAAAGCTGTGGCAGAAATTGACAAGCTTTTATTTAATAGATTGGCTGAAAAGCACTCTCAGTCTGGTATGTGTATGTGCAAAGTTGTAGTGCTTATCATAATATTATTCTATAATATTTGTAGCTTCCAGTGATGAACCAAAAGAAAGTAATAATTCACAGGAAGAAGGTGTTGCACATGTACAAGGTACTACATTGACCTACTATGGTTGATTACATGTGCAGGACTCATCAGTGAGTTATTATTCTTTCTGATAGACAAACCTGCTTCTCCCAGGACCAGTACTCCGACTGCTGTGGTTGCTAGGCCTCGTTTCACCTTCCACTGCTTGAATTTGAAGGATATGAGTGACGAGAGGAGACGAGAACTGCACCAAAAGCTTTATGCCGAGTCAGAAGATATGATGTACAAATTCCAGGAACTATTTACGTCGACAACAGACTCTTTAGTGAGGAGAAATGTTTCAGCAAAAACTCTGACTCGTCATTTAGAATGCTTGGGACAGTTAAAGCCAACATTTGATGATTCCGGTGAACCTGTTTTCAGACATCAATTGCCAGAACTGAGAAAATCTGAGTCTGTCGATGACGCCATGTCAGTGGTCAATAAGTACTGTTCATTCTTTAATTATCGGATGGTGGAACTAATCATACAGAAGCTTGGAACAGAGGAAGACAAAGAGAGGTTAGCCAAGTACAAGGAGGACTTTACTAAGTATGGTGAGCGTCATGTGTTCGAGTGTCCATCGGAAGTTGGTGAAATTTATGAAGAAGGACAAGCGAATATGTTTGTGACACTGGATGATTCATTTGACAAGTGCAATGTGAACCATTTATCAGCATTTGTCAGCAACTTGCAGAAAATTTTGAATATCTCCAATATAACGCTACGACTATGTCGCATTGGATCTGGAAGTCTGAAGCTGATCTTTCAAATCCCTCTCTCTGTCCAGCAAGCCACCTTTCCTCTCTCCAGTGAGCAGGAAGCAGAGTTATCCAGTCTAGGTGTTGTACAGCTCTCCTGTGGGGACTACCAGTTCACTCCACAACAGACTGAGGTAAAGTTAACAGACCCTAGTGGATGGATTTGTTGAGTAGCTCCATTTTCTGTGTTTCCAGGAAGTGGTAGAGGAGCCAGCGACTGATGGAGACTCAGACCACACTGATAGTGGGGCAACTATCAACAGTAAAAACACATGTGAGTTAGCAGTTATAAGGTATAATTTCTTGTACTCTCTGGATCCTCCATGATTTTCAATGCTAAATGCGATTTTGAAGATATGGAATTGGCCTTGGGACAATAGGCGCTGATCCAGAAATTTTGCATGGAAGGTGGCTGATAGGGTAGCTACCCATAGTAAAATTAAAACCATACTGGTACAAGGGGGGTGGCTGATTGATAATGGTGGATGTCTCCTATATTAAATGAACCCTTAACCATCTCCCCAGTAGCTGCATAGTGTAATGGTGCATGTGGTAAAAGATTGTCAATAGAATGCGTACACATCGATCGATGCTCGCCCCAGAAATCATGGAGATGGCGTCTAAGATTGACTTTCAACCTTGATAGTGACAAGTTTCGATGCTTCAATCACAGAGATGAACTCGACAGCACGGTATTCCTTCCGAACTTCAGGTTGGTCACGTTGCTGCAGTCGCGCGCGGGCCAGCCCCTTGTGACAATGATGCGTGCTATATATAGCATAAGACTAGCTTTATTTATCCACGGCATTACGTAAGCCAAGAAAACACGTGAAGTTCAACCAACAGTACTTCTCAGAGAAAGTAGTGCTCAGCTTGTAATGTATTCGCCGGATACACGCGTAAGATACTCTACATATTTACTGATTTTCAAGTCCCAGAAAGGCTCCAGCGAGGCCCTGAATTTTTTCATAATTACCTCATAGGTTGCATCATAATTTCATCATAGATTACACTACAATTACCTCAGAAAAGTAAATTGCTACTGGGGAGATAATGAAAAACTTAGAGCCTACGTCCAGAGTCCCTCATGAATACGCCGCCATAAATTCGAACTAGGCCACATTGACAAACTGCGCATGCTCCGTATACGCGTACAGTATTGGGGCGCGCGGCTTGAGCCGGTTGACCTTCACCTGCCATGTGCTCAGACTGAATAGGGAAATCCCCCTGCCCTGAAAGCAAGCTCGCTAGAGAAAGCGAACTAAGAGAAACGCCATAAGGATATCATCGGATAGTCCACGATCTCTTCTACGCTAGATTCGAATTCTGGGTCCCAACAACCTTTCATGCGCGCTAAACATTTTGAAGCAGTATTCAGAGCAATTACATCATAAGTTTCATCATAGGTTTCATCATCATTTCATCACAATTTCATCATAATTTCATCATAGCAAGAGCCGAATTCTTTGTTTCTAATTAGGACTCTGGACGTAATGAAAAACTTAGAGACTACATCCAGAGTCCCTCATGAATACGCCGCCATAAATTCGAACTAGGACACATTGACAAACTGCTCATGCTCCGTATACACGTACAGTATTGGAGCGCGCGGCTTGAGCCGGTTGACCTTCACCTGCCATGTGCTCGACTGAATAGGGAAATCCCCCTGCCCTGAAAGCGAGCTCGCTAGAGAAAGCGAACTGAGAGAAACGCCATAATGATATCATCGGATAGTCCACGATCTCTTCTACGCTAGGTTCGAATTCTGGGTCCCAACAACCTTTCATGCCTGGATCAGCCCCTGGGTGCGTTTTGATTCCACAATCATGTTCATGCATAGGTATGGCACTAGATGTACAAACCATTATTCGGAGCATACCCTTAACAATACACAATGAACAATGGTGCACCCCTCCCTCTCTCAAATTAGAAAATGATAAACATCAATTCATCCTTTAATTGGGTTAGCCTGAGTCAGCCTAAATGATGCATCTATACATCCAGTGTACAACACATGTATGGCCGATGTGAAAAGAATGCTGAGTACTAGTGCAGATTTGAGTTACAAGTTTAATGAGCAGAGCAAAATCTAGTTTCTCTGACACGCTCACCGATATGGTGGCATTTGAATAGGCAATACACTATTTTGCAATAATATCTGTAGAGCAACACTAAGCTATTTTGAATCATGATTGTACCAGCTGTCGTAGTCGCACCCCGCTATATACAGGCCCTGCATATTTCTATACTTTATGTGACTATAGGTGATGCTGAGTTGTCATCAATGGCTGCTGGACTGGCTGTGGGCAAACCTGGAGATACTGCCTCCATCAGTGCTGACTCAGCACTAGGGGGGAGCAGTGTTATCACTGGCACTACAGCCGGAGTGACACAGTTCAGTGAGGTGAGTCAGATCACTGACTGCTACTGGTCTGGGCTGTTCTAATGTCCCATATTCCATTCCCAGGATCTGGTGGACAGAGAATTAGGTGATCTTGGAATGGGAATGGGACATGGTGTAGCTGGTGCATCAGTTGAAAATGAACTATTTCAAGCATCAGGCAGGGGAGACTTGAAGAAAGTAAAAGAACTCATTGAGGAGAAGCAATTTGATCCACTACAGAAAGAAGACCAGTTTGGAGCGAATGTTCTTCACTACTCAGCTCGATATGGACAGCTACGAGTGCTGAGATATTTCATCGAAGAGAGGGGATGTAGTCCAGCAAGTCAAGACAATCGAGCATTCACACCTCTTCATTATGCAGCAGGTGGTAAACATCTTGATATAGTCCACTATCTTGTTGCCGAGCAACAGATGGATCCACTGTGTTGTGCTGACGATGGCGATACTCCACTACATCAAGCTTCTCAGGGTGGGGACATTAATGTCGTGAGATATCTGGTGAATGAACTAAGCGAGCTTTATCCACTCAAGGACATAGTCACTAGCAGAGGCATTCAAGGAGCAGCTCCTATCCATCTCGCAGCTTTGGCTGGACACTTGGAAATAGTGAAGTTCTTCACTATTGAATTAAACTGCAACCCAAATAATATTATATTTCCTCTCGAGTATCAGGGTAGGACTACTGGACTTGGAGGTAGAATTGCCCTTCATGATGCTGCTCAAGGAGGACATCTGCACATCATCAAATACTTAGTAGAACAGTGTAACTGTAATCCATCGCACTTGGACAGTGAGAGAGAAACACCGCTGCACCTTGCAGCTTCGAAAGGTCATCTTGAGGTAGTGCAGTACCTCACCCTGGAGCAGCACTGTGACCCACTGTGTACTAAGAAGAATAACAACACTCCTCTTCATGCTGCTGCCTACAATGGCCACCTTCACCTTGTCAGGTTCTTCGTTGAAGTGCTCCACTGTCCTCCTGACGTTAGAGGATGGTGCAACGTGACACCACTGGACTTGGCACGTAGCCGAGGTCACTACCATGTTGTACACTATATATTTATAGAGTCCATTCATCCTAAACTTCAGTAAAATTTAATTTATAATTTTGTGTTCATCACTGCATGTAAATCTTCTTTCGCTATTAATTTTATGTCTGTGTCTATTGTTTTTTTGATGATTAATTTTTGAGACTATACACACGACAATAGTGCTCATTAATTAATAATATATTGCTGATTGGATTGATATTTGTGGTGGGTGGAGCCAGAGGTTGTATAATTTAATTAATCAGTTATATCATCAGACTCCGCCCCCAACACACACCACACACATCACAAATTAAACATTTAGCCTGGCAAACAGAGCAGTAAGCACTAGAATAATAGTATGATTGTATGAGTTTCAGTAATTTGTAATTCAGTTACACTTTAGTGATTATGAGTCAAGTACCAGACTAGACCAAACAATAATTATTACAACATCACCAAAAATAATAATAATTATCAGTGAAACAAAAGAAAATTACCTCAGTAATAATATTAAGTATTATGACATAATTGTGATGATTGAGACAATTCAACAATTGTATGTGAACAATAACTGCTGCATTAATAAACTGAGTATGGACATACATGGCACAGAACTACGCAGAGTCTAACATCAACAATCACTGCAGGCATCTCCAATCAAATCGGATGTTTGGTGCGTGAGTGAGAGGTGGGATGGGAGGATCGATAAAGTCCCAAGTGCTGTTCTTTCCAAACTCGCTCTCCTGACACACACAAAGTCCACAGTAGGGGATCTTCTGGACAATCTTGGTCAGCTCCTGGGCAGTGCAGGGCTGAGCTCCAACTAGCTGTCTAGTACAAGCCTCCAGCGTAACAGCGTGACCGACAAACATCACGTTGCCGGAAGCTGGCCCAATCGTCTTCAGAATCAGGCGGGTGATGTTAAACATTCTCTTGTAGAATTCCAAGTGCGTCTCGTTTGGTTTGAGGTCTTGAAGAGCGACCTGCGACACATAACTGGTGTCCACGATTAGGCCACATTTGCTGAGCTCAGCAGGTGTCATGAATGTGGGGAAAGTCCCTCTGCACCACGCTAGCCACTCAAAGAGCCCGTTCTCGATCCTCAGCTTGATGCTCGGGTCCTGGAGACCTTGGACGATGGCGTTTGCTGTCTGGACACAGCGCAGTGCGGGAGAGTAGTAGATGTACTGGATTCGTATTCCTTGCTCTCTCATGCCTTCGCCCGTCAGTCGAGACTGGAAAAAACCAGTTTCTGTGATCGGAGAGTCCTTCATGAAGTCGCTTGGACCTCCTTTGCGTTTTGGTATCTCCTTTGGCATGTTTAGATTTCTCCGGTGATAGCAGCCGTTTGTGTCAAATGATAGCTGGATCCACTGCTTACCAAATGTCACGTCGACTCTCTCTGCGCGTCTGAAGATAGAAAGCCGTCTCGGTCCGAAATCTTGAGGTGGAATGGGTGGAGCATTCTCTTCAATTGGGCTACCTCCGTCTGCGATGTGATTGGTCACACTGTGATCCTTTTTCTTGATTCGTGGTTTTTGCACTTTTGCGTAGAGTTCTTCGACATTTCCTTGATCAGGGAGCAGTCCGGCTGCGTCTTCATAGCACTGTTTGTCTTCGGTCCTTCGTAGGGGGTCTTTTCGAGAGAGGGACGGGGGGCGGACGGATTTTGAAGGGGAGGGGAGAGAGTCACTCCCGGAGATTACCCATGACCTGTAGGAGCAAACATTTGCATATTGACTCTATTATTAATATTAGCCACCGTAGCTATGTCTACCTGTGTAGAGTCCAGCAGTCTGAGTCCTTTGTCTTCTTGACGTAGTTGCCGGGATAGAGGCCGGACATGCCTGAGTTCTGAGAGGTGCCGAAGAACCAACCTTCACTGTCTGTGAGTGTGAGTGTATATATTTTCGTATGGTAAAGGTCAACAACAATGCATGTATACATGTATTTGAATGTTTGTGTGTATGGTAAGGGTCAACAATTTCAGAAACTAGCTAGCTACGTAGATTAGCACTGCTTGAGTTGAGCCTTCTTCCAGACATGTTTGGACATAATAATATGACACGATCGTCTGATCAGCATACAAATGTTCCTATACTTACCATAATTATATACATGTATGTACATATACATGAAAATTCAGTAGGTTTATCTTCTACTACCAATCCAAACCTAAGGGGAAAACCATCTCACTGCCTGCTCAGGCAAACCTAATTTAAGCAAAAGGCAGAGCCACATAGGTGCCTAGCCTTGAGAACTAGGGGTGGTAGGTTGAAAAGCTCTTTTGTTCCATGTCATAGACGTATAATCTAATTAGTGGTGGCATGGTTTGGCATTTGTTGGTAAACATCTCTCCTCAGATTGCCGATGAGAGGCAGAGAGGTGATGGGGTGACCAGACCCAACACAAGGTGGGTGGTGGGGGTCGCTCTGGCCAACCAGCCAGCCCAGGCAGGCAGAACAGTCTACATGCCAACCACTGATGCTTATTGTGACTGTACATGTACATGTACGTATAATAAGTACAGTTTTTCTTTAAGTAGGTGCCGCACCAATCAGTGTGGGTTTCATTACTGTAACATAGTCGCTGGAATTTTATTGCACCTCAATATACAATTAAGGTCAAGGTTGTACATACTCTTCCTTAGTACTTATCATAACGTGATGGTAGACTGCAGCCCAAATTAGATTAATTTTTTCCTCGAACCTGCAGCATACCTGCATTAAGCTTCCCTCTAGATCAGCCATTAGCATGAGATTATCTTTGAACTGCTGTTGGTAGCCGACAGCCCATGAGTGGACGCCCAGTCTAGCCGTGGCCTCCCACGTCTTGGCATGGTAGTAGCCGCCAACGGAGAGGGAGGCATCTTGAAGCTCAGAGCCAGCCCTCTGATAGACCAACTCACATCCAAGAGCTAATCTGGAGGGAGAGGGAGAGAGAGGGAGGGAGGGAGGGAGAGAGGGAAAGAGAGAGAGAGATTCACTAGTTCTAAATGGATATGTGTGCTTCATTTTCCATTATATCACAAGTTTAATATAATTATAATGGACTAACAGCTTATACCGTAGATTGCTAATTTTTCAATGTTAATTTTTTCGTCGACGACCTTTTTTGACAAAAATTAAACACTCAACGTACATGCATTTCGACCTATACCTATTTTGGTCGCTCAAGTCTGGCGACGAAATTTAGGCTATGCGAAAAATTTACAAGCGAAATATTTTACCGGCGAAAATATCCCAATCTATGGTACTACATTATAAGGTTGGAGACATTAGAAATGATTAGCTGTGATGAGCAGCTCACCTCTCAGTCATTGACTGCAGATACTGCAGTGCCAGTACTCCACTGCCGGAGAGAACATTGGGGTTAGCCAGAGTAGCAGAGGCAGTGAAGTCTTTACCAGTGTAGTCCAACGTTCCCTGGTACGCAGCCCACCGAGACTTCTGAGTCTGAAATCATACACGGAAAAGCAATGGAACCATAATAAAATTTTTGTATAGAGGCGTATGAAAAAATTCCCTTGTTATCATTGATGTACCTGGGCATTGAATTTGAGCTTCCAAGACGATCCAAACTGATGCAGGATCATAGCTGTGAAGTTACCACTAGTAGACATATCACCAATCATGACTGGACGATACTGAGAGAGGGAGGAAGGGAGAGAGAGAATTATGTGGCATTGGTCAATATTATAATCCTATGCTGGCATCTATTATACACCAAATCAACAGTTGAACAGCGTCCATATTTAATCTAACCCACCTCATTTTCTCCGACTACTTTAGAGCCGACGTAAGTTGCTCCAAACTGCCACTGAGATGGCTGGACATCAGAGCCAAGTGTGATGGTGTGCGTGGTCTGGAAATATCTACTCAATCCTTTCTGGATGATGATCTTAGCTCCATCAAACACCTGCGGGTACAATTGCTCTGCAAGGGAGGGGGTAGAGAGAAAGAAATCATTAGGATTCTACATTGCATCTAAAATTTTATGTATTAAAGCTTGATGTGCTCCATGGATTTATCACTGTCACTGTCTTTATTACCGTCACTGTCGTTATAATTCTGACCTTCTGTTGGGAGTCTGCAGCAGGAACTGCCGGGGGTGCTGCAGAGACGGAACGTCATACACTGGTATATAAATAAACGCAAATTATGTCTACAGTGCCGGTACCGGCACCGCAATTTAAGCGTTATAGTGCCGGTAAGTCCATATAAAATACTGTACTCTTATGTAGCCCTAGTCCCCGCCCCCTCCTGCATATGGCAATATAAATTTGTACATAAATTTGCCGGCACTCTAGACACTGTGATAAATAAAATTAATTATTTTTTTATTTATGAAGGCTCACCTGCCGTGATCGGGGGAAGGGGAGGGAGGGATGAAGATGAACAGCTCGCTTTGCTAGACGTGACACCCATAGCTGATGCACTCAGAAAACAACCACGTGTAAATATGTGTTGAGTCAGCAGTTTCTACATGTGACTTACGAGCCCCGCCCACTGCAGATGGGGGATCCCCCTCGAATCCACCGCAGTGCCAGCGAAGCAGTTTTACCATTGGCCTCTGTACAGCTCATCAAGCCTAGAAACCTCCGTCTCGGTGAAGAGATTTGTGATCGATCTACCAAATATCTTTAAGCTTATTCCTTCATTATTTTGTGGAACTGACAGCAAGAAAAGTCTCCCCGTACTCTGAAGTGTGTCGATAAACATCCGCCATTTTGTTGCTTGTTGTACACCAGTGGAGGTCCCATCACCAGTGCTCCGATGATGGATGGAGTTGATCTCGACGTTTCCCAGGCTCGTGCCGATCTTCTCCCTGACAAATATGATCGTCGCCGGATCAGCGGGGTCCTTGCAATTAGGAGGTTGTCCAGCCGTCACTACAAGAGGCAGATGAGCGAGGGGGACGTGTGTAGTGTATGGGTGCTACTGCTCCTTCTCGTCTACTCTCTATATCACGTGATTCACTCCAAGCAGTGGCGGTCATTCAAGAGACGCCATTGGCTCCTTGTCTTCTTTGTCTCTTTGCCGCTGGGTTTCTGTTGGAAGATCATAAAGAAACTGTTGACTGTGGTTTGTAAGATCATGTTCAAACTGTTGGCTATAGTTTGGAAGATCGTAAAGAAACTGTTCAAACTGTTGGCTGTAGTGTGTGGAACATTGGCCATTGGCTGCAAATTTTATAATCTTCTGTGGCTGTTTCTGAAATGGTGTTTCCTAACAGCAGAACTTTGTAAACAGTTAGACTACAATGCAGCCAGACCGAGCTGCGATGTGGTGGGTTCAAAGGTCACCAAGGAGCCAGTTAGCCACGTTTCCTGTGAGATATTTGTATACTCTGGAGTGGGGTGGGTGTGGTCTGAGTCAATCCAGCTTCGAGCAGCTCAACTGGTCATACATCAACGACTCATCTTGTCTGGAGATGTGGAACTCAACCCTGGACCAAGTGAGATCATGATACATGTAGTAACGTAGAAATTTTGGCCAGGAGAAAGTATTCGTCAAATTCGCCACCTGCTCTCATTGGAAAAAAAATTATTTTTTAGTCCTGTGTTAAAGATTGCATAGATGCATGACCCTTACCATATTGGTGAAATATTTATCCAGCGAAATTTTTCATGTATACTGTATCTGTGACTGTGTAATTATATTTTGCACTTTCATAAAAATAGATTATCAAGAAATCAAGAAAATTCTTGCCTCAGTGGATAATACTGTGTTTAGTAAGTTAAACTACATTCTATCGCGTTTATATTTAATTATGCATGTATTTGCAGAAGATGAGCATTGGAACATTTTGGTCATCAAGTGCAAATCATTATCCAGTGACTGGGAAAAAATCAGCGCATATTTAGGTCTCCCGTTTAAACAAATCGACACTATCAAACGGGACAACCCCAGGGACAGTGCTGGCTGTTGGAATGAAGCCCTCAAGGAGTGGATCAAACAAAACTATAACACGAAGCTGTTTGGCCGACCATCATGGAGGAATCTTCTCAGAGCTGTGGCTGAAGTAGACAAGCGTCAGTTTCAGAAGTTAGCAGCAGAGCATCAAGGTGAGAAAACAAAAACTTCTTTGTAATTATTATTTTATTTATTACTGCTAGTGGCATCTTAATACAGGCACTGGTGACAAACATCAGGATAGTAAGGAGTGTGCAGAAACTGCTTCTGGTGAAGCTCAAACTAGCTCCAGTGACTCTAGAGGTTTGTTGCTATTAGCCTCGTCCCCAGGCCCCCTCTCGATCTCCCAGCTTTTAATGTTGCACGCAAAAAGCGGGAGGAGAGGAGGGCCTGGTACGCGACGTCACGCACGTGATCCCAAGGGTAGATTCAAGGTAGAATCCATTTAATTGAGCGTGGGCAGTGTAAGATATGAGGGACTGTCCTGCCCACGAGTTTGCCTAACCGCACACTGCGAGATAAGCAGCTATCCGCGGTAGCGTTATACCGCCACCTACCGAAAGGTACAACCATTAGCTAAAGATTACTGGATAGTAAACAAGTAGTCCTTGCTTACCTCTAAGCTTCCATGGTACTTTCTTGTAGCTTTTTGCAATTGTTTTCTATATAATGCACGGCCAGTACACTAAATCTAACGAGTCACGCACACCACTTGCACAGAATATACTTCCAGGTCACGAGTTAAATTTAGAAACAGCCATGATGTCGTTGATCACTGTGGGATAGGGTTCCTACCTGCAACCACAAATTAGTCTGCACAGCAACATGCACAACATGAACTCTCATGCTCACAGCACCAAAATTTTTTATGACATCATGGTGAAGCTCTATTTTTAGTAAAAATAGTGTAGCATACACAACTGCAAGTAATCTAAAAATAAACACACAAGAAAGTATAAAAAGAGACAAGCATTTGCAAGCACTAAGGATGGAAACTGAAGCAGATTTAAGAAGACTTCTCAAGCGATTGTACAGGGAAGCTCCAGCGAGTGGACCTGATGCAAAAAAAATTAAATTTTCTCATGTGAAGGATGACGTTCAACACCACTGTCCATCATCATCCATCTCTACACAGTCATTATCCCGTGCAATTAGTGCACAATTTCCGAATACTGAAAGCAAGCATTTGGGGAAGGCACGACATGTGTACGTGTTTGGAATGGATAGGATTTATGATGAGGGTACCACATCTACAGGCATTGCTGGCACTGCAGACAGTTCCTCGGAACAAATCATTCTTCTTCAACGTCAAATTCACCTTCTACAAAAGCGAGTCCATGAGTTAGAACAGCAGCAGGTGTCGCTCATCTCCACTCAAAAGCTAGATACTCAAATGAGTCAACTACTGCACCCACATCACAGCATTTTCCATGGTCCTAACACAATCAGTCACTTTGACGAACTGTCAGTTGATGCGATAGTCACAGAGTTAGTTACCCATGCTCCCGAAGTGTATGAATTGTTGAATGTTCTGGGTCAGACTAGCCGGCACGATGAGGAAGACGATCTTGCACAACTCAGTAAACTTCGAGTGATGACATCAGCGACAGCTCTGCTGAAGTGCAGATCAGTTCAGGTACTTGGTGTTCAGCTTCTCCTCGCTTTTATGTTGATTGCACGATCTACAAACAGACAGGTATATATTCATAACATGATTTATTCACTAGTATTATGCATAATACTGTGCATGTACATGTATATGTAATTAACTCAGGCAATTGCAGTCTTAAATCACATGGGCGTGTGTGCATCATATACTACTGCTTGGAAATATTTGAAAGCTCTCACAAACGAAGCAAGATACTTAGAAACTATAAGAAGTGGTCACTGGATTTGGGCTTACGATAATCTCAATCTCAAACAACACATTCGCCATGAACGTGAAGGCAAGTCTTGTACATGTACATGTTACTGAACATCATATACCATTAAAAATTAATTACATGTACCTTATTACTTGACAACAGATTATCACTCGTCCATGATGAACGTGACGTCACGGTTGGCCATTAGGATCAGGCACATCCCAGATTTTGAATTTGACTGGTCTGACAAAACTCCTCAACGATCACGTCAGTCAATTACCATTGAGGATGTTTCACCAAGTCAGAGTGATGCTCGAGTGCTGAAGCAACGTGCAATCCAGTTCATCATAGAATTCCTGGTCAAGACATTCTCCAACCTTCAAGATCTGGAAGAGTTTATTCCTCCTGTAGAGCCTATCCACCCGGTGCAGAAGTCTGAGGTAGTGCCAATGAAACTGTTGCTGAAGGATGAAAAATACAAGACAGAAACGATTGACATCCTTGCACAGTTATACAGTGATGCAGCTCTTTCTGGTGACCATCAGGTGCTTACTACACAAGTACCCATGCACCCTCATAATCCAATTTTAATTGATACTATGCTCACTCTAGGTGCACACATGTGTACTGTATATACTTGTAAAAGCACATGTGTACACATACATGGTATCGTGCAATGAATCAATTATCTTTTGCAGATAGTGGTCGGGGATCAACTAACATGCAAGGTGATCAGAGGAAGTAAATCATGGAGGTCCCCAGAGCCAGACCCCAAGGATAAACTTGTGTGGGCTAATGAAGTTCCTGGTAAGCTACATGTACATGTATATATTAATCAACACATGTACATGTGCGTATTTTTAATTTTCTAATTCTTATTTTTTCTTGTAGGTGATTTTCATTTTTTGTGGGAGTGCTTGAGGGTGATTTTTCTTATGTTTTGGGAGCCACATGGTAATCATGGATCACTTAGCAGCATGAGGGATAAAATTAACCGCAAGCAAGTTGACAAAGGGGTGAAGGTGTTTAGCACAGGAGATGAATTCTTGGTTCATACCTTCAAAGCTCACCTTGCGGCAAGGATCTGCACCTGTCTGAACCTGCAATCAACATCTGATGTCATCCCACACGACAAATCTCTACAGTGGTTGCAGGCGACAGCAGAGAGGCTGCTCCCCGAGACGATAATGCCAGCCACCTCCAGTGATCCAGTGTACGCAATGCATCGATCCTTTCTCCACACTTCCTTCCTGTACATTGATCTCAGGAATGCCATCAGATACGAATATGGTGCACACATCGTGAGATTGTGGAAATTGTGGTTACCCAGGCTGATTGGAACTGGACGTAAAAACTACGCAGCTGAGTGTGTCCACATGATAGCAAATCTGTGTGCTGACCTGCCACGTCACTTGGCATACATCGCTACTCATAATCGCACGGTCAACATGGAAGGAAAACCTGGCAGGGGAAAGCCGATCGACCAAATGGTTGAACACTACAACCTGTAAGTCAATACACATACATGCACCACATAAATTATGCACAAAATTTCCATGCCAAATCAATTATACTTGTACATTCTAGTGTTTTGAAGGAGACTATGAGAGGAGGAGGAGGTAATGTTACACAAACTCACGCTGAAGATGTATCTCTGTGTGCACTCTTCCTCATGGATGCCTCTAAAAAGGTGGACCGCGAGTTCAAAACACGACAGTCGACAGCTCACACCATTCGAGATGCTGAAAGGGACATCTGTAAGCTGACCACCTCCCTTCTAGAGAATATGGTGACTTTTGAAAACACAGAAAGAGACTCTCCGCCATTCACCGATCCAACCAATGCTGGTCACAAGAAGATTGCCACCACGTCTTGGGTAGCAGACACACTCCTGTCAACAAGCAGTATTGATGATCTGCAGTTGGAAGAAAACGATACAGAATTAGCCGACCTTAATTACGAACTATCAGACGTCATTTGATTTGAGTCCAGTGATGATAGAGACAATGGTCCATCCACATATATACACTCAATTCATATTATTTACAAACACTACACATAGAGAGTATACAAAAGCAACTAACATAATCGTCTCTTTTTCCTTGAATTGTTTGTACACGAAACTAATGAACAATTATCACAAATAATCTGAAAAAAGGTGATCTTGAGATCAGGCCAGATACCAAAAAGTTCTGCCGGTATATCATCAATAACTTTAAAATACTTTGCTTCTGCACATAACTTATCTATTGCACTATCTGAACAGACAAAACTCACACCAACCATATAAAAATCATCCCTTTGGTCGATAAAATCCTGTCGGGCTTGAATTAATTTTGCTCTCAAACCAACTTTATCTACGGTTCTTACTTCCACCTTGCGCTTCCTTCTGGTTGCCACTCCTGGATCTAATATAGCTAGTTTAGTATACAAAGGGAGTGTGAGTGCTGATTTGCAACAACAATCACAACACTCGAATCCAGGGCTGCTGAGTGTGGATGGATCTCCAAGACACTCAAGCAAACATCTCCTCCTGCAATTTTCACCACCTTGAATAAACTTTTGAAGGCCTGCATCTTTCTCAGGATTCTTCCTGACGGTGTGAAATAAATGAGCCCGAGCAACAGAGCCATTTCGTCCAGCGCGACCAAAAAGCTACCATGAAAGAGAGGCTTATTCAGCTGTACCAAACCAAAGATTAACGTGTACCATATACCTGATAAAGCTGAGCAACTGTACTAGGTGTTCCATAAACTACTACAAGGTCAACGTCTGGAATGTCCATCCCCTATGAAGTACGCAATTATGAGAAATAAACAAAATCGATTCAATACTATATTATGTGTGTGCATACCATCCCAAATGCAATAGTAGCCACAAGACATCGCAACTTGGATGTGCTACTTGAAAATTCCTGGTACGTTGAATGTCTTGTTGATGAGGTGAGGTCAGCATGATACACTCCAACACATTGCTTGTTGGCAGATACCGCTTTTAAGAAATGATACACCTTGCAAGCTGTGTTTTTGCTGGGAACATATAAGATAGTCTTGGGAATACTAGGAGGAGGACTCTTTAAACTGGCCGAAAACCCATGCAAATCTCTCTATAATTATGAAAATTGAATAATAGCTATGGTGCAATGATAAATAAATATTACTTACACTCAAAGAGGCTATAGGACAAGCTGATATAAATACATTAGGTCTATCAAGGCAACAGGAAACAGTTACGGGAGAGCAAAGGTGAAGTGTATTGGTAATGTCGGCCTGAACTTGAGGAGGAGCTGAAGCAGTCAGAGCCATGAAGGGAACATCCACTAATGCTCGTATCTCGCCAATACGCTTAAAATCTTTTCTGAATTCCTTACCCCTATACACATACATGTATACAATATAACATACACAAATATAAGCCGTATGTACACATGCATGATGCTGACCACTCCGTAATACAGTGAGCTTCGTCTACGGCAATGAGCGTGAGCTTGAGCTTCACATAGGCGTTCGTAAACACTTTCCTCCACTCAGCAGCTACTGCTGTTTCTGGCGACATGAAAACTTAAAACAAATTTTACCAATAAAGCGGTGATGATATAATAGTCATAAGGTATCTAACCAAATCGGAATTTTCCAGAAACAATATCGGCAATCTGACCTACAGTGACTGCGTGAGTAGCTGAAACGCCTATAGCTTTCAACTGACCAATCTATACAACTAGAAATACTAAAATGGAAATAAAATCAACAAAAATGTACATACCTGCTGCTGTATCAAACCGACCAAAGGGCTAATAATAATGCCCATGGCATCACAGCTAATAGACAATGGCACAAGGAACATGCAGAGGGTCTTTCCTCCTCCAGTGGGCATACGCACGAACGTATCCCGACCATGGGCCACAGGAAGGAGAGCTTCAAGCTGACCGGGACGAAAACTTGCAAAACCATAGTAAGAGCGTAGGGCATCTGTCAACTTATTTTGAGCAGTACATGCATTGGACAAACCACCACTTGTCCTAGTCTGGGGTACCAGCCCCTTCGCAAATGCTTGGCACTGATCACTGCACAATACTTTATAACTGGACATCTTGCAGCTGACAGGTGCAAATTTGAAAATTCAATTTCACCGCCAAAACCTTCGATCATACCAGCTGATCAGGTACACACGTGATTTAGCAGGGCCCCAATTGGCCAAGCCAATGGACCACCATAGCGCCAGCGCTACACAGTAGTAGCGCTCATTTTATTAAGTCTCATCATCACTGGACCCGTTATTTACATTAGTAGTACTACTTACCTCGATTAGTAGACTTCTATCTTCTTTTGAGCGAAGGACACGGGCCTTTGAGTCGATCATCCAGTACCGCCGAATGCCGCGATCTTCCCGGTAAATCCACACGCGGCAACATCCAAAGGTACGTGGGTGGCGTCATTTGGAATACATTTTTGTGGTTAGCGCTGCGCCGCCCCGCCCACGTTCATTTATTGATGACGTTTCGTGCGTGACGTCGCGTACCAGGCCCTCCTCTCCTCCCGCTTTTTGCGTGCAACATTAAAAGCTGGGAGATCGAGAGGGGGCCTGGGGACGAGGCTATGTTGCTATAATATTATTGTTATTATACATTATCAGTTTCAATTTTTATCATAATAATATGTGTGTAGGTATTGTCCAAGGTGGTTCAGAATTGGTGCCAGTGGTGACCATTTCAGAGTCTGTTCCCTTTACTGCTCCCAAACATAAACCACAAATTTTTGAGCAATGCAGTTTCGAGTCTGAACAAATGATATTCAAGTTTCAAAAACTATTCACGTCCACGAAGAAATCTCTACGTGAGGAAAAAGTCTCTGTCGCTGAGCTAGTCAGTAATTTGGAGTGCTTAGGATCAATCAAACCAACATATGTAGATATTGGTCGATCTCCACTGCGAAGCCAGCTACCAGGACTAGCTGACGCTAAGACTGTCGATGCTGTCATGTCTGTTGTCAAGGACTACTGCTCATTCTTCAACTACCACATGGTGGAGCACATCATCGATGAGTTCGGGACGAAGCAAGACAAGGAGAACATGGCCAGCTACAAAGAGGACTTCACCAAGTATGCCGAGTGCTGCATTACACAGTGTCCTTCAGAGGTTGGGAAAATGAGTGAAGAGGGGTACGCTAACTTATTCGTGACGCTGGATGATTCGTTCGACAATTGCGCCGTCAGTCACCTCAATGTATTCATTGGCAACTTGCGGAAGATCCTGAAGATTCCTTCTGATGTTGCGCTCAGGCTGTGTCACGTTAATCTCGGAAGCATCAAGCTTATCTTTCAAATCCCTCTTTCTGTCCAGCAAGCCATCTTTCCTCTCTCCAGTGAGCAGGAAGCAGAGTTATCCAGTCTAGGTGTTGTACAGCTCTCCTGTGGGGACTACCAGTTCACTCCACAACAGACTGAGGTAAAGTTAACAGACCCTAGTGGATGGATTTGTTGAGTAGCTCCATTTTCTGTGTTTCCAGGAAGTGGTAGAGGAGCCAGTGACTGATGGAGACTCAGACCACACTGATAGTGGGGCAACTGTCCACAGCAAAAACACATGTGAGTTAGCAGTGACTAGATACGAATTTCTTTGAAGAGGGCCCGTGGACGAGCCTTCACTTTGATGCCACAGTCATATGCATGCACTAAATGTGCAAATCATTGTTTGGAGCACACCCTTAACAATAGTGCACCCCTTTCTCTTAAATTAGACAATGATAAACATCTATTCATCCATTAGTTTGCAGGGTTTCATCTAGCAACAAAAATTTGGTGTGGAAGTGTGATAAATGAGTGGGCGTATTTAGCACTTTTGATCAAAAGCAAATGCTACTGATTTGATTTGGTGACTTATTGTGATCTTAATTTGGGAGTTTGGAGGGGAAGCTTCCCCCCCCCCCCCCCCCCCCCCCCCACTGGATGAAACCCTGGTTGGGATAAGCCTGAGTCTGATGCATCTATACGTACAGTCGAGCCTCTGATAACGGACCCTCCGAGAAGCAGACAACCTCTCTATAGCGGACAAGTGCCGTGTTACCGATTGAATTTAGCATAGTTACAGTACATTAGCAACCTCCAAGAAGCGGACGCTTCTCGATTCCGGACAGCGGACAAGATCCAAGCTCCCAACGTGATTTTTCAATGCAAAACTGCCTCTAAATAGTGGACATCCGGAAACCACGCCCTTAAATTAACGATGCCACGCCCACCTTTATCGCAATCTAGGCGGTTGCGATATTATGCTGCATGCGCGATAATAATATTAGCCTTGAATCCAGATAACGATTTTGGAGTAGCCAGTACTTCAGAAACAAAAAAATCCAGCCTGTGCTATGTTGATACTGAAAACAGAACAAACCAAACACTTGATTATCATCTCTACTACTCTTATTATGCATTTCAGTGCATTTACTAACTTGTTAAGGATATTACAATCAAAATGGGTTGAAAAATCATGAACCTCCGAGATAGGGACAACCTCCGAGCAAAGGATAAGAGGCCCGTTCCCAAAGTGTCCTTTGTTCGGAGGCTCGACTGTATATCCAGCATGCAATTATATGTATGATGGTACAATCATCAAATAGCTTAGCTTATTGTGTGGCTCTACAGATGTATTGCGAAATAATAGTTTTGCATATTGAAGTGCCCCATACTACTTAAATTTTTTTGCGAGTTGTATGCTATACTTTTTTGGATGAGTACGTCAGAGAAACCTGAACTTTTTGGTTGGCCTATTAAACCTGGAGCTCAAGTCTGCACTCAGCTGATGATCTGCTGGTTTTTTCATATCTGCTGTGAATTTTATTTTTAACACTTACTGTCACTACAGGTGATGCTGAGTTATCATCGATGGTTGCTGGACTGGCTGTGGGCAAACCTGGGGATACTGCCTCCATCAGTGCTGACTCAGCACTAGGGAGGAGCAGTGTTATTACTGGCACTACAGCCGGAGTGACACAGTTCAGTGAGGTGAGTCAGATCACTGACTGCTACTGGTCTGGGCTGTTCTAATGTTCCATATTCCATTCCCAGGATCCAGTGGACAGAGAAGTAGGTGATCTTGGAATGGGAATGGGACATGGTGTAGCTGGTACATCAACTGAAAATGAACTACATCGATATCTAGCATCAGGCAGGGGAGACTTGAAGAAAGTAAAAGAACTCATTGAGGAGAAGCAATTTGATCCACTACAGAAAGAAGGCAGGTTTGGAGCAAATGTTCTTCACTACTCAGCTCTATTTGGACCACTACGAGTGCTGAGATATTTCATCGAAGAGAGGGGATGTAGTCCAGCAAGTCAGGACAATCGAGCATTTACACCTCTTCATTATGCAGCAGTTGGTAAACATCTTGATATAGTCCACTATCTGGTTGCCGAGCAACAGATGGATCCACTGTGTTATGCTGATGATGGCGATACTCCACTACATCTAGCTTGTCAGGGTGGGGACGTTAATATCGTGAGATATCTAGTGAATGAACTAAGCAAGTTTCTTCCACTCAAGGACATAGTCACTAGCAGAGGCATTCAAGGAGCAGCTCCTATCCACCGTGCAGCTTTGTATGGACACTTGGAAATAGTAAAGTTCTTCATCGCTGAACTAAACTGTGATCCTAACATTGCTACACCTGTTGAGTACCAGTGTAGGACTACTGGAGTTGGAGGTAGAATTGCCCTTCATCATGCTACCCAAGGAGGACATCTGCACATCATCAAATACTTAATAGAACAGTGTAACTGTAATCCATCGCACTTGGACAGTGAGAGAGTAACACCGCTGCACATGGCAGCTCAGTGTGGTCATCTTGAGGTAGTGCAGTACCTCACCCTGGAGCAGCACTGTTGACCCACTGTATGTGGCCAAGAATAACAACACTCCTCTTCATGGTGCTGCCTACTTTGGCCACCTTCAACTTGTTAGATTCTTCATTGAAGTGCTCCACTGTCCTCCTGACATTAGAGGATCGCACAATGAGACACCACTAGACAAAGCACGTAGCCGAGGTCATCACCATGTTGTACAATATTTAGAATCCATTCATCTTTAACTTCAAGAAATTTTAATTTGTGTCAGTAATTTGTAATTCAGTTACACTTTAGTGATTATGAGTCGAGTACCAGACTAGACCAATATTACAACACCACCAAAAATAATAATTATCAGTGAAACAAAAGAAAATTACCTCAGTAATAATATTAAGTACTATGACATAATTGTGATGATTGAGAAAATTCAACAATTGTATGTGAACAATAACTGCTGCATTAATAAACTGAGTATGGACATACATGGCACAGAACTATGCAGAGTCTAACATCAACAATCACTGCAGGCATCTCCAATCAAATCGGATGTTTGGTGCGTGAGTGAGAGGTGGGATGGGAGGATCGATAAAGTCCCAAGTGCTGTTCTTTCCAAACTCGCTCTCCTGACACACACAAAGTCCACAGTAGGGGATCTTTTGGACAATCTTGGTCAGCTCCTGGGCGGTGCGGGGCTGAGCTCCAACTAGCTGTCTGGTACAAGCCTCCAACGTAGCAGCGTGACCGACAAACATCACGTTGCCAGAAGCTGGCCCAATCGTCTTCAGAATCAGCCGGGTGATGTTAAACATTCTCTTGCAGAATTCCAAGTGCGTCTCGTTTGGTTTGAGGTCTTGAAGAGCGACCTGCGACACATAACTGGTGTCCATGATTAGGCCACATTTGCTGAGCTCAGCAGGTGTCATGAATGTGGGGAAACTCCCTCGGCACCACGCTATATAGCCACTCAAAGAGCCCGTTCTCGATCCTCAGCTTGATGCTTGGGTCCTGGAGACCTCGGACCAAGGAGATGGAGAGTTCAAGTCGGGACACCTAAAAATGTGCTGAATCAGCATTACGAGCCCCACCCACTTTAGGAGACCAGATGAGCCACTCCCACTTTAGGTTTACAGAGCTCAGTAATCTCATCGTATACTAGAATTTCAAGATTCTTTCTTGCCAGCGAAGCAAACAAGTGAATTTTCGTATCTCTATAATCGACGTAATCCACGTCTCAGTGAAGTTCTTTCGCGTTGACCTCTTAGATTGTCTACATCCTTTTACCATTTCACACCAAGTAAGTCAGTATTGATGATCTGTACGCTAGCCGCGGTGGAGTGGAGTGATAGCGAGAGATAAACATCCGCCATTTTATTCTTCCTCGAGTTACGAGTGTTGTTGATCTGTTGGTGGAGCTATCTATCGTCCAGGCTCCGCCCAACCTTTAATCAGATTATCGTCAGATCTGCCACGCCCTCCTATCTATTTTTGATCAACAATAAAAATTAATTAATGCCTCCACCACAAATCAGTTTTGCCATATTTAATTTTGACCTCTGTACAGCTCGTCAAGCGTAAAAACCTCTATCCGGTGAGAGATTTGTGATTGACTTGATTTGTGGTCGATCTACCAATCATCTTTATTCCTTCATTATTAAATTTTTGTGGAACTGACAACAAGAAAGTCTCCCCGTACTCTGACGTGTGTAGATAAACATCCGCCATTTTGTTGCTTGTTGTACACTAGTCCACCTCCCATCACCACTGCTCCGATGATGGATGGAGTTGATCTCGACGTTTCCCAGGCTCGTGCCGATCTTCTCCCTGACAAGTATGGTCGTCGCCGGATCAGCGGGGTCCTTGCAATTAGGAGGTTGTCCAGCCGTCACTACAAGAGGCAGATGAGCGAGGGGGACGTGTGTAGTGTATGGGTGCTACTGCTCCTTCTCGTCTACTCCCTGCATCACGTGACTCACTCCAAGCAATGGCGATCATTCAAGAGACGCCATTGGCTCCTTGTCTTCTTTGTCTCTTTGCCGCTTGGTTTTTGTTGGAAGATCGTAAAGAAATTTTTAACTGTGGTTTGTAAGATCGTGTTCAAACTGTTGGCTGTAGTTTGTAAGATCGTGAAACCGTTGGCTGCAGTGTGTGGTACATTGGCGATTGGCTGCAAATTTTATTATCTTCTGTGGCTATTTCTCAAATGGTGTTTCCTAACGGCGGAACTTTATAAACAGTTAGACTACAATACCACCAGTATTGGACAGAGTGGTGATGTGGTGGGGTCAAAGGTCACCAAGGAGCCAGTTAGCCACATTTCATATGAGATATTTGTATACTCTGGAGTGGGGTGGGTGTGGTCTGGGTCAATCCAGCTTCGAGCAGCTCAGCTGGTCATATGTCAACGACTCATCTTGTCTGGAGATGTGGAACTCAACCCTGGACCAAGTGAGATTATGATAATAGCATAGAAATTTTCACTAGGAGAAAGTATTCACCAAATTTGCCACCTGCTCTCTTTGGAGAAAATTTAATTTTTTTAAAGATTGCATAGATGACCTTTACCGTATTGGTAAAATATTTATCCAGCGAAAATTTTCATGTATACTATATCTGTGACTGTGTACTAATTATATTTTTGCACTTTCATAATAATAGAAAATCAAGAAATCAAGAAAATACTTGCCTCAGTGGATAATACTGTGTTTAGTAAGTTGAACTATATTATAATATCGTGTTTGTATGTCATACTATGTATGTATGTATGTATGTATCTGCAGAAGATGAGCATTGGAACATTTTGGTCATCGAGTGTAAATCATTATCCAGTGACTGGGAGAAAGTCAGCGCATACTTGGGGCTTCCATTTAAGGTAATCGACACTATCAAATGGGACAACCCGAGGGACAGCACTGGCTGTTGGAATGAAGCCCTCAAGGAGTGGATCAAACAGAACTACAACACAAAGCTGTTTGATCGACCATCATGGCGGAGTCTTCTCAGAGCTGTGGCCGAGGTAGACAAGCGTCAGTTTCAGAAGTTGGCAGCAGAGCATCAAGGTGAGAAAACAAAAATATGTCTATATATCATCTATAGCAGCTGGTGGCATCTTAATACAGGTACTGATGATAAACATCAGGAAAGAAAAGAGTGTGCAGAAACTGCTTCTGGTGAAGCTCAAACTAGCTCCAGTGACTCTAGAGGTTCGTTGCTAGGACTGAATTACATCGTCCATTTCAATTTTTATCATAATCATATAATGATATTATATGTGTAGGTATTGTTCAAGGTGGTTCAGAATTGGTGCCAGTGGTGACCATTTCAGAGTCCGTTCCCTCCACTGCTCCCAAACATAAACAACAAATTTTTGAGCAATGCAGTTTCGAGTCTGAGCAAATGATATTCAAATTTCAAAAACTTTTCACATCCACAAAGAAATCTCTACGCGAGAAAAAAGTCTCTGTCGCTGAGCTAGTCAGTAATTTGGAGTGCTTAGGATCAATCAAACCAACATATGTAGATATTGGTCGATCTCCACTGCGAAGCCAGCTACCAGGACTAGCTGATGCTAAGACTGTCGATGCTGTCATGTCCATTGTCAAGGACTACTGTTCATTCTTCAACTACCACATGGTGGAGCACATCATCGATGAATTCGGGACGAAGCAAGACAAGGAGAACATGGCCAGCTACAAAGAGGACTTCACCAAGTATGCCGAGTGCTGCATTACACAGTGTCCTTCAGAGGTTGGGAAAATGAGTGAAGAGGGGTGCGCTAACTTATTCGTAACACTGGATGATTCGTTTGACAATTGCGCTGTCAGTCACCTCAATGTATTCATTGGCAACTTGCGGAAGATCCTGAAGATTCCTTCTGATGTGGTGCTCAGGCTGTGTCGCGTTAATCAAGGAAGCATCAAGCTGATCTTTCAAATCCCTCTTTCTGTCCAGCAAGCCATCTTTCCTCTCTCCAGTGAGCAGGAAGCAGAGTTATCCAGTCTAGGTGTTGTACAGCTCTCCTGTGGGGACTACCAGTTCACTCCACAACAGACTGAGGTAAAATTAACGGACCCTAGTGGATGGATTTGTTGAGTAGCTCCATTTTCTGTGTTTCCAGGAAGTGGTAGAGGAGCCAGCGACTGATGGAGACTCAGACCACACTGATAGTGGGGCAACTGTCCACAGCAAAAACACATGTGAGTTAGCAGTTACTAGATGTAATTTTCTTGTACTCTGGATCCTCCATATTTTTCAATGCTACATAATATTATGGTTTTGAAGATGTGGGAATGGGCCTTGGAACGATAGGCACTGATCCAGAAATTTTGCATGGAAGGCAGCTGATGGGGTGGCTACCCACAGTAAACTATACAGGATAATGGTGGACGTCTCCAACTCTGTTACATAAAAATGAAGGGAAAGCCTATCTACCCCCAGCCCTGGATCATTGCCTGGATGAGCCTTCATTTTTTGATTTCACAATCATGTACATGCATAGGTATGGCACTAGATGTACAAACCATTGTTTGAAGCATACCTTTAACAATATGGTGCATCCCTCCCTCTCTCAAATTAGTCAATGATAAACATCAATTCATCCATTAGTTGGGATAAGCCTGAGTCAGCCTAAAATTTAATGATGCATCTATACATGTCTGCATTCAGCATGCAATACATGTATGATGGTCAATATAATAGCTCAGTTTATTGTGTGGCTATATGTATTGCGAAATAATAGTCTTGCATATTGAAGTGCCCTATATTGTTCAAATTTTTTTGCGAGTTGTATGCTATATTTTTTGGGTCCATGGGTGTGTCAGAGAAACCTGAACTTTAATTTTCTTGGCCGATTAAACCTGGTGCTCAAATCTGCACTCACATGTACATGTATGCTGGATTTTTCACAATTGCTATGATCAATACTGTCACTATAGGTGATGCTGAGTTGTCATCGATGGTTGCTGGACTGGCTGTGGGCAAACCTGGGGATACTGCCTCCATCAGTGCTGACTCAGCACTAGGGAGGAGCAGTGTTATCACTGGCACTACAGCCAGAGTGACACAGTTCAGTGAGGTGAGTCAGATCACTGACTGCTACTGGTCTGGGCTGTTCTAATGTTCCATATTCCATTCTCAGGATCTGGTGGACAGAGAATTAGGTGGTCTTGGAACAGGAATGGGACATGGACATGGTGTAGCTGGTGCATCGACTGAAAATGAACTATTTCAAGCATCAGGCAGGGGAGACTTGAAGAAAGTAAAAGAACTCATTGAGGAGAAGCAGTTTGATCCACTACAGAAAGAAGGCCGGTTTGGAGCGAATGTTCTTCACTACTCAGCTCAGTTTGGACAGCTACGAGTGCTGAGATATTTCATCGAAGAGAGGGGATGTAGTCCAGCAAGTCAAGACAATCGAGCAATGACACCTCTTCATTATGCAGCATATGGTAAACATCTTGATATAGTGCGCTATCTTGTTGCCGAACAACAGATGGATCCACTGTGTTGTGCTGACAATGGCTCTACTCCACTACATGCTGCTTCTCAGGAGGGGGACATTAATGTCGTGAGATATCTAGTGAATGAACTAAGCAAGTTTCTTCCACTCAAGGACATAGTCTCTAGCAGAGGCATCAATGGAAATGCTCCTATCCACCACGCAGCATATAATGGACACTTAGAAATAGTAAACTTCTTCATCGCTGACTTAAACTGTGACCCTACTATTGCTACACCTGTTGAGTACCAGGGTAGGACTACTGGACTTGGAGGTAGAATTGCCCTTCATACTGCTGCCCAACAAGGACATCTGCACGTCATCAAATACTTAGTAGAACAGTGTAACTGTAATCCATCACATGTGGACCACAAGAGAGTAACACCGCTGCACCTTGCAGCTCAGAAGGGTCATCTTGAGGTAGTGCAGTACCTCACCCTGGAGCAGCACTGTGACCCACTGTTTACTAACAGGAAAAATAACACTTCTCTTCATGATGCTGCCAGAAATGGCCACCTTCAACTTGTTAGATTCTTCGTTGAAGTACTCCACTGTCCTCCTGATGTTAGAGGATGGCGCAATGAGACACCACTGGACACTGCACGTAGTGAAGGTCACCGCCATGTTGTACGATATTTAGAGTCCATTCGTCCTAAACTTCAGTAAATTTTATAATTTGTGTTGATCACTGCATGTAAATCTTCTTTCACTATTAATAATATTTTGTCTGTGTCTATTGTTTTTTGATGATTAATTTTTAAGACAATAAACACACGACAATAGTGCTCATTGCTGATTGGATTGATGTTTGTGGTGGGTGGAGCCAGAGGTTGTATAATTTAATTAATCAGTTCCTTAAGCATTACATCATCAGACTCCGCCCCCAACACACGTCACAAATTAAACATTTAGCCTGGCAAACAGAGCAGTATGCACTAGAATAATATGAGTTTCAGTAATTTGTAATTCAGTTACACTTTAGTGATTATGAGTCAAGTACCAGACTAGACCAAACAATAATTATTACAACATCACCAAAAATAATAATTATCAGTGAAACAAAAGAAAATTACCTCAGTAATAATATTAAGTATTATGACATAATTGTGATGATTGAGAAAATTCAACAATTGTATGTGAACAATAACTGCTGCATTAATAAACTGAGTATGGACATACATGGCACAGAACTACGCAGAGTCTAACATCAACAATCACTGCAGGCATCTCCAATCAAATCGGATGTTTGGTGCGTGAGTGAGAGGTGGGATGGGAGGATCGATAAAGTCCCAAGTGCTGTTCTTTCCAAACTCGCTCTCCTGACACACATAAAGTCCACAGTAGGGGATCTTCTGGACAATCTTGGTCAGCTCCTGGGCGGTGCTGGGCTGAGCTCCAACTAGCTGTCTGGTACAAGCCTCCAGCGTAGCAGCGTGACCGACAAACATCACGTTGCCAGAAGCTGGCCCAATCGTCTTCAGAATCAGCCGGGTGATGTTAAACATTCTCTTGTAGAATTCTCGTTTAGTTTGAGGTCTTGAAGAGCGACCTGCGACACATAACTGGTGTCCACGATTAGGCCACATTTGCTAAGCTCAGCAGGTGTCATGAATGTGGGGAAACTCCCTCGACACCACGCTATCCACTAAGGAGCCCGTTCTCGATCCTCAGATTGATACTCGGGTCCTGGAGACCTCCGACCAAGGAGATGGAAAGTTCAAGTCGGGACACCTGAAGATGTGCTGAATCAGCATTACGAGCCCCACCCACTTTAGGAGACAAGATGAGCCACTCCCACTTTAGGTTTACAGAGCTCAGTAATCTCATCGTATACTAGAATTTCAAGATTCTTTCTTGCCAGCGAAGCAAACAAGTGAATTTTCGTGACTCTGTATAGATTATCTACATCCTTTTACCATTTCACACCAAGTAAGTCAGTATTGATGATCTGTACGCTAGCCGCGGTGGAGTGGAGTGATAGCGAGAGATAAACATCCGCCATTTTGTTCTTCCTAGAGTTACGAGTGTCGTTGATCTGCTGGTGGGTCTATCTGTCGTCCAGGCTCCGCCCAACCCTCTCCCTGACCAATCAGATTGTCGTCAGATCAGCCACGCCCTCCTATTTCACTTTTGATCAACAATAATTAATATCAGCTGATGTGTGATTTGTGTGTTGTGTGGTGGGCGTGGTTTGGGTCACTCCTGCTCGGAGCGTCCTGGTTGGTCATTGTCCTGCGTCTCATCATGTCTGGAGATGTTGAGCTCAACCCTGGACCTATCGACCAAGGTTGGTCTCTCAGCAATGCCTGCCATCACTGCCGTTCATTAATGATATTCATGATATTATTTTTATAGAAGATCAAGAGATTCTCTCTAAAGTGGATGACACAACTTTGGGTATGTAATCATGTGATGATAAGATATCTGTGATTTAATACACTGTAGCTAGCTACTGTAAAGCTAAAATTTTTCGAGGGATACAATTTTTGCTGTTTTCATGAATAACTGAGCACAGTACGAAAATCAGATCCCCCAAATAGCACAATTGTACCATATATATGATGAATAGTAAAAATTAAATCCGAAATAGTATAGATGGCCTATATCCATGAAACTTAAATAATGATTTTCCATTATATATTATAATTATGGCAACTATTGTATGAGCTGATGAATATACTTATTGTTATTCATGGCTTTTTCTTGCCAGAGGAGGATGACTGGAACATAGTGATTGATGAGTGCAGCTCAGTGGCTGCTAAGTGGGAGCAGGTCAGTGGGTTCCTTGGACTCCGTCTCTCCCTCATCGACACCATCAAACAGAACCACCCTGGGGACAACGTTGGCTGTTGGAATGATGCCCTCAAGCACTGGATCAAACACAACTACAACACAAGCAAGTTCCATGAGCCATCGTGGAGGTCTCTGCTCAAAGCCATCGCTAGGGTCGACAGGGCACTCTTCAAGAAATTAGCTGCTGAGCACCAAAGTAAGCATAAACTGAGTTTGATTTTTCAGTAAATTTTTGAAGAGAAATTTTCATTTATATCTGTTGCAGTGAGTGTAAGTGTTGAAGTGGATCGTGTGAAGAGAGACATGGAGAGGTTGAAGGTGACAACAAGTGATATCCAAGAGTCTAAAGGTCAGCTACAATAACAGCATTAACTCAGCGAATACTTTCATCAATGTGTACTGCCATTTTACAGATTGCGGTAACGCTATCAAGTCGTCTGATGCTGGTACACAGCCTGCCGACAGTGGAGGGGCTACAGTGGAACACCAAGGTACGTCTTTTTGCATGCAAATTTTCGGCCGACAGTGATGGTGTATTATGATGTGTAGCTGGTGCAATGAGTGATGGAGCATGTCAAACTGAAGAGGGGTCTAGTCCTATGGCAACCTCCACCTCTCAGTCCAAAGGTTAGTCATAATTAATCTTCTAACTATCATTCAGTATTCCTTGTTCAATTGTTGAGTTTAGTGTCTGTACAAAATCTAATATCAGAGTCTCCTGATGCAACTCCAACTGCTGGCAGTAGGTTTCCCATTCTCAGTCCTGACAAACTGTGCAAGGAAGAAAAGGAGCAGCTTCACCAAAAGCTATACACCGACTCGGAGGAGCTGATGTACAAGTTTCAAGAGATCTTTGCTGCCATGAGAGACTCTCTGAAGAGTAGACTCATCTCCATCTCAGAAATATCCAGCCACTTGGATTTACTCGGCCCGATAAAACCGACCTACCACGATTCCGGCCTGCCTCCATTACGCCACCAGCTACCAGGACTAGCTGACGCTAAGACTGTCGACGCTGTCATGTCCGTTGTCAAGGACTACTGTTCATTCTTCAATTATCGTATGCTGGAGCATCTGGTGAACAAACTAGGAACGGAGCAAGACAAAGAGAAGCTAGCCAAGTACAAGGAGGACTTTGCTAGGTACGGTGAGCGGCGCGTGTTTGAGTGTCCGCCAAAAGTTGGTGAAATGAGGGAAGAGGGCTACGCCAACATGATCGTGACACTGGATGATGCTTTTGATAGCTGTAGCACAAACCACATCCATAGCTTCATTGGCAACTTGCAGAAGACGCTAAATATAACACATCTGAAGCTTTGTCGCATTAGTCTCGGAAGCATCAAGCTGATCTTTCAAATCCCTCTTTGTGTCCAGCAAGCCATCTTTCCTCTCTCCAGTGAGCAGGAAGCAGAGTTATCCAGTCTAGGTGTTGTACAGCTCTCCTGTGGGGACTACCAGTTCACTCCACAACAGACTAAGGTAAAGTTAACAGACCCTAGTGGATGGATTTGTTGAGTAGTTCCATTTTCTGTGTTTCCAGGAAGTGGTAGAGGAGCCAGCGACTCAGACCACACTGATAGTGGGGCAACTATCGACACCAAAAACACATGTGAGTTAGCAGTTACAAAGCGTAATTTTCTTGTACTCTGGATCATTTCAATGCTACATGTGGTTTTGAAGATGTGGGAATGGGCCTTGGGACAATAGGCACTGATCCAGAATTTTGCATGGAAGGTGGCTGATGGGGTGGGTACCCATAGTAAACAATACTGGTACAAGGGGGTGGCTGATTGATAATGGTGGACGTCTCCAACACTATTACTTATGTTGCAGAAAAGTGAAAGGGGGTGGCTAGCCATCCTATCTACCCCCCCCCCCCCCCCCCCCCCCCCCCCCCCCCCAGGATCAGCCACTGGCACAAGCCTTCATTTTGATTCCACAATCATGTACATGCACAGGCCATTGTTTGGAGCACACCCTTAACAATGGTGCACCCCTCCTCTCTCAAATTAGACAATGATAAACATTTATTCATCCATTAATTGGGGTTAGCCTAAATGATCAATACATCCATACATCTAGCGTCAATACATTTATGGTGGTACAATCATCAAAATAGCTTAGTGTGGCTCTCTCTACGGATATATTGGGAAAATTAATAATCTATTACATATTGAAATACCGTATACCACTCTAATTCTTTTGGTGAGTTGTATGCTGAATTTTTTTATGAGCATGCCTAGACACTAGTAATCAGTATTTTTTCACATATCTACTGTTGTAGCCGCTCAGGCTCACCCCACTACATGACACTAGTCTGGTTTATGATACTTTGTGTCACTAAAGGTGATGCTGAGTTGTCATCGATGGTTGCTGGACTGGCTGTGGGCAAACCTGGGGATACTGCCTCCATCAGTGCTGACTCAGCACTAGGGAGGAGCAGTATTATCACTGGCACTACAGCCGGAGTGACACAGTTCAGTGAGGTGAGTCAGATCACTGACTGCTACTGGTCTGGGCTGTTCTAATGTACCATATTCCATTCCCAGGATCTGGTGGACAGAGAATTAGGTGATCTTGGAATGGGAATGGGACATGGTATAGCTGGTGCAGCAACTAAAAATGAACTACATCGAGCATCAGAAAGGGGAGACTTGAAGAAAATAAAAGAACTCATTGAGGAGAAGCAATTTGATCCACTGCAGAAAGCAGGAAAGTTTGGAAAGAATGCTCTTCATTACGCAAGTCAACATGGACATCTAGGGGTGCTGACATATCTTATTGAAAAGAAGGGATGTCATCCAGCAAGTCAAGATAATCGAGGAGACACACCTCTTCATTATGCAGCAGACGGTAAACATTTTGATATAGTGCGCTATCTTGTTGCCGAGCAACAGATGGATCCACTGTGTTGTGCTGACGATGGCTCCACTCCACTACATCTAGCTTCTCAGGGTGGGGACATTAATATCGTGAGATATCTAGTGAATGAACTAAGCAAGTTTCTTCCATTTGTGGATATAGTCACTAGTAGAGGCATCAATGGAAGTGCTCCTATCCACTTTGCTGCTCTACGTGGACATTTAGGGATTATTAAATATTTTATCACCAAGTTAAACTGTGACCCTAACATTGCTCTACCTGTTGAGTACCAGGGTAGGACTACTGGAGTTGGAGGTAGAATTGCCCTTCATGATGCTGCCCAACGAGGACATCTGCACATCGTCAAATACTTAGTAGAACAGTGTAACTGTAATCCATTGCACTTGGACAGTGAGAGAGTAACACCGCTGCACATGGCAGCTCAACACGGTCATCTTGAGGTAGTGCAGTACCTCACCCTGGAGCAGCACTGTGACCCACTGTGTACTAAGAAGAATAACAACACTCCTCTTCATGATGCTGCCTTAGATGGCCACCTTCAAATTGTTAGATTCTTCGTTGAAATGCTCCACTGTCCTCCTGACATTAGAGGACAGCTCAACACGACACCACTGGAACAAGCACGTTACAAAGGTCACCACCATGTTTTACAATATTTAGAGTCCATTCATCCTAAACTTCAGTAAATTTTTAATTTGTGTTTATCACCGTGTGTAAATCTTCTTTCATTATTAATTTTATATCTGTGTTTATTGTTTTTTTGATGATTAACTTTTTAGACAAAAACACACGACAATAGTGCTCATTGCTGATTGGATTGATATTTGTGGTGGGTGGAGCTAGAGGTTGTATAATTTAATTAATCAGTTCCTTAAGCATTACATCATCAGACTCCGCCCCCAACACACACCACACACGTCACAAATTTTAACATTTAGCCTGGCAAACAGAGCAGTATGCGTACGAGTTTCAGTAATTTGTAATTCAGTTACACTTTAGTGATTATGAGTCGAGTACCAGACTAGACCAAACAATAATTATTACAACATCACCAAAAATAATAATAATTATCAGTGAAACAAAAGAAAATTACCTCAGTAATAATATTAAGTATTATGACATAATTGTGATGATTGAGAAAATTCAACACTTGTATGTGAACAATAACTGCTGCATTAATAAACTGAGTATGGACATACATGGCACAGAACTACGCAGAGTCTAACATCAACAATCACTGCAGGCATCTCCAATCAAATCGGATGTTTGGTGCGTGAGTGAGAGGTGGGATGGGAGGATCGATAAAGTCCCAAGTGCTGTTCTTTCCAAACTCGCTCTCCTCACACACACAAAGTCCACAGTAGGGGATCTTCTGGACAATCTTGGTCAGCTCCTGGGCGGTGCGGGGCTGAACTCCAACTAGCTGTCTGAAGATGTGCTGAATCAGCATTACGAGCCCCACCCACTTTAGGAGACTAGATGAGCCACTCCCACTTTAGGTTTACAGAGCTCAGTAATCTCATCGTATACTAGAATTTCTAGATTCTTTCTTGCCAGCGAAGCAAACAAGTGAATTTTCGTTACTCTGTAATCGACGCAATCCTCGTCTCAGTGAAGTTCTTTCGCGTTGACCTCCTAGATTGTCTACATCCTTTTACCATTTCACGCCAAGTAAGTCAGTATTGATGATCTGTACGCTAGCCGCGGTGGAGTGGAGTGATAGCGAGAGATAAACATCCGCCATTTTGTTCTTCCTAGAGTTACGAGTGTCGTTGATCTGCTGGTGGGTCTATCTGTCGTCCAGGCTCCGCCCAACCTTCTCCTGACCAATCAGATTGTCGTCAGATCAGCCACGCCCTCCTATTTACACTTTTGATCAACAAATTATAATTAATACCAGCTGATGTGTGATTTGTGTGTTGTGTGGTGGGCGTGGTTTGGGTCACTCCTGCTTGGAGCGTCCTGGTTGGTCATTGCCCTGCGTCTCATCATGTCTGGAGATGTTGAGCTCAACCCTGGACCTATCGACCAAGGTTGGTCTCTCAGCAATGCCTGCCATCAGTGCCGTTCATTAATGATATTCATGATATTATTTTATAGAAGATCAAGAGATTCTCTCTAAAGTGGATGACACAACTTTGGGTATGTAACTGTGTAATGATGTTTTTTATGAAGAATCCAGTGATTTCAAATACCTGCTGCATAACTAACAGAAATTTTTTCGAAAGGTACAATTTTGCTATTTTCGTGAAAAAACTCAGTATAAGAATGTCAAATAAGTACTATTGTACTATAATGAGCATCATCGTACGTCAGCGAAAATTGAACTGGTGAAGTGGTAAAGATCACCTATATCCGTTGAAATTGTAACCCTCGAAAATTTTCCGCTTTATATATACATGTATTTATGGCATAATATTGTATGAGCTGATAAATACACTCATTGATATTCATGGTTTTTTCTTCCCAGAGGAGGATGACTGGAACATAGTGATTGATGAGTGCAGCTCAGTGGCTGCTAAGTGGGAGCAGGTCAGTGGGTTCCTTGGACTCCGTCTCTCCCTCATCGACACCATCAAACAGAACCACCCTGGAGACAACGTTGGCTGTTGGAATGATGCCCTCAAGCACTGGATCAAACACAACTACAACACAAGCAAGTTCCATGAGCCGTCGTGGAGGTCTCTGCTCAAAGCCATCGCTAGGGTCGACAGGGCACTCTTCAAGAAATTAGCTGCTGAGCACCAAAGTAAGCATAAACTGAGGTCAATTTTTAGTATATTTTTGAAGAGGGAAAATTTCATTAAATTTTATATCTGTTGCAGTGAGTGTAAGTGTTAAAGTGGATCATGTGGAGAGAGACATGGAGAGGTTGAAGGTGACAACAAGTGATATCCAAGAGTCTAAAGGTCAGCTACAATAACAGCATTAACTCAGCGAATACTTTCATCAATGTGTACTGCCATTTTACGGATAGCGGTAATGCTATAAATTTGCCTGATGCTGCTACACAGCCTGCCGACAGTGGAGGGGCTACAGTGGAACACCAAGGTACGTCTTTTTGCATGTGAATTTTCAGCCGACAGTGATGGTGTATTATGATGTGTAGCTGGTGCAATGAGTGAAGGAATATGTCAAACTGAAGAGGGGTCTAGTCCTATGGCAACCGCCACCTCTCAGTCCAAAGGTTAGTCATAATTAAATTTCTAACTAATATTCCTTGTTCAGTTGTTGAGTATAGTGTCTGCACAAAATTTAATATCAGAGTCTCCTGATGCAACTCCAACTGCTGGCAGTAGGTTTCCCATTCTCAGTCCTGACAAACTGTGCAAGGAAGAAAAGGAGCAGCTTCACCAAAAGCTATACACCGACTCGGAGGAGCTGATGTACAAGTTTCAAGAGATCTTTGCTGCCATGAGAGACTCTCTGAAGAGTAGACTCATCTCCATCTCAGAAATATCCAGCCACTTGGATTTACTCGGCCCGATAAAACCGACCTACCACGATTCCGGCCTGCCTCCATTACGCCACCAGTTACCAGGACTAACTGACGCTAAGACTGTCGATGCTGTCATGTCCGTTGTCAAGGACTACTGTTCATTCTTCAATTATCGTATGCTGGAGCACCTAGTGAACAAACTAGGAACGGAGCAAGACAAAGAGAAGCTAGCCAAGTACAAGGAGGACTTTGCTAAGTACGGCGAGCGCCGTGTGTTTGAATGTCCGCCAAATGTTGGTGAAATGAGAGAAGAGGGCTACGCCAACATGATTGTGACACTGGATGATGCTTTCGATAGCTGTAGCACAAACCACATCCATAGCTTCATTGGCAACTTGCAGAAGACACTAAATATAACACATCTGAAGCTTTGTCGCATTAGTCTCGGAAGCATCAAGCTGATCTTTCAAATCCCTCTTTCTGTCCAGCAAGCCATCTTTCCTCTCTCCAGTGAGCAGGAAGCAGAGTTATCCAGTCTAGGTGTTGTACAGCTCTCCTGTGGGGACTACCAGTTCACTCCACAACAGACTGAGGTAAAGTTAACAGACCCTAGTGGATGGATTTGTTGAGTAGCTCCATTTTCTGTGTTTGCAGAAAGTGGTAGAGGAGCCAGCGACTGATACAGACTCAGACCACACTGATAGTGGGGCAACTGTTGACAGCAAAAATACATGTGAGTTAGATGTGATTTTTTGTACTCTGGATCCTCTATGGTTTCAATACTTTTGAAGATCTGAGAATGGGCCTGGGACAAACCTTCATTCTTATTCCCCAATCACGAATATTTACATGCATGCATACATGGTATAACGGCTTATAGACTCGTAAAGGGGGACAAGCCTTCATTTTGATTCCACAATCATGTACATGCACAGGTATGGCACTAGATGTACAAACCATATATTGTTTGGAGCATACCCTTAATAATGGCCTCTCTTGTATCCTTCAAATCAAACAATGATAAGCATCTATTCATCCATTAATTGGGGTGAGCCTGAGCGAGCCTAAATGATACATGTACATCTATACATCCAGCGTGCAACACATGTATGGTGGTACAATCATCAAAATAACTTAATTGTGTGGCTCCACGGATATATAGTCTGTTGAATATTCAAATAGCTATCCCCATACCACTCTAATTTTTTGCTAGTTGTATGCTGGATTTTATAGGTGGATGTGTTAAACTTTGCTTGTCCTATTAAACTTGGAGCTCAAGTCTGCGCTAGTACTCAGCTGATCTTTTTTTTCACATCCGCTGTTGTGGCCACTCAGGCTCCCCCCACTACAGCCCATGCAGCATTACTTTGCTTGACTATAGATGATGCTGAGTTGTCATCGATGGCTGCTGAACTGGCTGTGGGCAAACCTGGGGATACTGCCTCCATCAGTGCTGACTCAGCACTAGGGAGGAGCAGTGTTATCACTGGCACTACAGCCGGAGTGACACAGTTCAGTGAGGTGAGTCAGATCACTGACTGCTACTGGTCTGGGCTGTTCTAATGTCCCATATTCCATTCCCAGGATCTGGTGGACAGAGAATTAGGTGATCTTGGAATGGGAATGGGACATGGGGTAGCTGGTGCATCAACTAAAAATGAACTATTTCGAGCATCACGCAGGGGAGACTTGAAGAAAGTAAAAGAACTCATTGAGGAGAAGCAATTTGATCCACTACAGAAAGAAGGCCAGTTTGGAGCGAATGTTCTTCACTACTCAGCTCGATATGGACAGCTTGGAGTGCTGAGATATTTCATCGAAGAGAGGGGATGTAGTCCAGCAAGTCAAGACAATCGAGCATTCACACCTCTTCATTATGCAGCATCTGGTAAACATCTTGATATAGTGCGCTATCTGGTTGCCGAGCAACAGATGGATCCACTGTGTTGTGCTGACAATGGCTCTACTCCACTACATCTAGCTTCTGATGGTGGGGGCATTAATGTCGTGAGATATCTAGTGAATGAACTAAGCAAGTTTCTTCCACTCAAGGACATAGTCACTAAGACGGAGCTGCTCCTATCCACCGTGCAGCTTTCAGTGGACACTTGGAAATAGTTAAGTTCTTCATCGATGAACTAAGCTGTGACTCTAACATTGCTCAACCTGTTGAGTACCAGGGTAGGACTATTGGACTTGGAGGTAGAATTGCCCTTCATCATGCTGCCCAAGGAGGACATCTGCACATCATCAAATACTTAGTAGAACAGTGTAACTGTAATCCATCGCACTTGGACAGTGAGAGAGTAACACCGCTGCACAAGGCAGCTCAACACGGTCATCTTGAGGTAGTGCAGTACCTCACCCTGGAGCAACACTGTGACCCACTGTGTACTAACAAGAATAACGACACTCCTCTTCATCTAGCTGCCTACAATGGCCACCTTCAACTTGTTAGATTCTTTGTTGAAGTGCTCCACTGTCCTCCTGACGTTAGAGGATGGTGCAATGAGACACCACTGGACACTGCACGTAGCCAAGGTCACCACCATGTTGTACAATATTTAGAGTCCATTCATCATAAACTTCAGTAAATTTTATTATGATTAATTTTTAATTTGTGTTCATCACTGTGTGTAAATCTTCTATTATTTGTCTGTGTCTATTGTTTTTTGATGATTAATTTTTTGAGACAAAAACACACGACAATAGTGCTCATTGCTGATTGGATTGATGTTTGTGGTGGGTGGAGTCAGCAGAGGTTGTATAATTTAATTAATCAGTTCCTTAAGCATTATATCATCAGACTCCGCCCCCAACACACACCACACGCGTCACAAATTAAACATTTAGCCTGGCAAACAGAGCAGTATGCACTAGAATAATATTATTTCAGTAATTTGTAATTCAGTTACACTTTAGTGATTATGAGTCAAGTACCAGACTAGACCAAACAATAATTATTACAACATCACCAAAAATAATAATTATCAGTGAAACAAAAGAAAATTACCTCAGTAATAATATTAAGTATTATGACATAATTGTGATGATTGAGAAAATTCAACAATTGTATGTGAACAATAACTGCTGCATTAATAAACTGAGTATGGACATACATGGCACAGAACTACGCAGAGTCTAACATCAACAATCACTGCAGGCATCTCCAATCAAATCGGATGTTTGGTGCGTGAGTGAGAGGTGGGATGGGAGGATCGATAAAGTCCCAAGTGCTGTTCTTTCCAAACTCGCTCTCCTGACACACACAAAGTCCACAGTAGGGGATCTTCTGGACAATCTTGGTCAGCTCCTGGGCGGTGCGGGGCTGAGCTCCAACTAGCTGTCTGGTACAAGCCTCCAGCGTAGCAGCGTGACCGACAAACATCACGTTACCAGAAGCTGGCCCAATCGTCTTCAGAATCAGCCGGGTGATGTTAAACATTTTCTTGTGGAATTCCAAGTGCGTTTCGTTTGGTTTGAGGTCTTGAAGAGCGACCTGCGACACATAACTGGTGTCCACGATTAGGCCACATTTGCTGAGCTCAGTAGGTGTCATGAATGTGGGGAAACTCCCTCGGCACCACGCTAGCCACTCAAAGAGCCCGTTCTCGATCCTCGGCTTGATGCTTGGGTCCTAGAGACGTCGGACCAAGGAGATGGAGAGTTCAAGTCGGGACACCTAAAGATGTGCCGAATCAGCATTACGAGCCCCACCCACTTTAGGAGACAAGACGAGCCACTCCCACTTTAGGTTTACAGAACTCAGTAATCTCATCGTATACTAGAATTTCAAGATTCTTTCTTGCCAGCGAAGCAAACAAGTGAATTTTTCGTGACTCTGCAATCGACGCAATCCACGTCTCAGTGAAGTTCTTTCGCGTTGACCTCTTAGATTGTCTACATCCTTTTACCATTTCACACCAAGTAAGTCAGTATTGATGATCTGTACGCTAGCCGCGGTGGAGTGGAGTGATAGCGAGAGATAAACATCCGCCATTTTGTTCTTCCTAGAGTTACGAGTGTCGTTGATCTGCTGGTGGGTCTATCTGTCGTCCAGGCTCCGCCCAACCCTCTCCCTGACCAATCAGATTGTCGTCAGATCAGTCACGCCCTCCTATTTTCACTTTTGATCAACAATAATTAATATCAGCTGATGTGTGATTTGTGTGTTGTGTGGTGGGCGTGGTTTGGGTCACTCCTGCTCGGAGCGTCCTGGTTGGTCATTGCCCTGCGTCTCATCATGTCTGGAGATGTTGAGCTCAACCCTGGACCTATCGACCAAGGTTGGTCTCTCAGCAATGCCTGCCATCAGTGCCGTTCATTAATGATATTCATGATATTATTTTTATAGAAGATCAAGAGATTCTCTCTAAAGTGGATGACACAACTTTGGGTATGTAATCATGTGACGATAAGATACCTGTGATTTAATACACTGTAGCTAGCTACTGTATAGCTAAAATTTTTTGAGGGATACAATTTTTGCTGTTTTCATGAATAACTGAGCACAGTACGAAAATCAGACCCCCAAATAGTGTGATTGTACAATATGTATGATAAGCAGCGAAATTTAAATCCGAAATGGTATAGATTGCCTACATCCATGAAAATTGAATTCCTCGAAAATGTTCCACTATAAGATATGGCATAGTATTGTATGAGCTGATGAATAACTCATTGATATTGATGGTTTTTTCTTGCCAGAGGAGGATGACTGGAACATAGTGATTGATGAGTGCAGCTCAGTGGCTGCTAAGTGGGAGCAGGTCAGTGGGTTCCTTGGACTCCGTCTCTCCCTCATCGACACCATCAAACAGAACCACCCTGGAGACAACGTTGGCTGTTGGAATGATGCCCTCAAGCACTGGATCAAACACAACTACAACACAAGCAAGTTCCATGAGCCGTCGTGGAGGTCTCTGCTCAAAGCCATCGCTAGGGTCGACAGGGCACTCTTCAAGAAATTAGCTGCTGAGCACCAAAGTAAGCATAAACTGAGTTCGATTTTTTAGTATATTTTTGAAGAGAGAAATTTTATTTTTATCTGTTGCAGTGAGTGTAAGTGTTGAAGTGGATCATGTGGAGAGAGACATGGAGAGGTTGAAGGTGGCAACAAGTGATATCCAAGAGTCTAAAGGTCAGCTAAATTACAGCATTAACTCAGAGAATACTTTCATCAATGTGTACTGCCATTTTACAGATAGTGGTAATGCTATAAAGTCGCCTGATGCTGGTACACAGCCTGCTGACAGTGAAGGGGCTACAGTGGAACACCAAGGTACGTCTTCTTGCATATGAATTTTCGGCCGACAGTGATGGTGTATTATGATGTGTAGCTGGTGCAGTGAGTGATGGAGTTCATCAAACTGAAGAGGGATCTAGTCCTATGGCAACCACCACCTCTCAGTCCAAAGGTTAGTCATAATTAATTTTGTAACTATCATTCAGTATTCCTTGTTCAATTGTTGAGTATAGTGTCTGTACAAAATTTAATATCAGATTCTCCTGATGCAACTCCAACTGCTGGCAGTAGGTTTCCCATTCTCAGTCCTGACAAACTGTGCAAGGAAGAAAAGGAGCAGCTTCACCAAAAGCTCTACACCGACTCGGAGGAGCTGATGTACAAGTTTCAAGAGATCTTTGCTGCCATGAGGGACTCTCTGAAGAGTAGACTCATCTCCATCTCAGAAATATCCAGCCACTTGGATTTACTCGGCCCGATAAAACCGACCTACCACGATTCTGGCCTGCCTCCACTTCGCCACCAGCTACCAGGACTAGCTGACGCTAAGACTGTCGATGCTGTCATGTCCGTTGTCAAGGACTACTGTTCATTCTTCAATTATCGTATGCTGGAGCATCTGGTGAACAAACTAGGAACAGAGCAAGACAAAGAGAAGCTAGCCAAGTACAAGAAGGACTTTGCTAAGTACGGTGAGCGCCGCGTGTTTGAGTGTCCGCCAAAAGTTGGTGAAATGAGGGAAGAGGGTTACTCCAACATGATCGTGACACTGGATGATGCTTTCGATAGCTGTAGCACAAACCACATCCATAGCTTCATTGGCAACTTGCAGAAGACGCTGAATATAACACATCTGAAGCTTTGTCGTATTAGTCTCGGAAGTATCAAGCTGATCTTTCAAATGCCTCTTTCTGTCCAGCAAGCCATCTTTCCTCTCTCCAGTGAGCAGGAAGCAGAGTTGTCCAGTCTAGGTGTTGTACAGCTCTCCTGTGGGGACTACCAGTTCACTCCACAACAGACTGAGGTAAAGTTAACAGACCCTAGTGGATGGATTTGTTGAGTAGCTCCATTTTCTGTGTTTCCAGGAAGTGGTAGAGGAGCCAGCGACTGATGGAGACTCAGACCACACTGATAGTGGGGCAACTGTCGACAGCAAAAACACATGTGAGTTAGCAGTCATTAGATGTGGTATTCTTGTACTTTGGATCCTCCGTGGGTTCAATGCTATAATATACTAGTGATGATGAAAATCATCTGTGTGGGGTGAACCTTCGCAAAAGTCACAAGATTTCTTTGAAAGCACACAGGCATGGGGTTGGTACCCCAATGCCTAGGCCTGAGAAGCTACCACGACAGTGAAAGTATCACAGATTGCTAGTATAATAGCTATAGTCCAATAATGTTGATCACCTATACCATATTTTAAATAGCAGTCTACATGCCATGACCATGAGTCCAAGTACCTGTAGCCAGGCCCTGAGGGGATAAGTCTCCATGTATGCTCAGGAAAGTGGAGTCTACCAGTGATGTTAATCGTGGACCTGAGCCTTGCCAGAGTGGTACAGCACTCACCATTCCAATTTTATGCCTTGCCTACAATGTACAGGCCCAAGTTGTCTCTACCTCTCGGATCAATGGTGCAGTGCCGGCGTATGCGCATGCACATGATGACCATTACCTTACGCGTTCAAAATTTAACTCTCTCCTCACTGAAATGATCACCCCACAAACATACATACAAGTATATATATATACATATAAAACCGCTTCCTGTACCTCGTGTATTCGGGGCTCTCTCAGGCTCGCCCTGAATTAATGGTATTAAAGATCTGAGAATGGACCTGGGACGAACCTTCATTCTGATTCCCCAATCTTGGACACATACCATACATGGTATTGTGTGTAGCACTAGATAATAATTGTCTGGAGCATACTAGGGATAACCTGAATGTCTTCCATATGCCGCACTCAACGAATACGTCGACATTAATAGGTGCATAATAATAATAATTGAGAAAGGCAAGCTTAGGGATGTATTTTGGATACAATCATCCCTTATAAATCTTGTTTGTGCACTTTTGACCCTGCCATCCCTACTTCATTCTTCAACTTTATTACCCCGCGCGCATGCGCAAGGGGTAATACCGTAAATCTGGAAAATTTCGTTGTTGAAATATTTTCGTAGTCCCTGTCGACTACGAAATTAAATATCACGAAATATTTTCTACGTTGAAATTTTAAAGCAGCGAAATATTAGAGCGTGTGCGCATGCGCGAACGTACGTACGTACAGCTACAGCTAGCAGTGCAGTACGGGGCGGTCCGCGTGTTCAAGAGTCGATCAACCTTGCTGCCTACCTATCTCAGTTTTGTTGTCGACGGCTGCTCACTAGATTGTAGGCCTTTTCGTGATCTTCTGCGCAAGTAAAAGCATTGCTAATAAAATTTCGATGTAAAATTATTTTCGTAGGCTGAGTCGTCCTACGAAAATTTTTAAACACGAAATTTTTTATTACGAAAGTTTTATCACACGAAAATTTCCAGATTTACGGTATAATCGGTTTTGTCTGTCGTTAGCACAAAAACCGCCAGATCTGGAGATCTAGGCATCTGAACGACTCGTAAATACAACTTATCCGTCAATATCGCCGAAAAACTGGCTTCGGTATGCTTCGAATCGTTAGGTAAGGTCCACGAGCGTTGCAAATACTGCGTTTTGTTTGGCCACGCCTATGGACACTGCCCACTATGTGCTCTCTGCTCATGCGCACAACCCTGGCACAATATGTAGGTAAAGGTCGTCAGCAGTGCGCGCGGGGTATGTGCTCATTGTTTTTGTGCTGGTGCATCCCTCCTTCCCTGTCTCTTTCAAATTAGATATCTATTCGTCCATTAATTGGAAGCCTAAAATTTAATGATAAATCCATATAATTGTATTGTATGGTGGATTATCACATGAAATAGCTTAGTATGAATATATTATTGTGAAATAATCTGTTGCATATTCAAATGCCCCAATTTTTGTGATAAGTTGTACACTGGATTTTTTGGGTGAGCATGTCAGAGAAACTAAATTTTGCTCTTGGAGTGCATTCGCTCAAATCTGCACTTGTACTCAGCGTTTTTTTTTCACATCTGCTGTTGTAGCCGCTTAGCCTAACCCCACTATATACAGGCCCTGCATATTTCTATACTTTGTGTGACTATAGGTGATGCTGAGTTGTCATCGATGGTTGCTGGACTGGCTGTGGGCAAACCTGGGGATACTGCCTCCATCAGTGCTGACTCAGCACTAGGGAGGAGCAGTGTTATCACTGGCACTACAGCCGGAGTGACACAGTTCAGTGAGGTGAGTCAGATCACTGACTGCTACTGGTCTGGGCTGTTTTAATGTCCCATATTCCATTCCCAGGATCTGATGGACAGAGAATTAGGTGATTTTGGAATGGGAATGGGACATGGTGTAGCTGGTGCATCAACTGCAAATGAACTACATCTAGCATCAGGCAGGGGAGACTTGAAGAAAGTAAAAGAACTGATTGAGGAGAAGCAATTTGATCCACTACAGAAAGAAGGCCAGTTTGGAATGAATGCACTTCACTACTCAGCTCGGTATGGACAGCTTGGAGTGCTGAGGTATTTCATTGAAGAGAGGGGATGTAGTCCAGCAAGTCAAGACAATCGAGCATGGACACCTCTTCATTATGCAGCAGTTGGTAAACACCTTGATATTGTGCGCTATCTGGTTGCCGAGCAACAGATGGATCCACTGTGTTGTGCTGACAACGGCTCTACTCCACTACATGCTGCTTCTCAGGGTGGGGACATTAATGTCGTGAGATATCTAGTGAATGAACTAAGTAAGTTTCTTCCACTCAAAGACATAGTCACTAGCAGAGGCATCAATGGAAATGCTCCTATCCACCATGCTGCGCACAGTGGACACTTGGAAATAGTGAAGTTTTTCATTTCTGACTTGAACTGTGACACCAACATTGCTACACCTGTTGAGTACCAGGGTAGGACTACTGGAGTTGGAGGTAGAATTGCTCTTCATACTGCTGCCCAACGAGGACATCTGCACATCATCAAATACTTAGTAGAACAGTGTAACCGTAATCCATCGCACTTGGACAGTGAGAGAGTAACACCGCTGCACCTCGCAGCTCAGTTTGGTCATCTTGAGGTAGTGCAGTACCTCACCCTGGAGCAGCACTGTGACCCACTGTGTATTAATATAATAAATGATACCCCTCTTCATCTAGCTGCCGCCTTTGGCCGCCTTCAAGTTGTTAGGTTCTTTGTTGAAGTGCTCCACTGTCCTCCTGACGTTAGAGGACAGCTCAACATGACACCACTGGAACAAGCACGTTACAAAGGTCACCGCCATGTTGTACAATATTTAGAGTCCATTCATCCTAAACTTCAGTAAATTTTATATTCATCACTGCGTGTAAATCTTCTTTCGCTATTAATAATTTATGTCTGTGTTTATTGTTTTTTGATGATTAATTTTTGAGACAAAAAACCACACGACAATAGTGCTTATTGCTGATTGGATTGATGTTTGTGGTGGGTGGAGCCAGAGGTTGTATAATTTAATTAATCAGTTTCTTAAGCATTACATCATCAGACTCTGCCCCCAACACACACCCACTACTAGGAAATCCATATGCAAATTGTATTTGAAAAATACATGGATTTTAGGCCAATTCATTCATAATTCCATTAAGTGTAAAAAACGCTTGAAAATCGCATGAAATTGTGCCACGTTTTTGATTGAAAACGGCTCAAAATATGTTTTAATATCAGATGAATATCAGATGAATACCATAGGAATAATAGACATGGGAATATATTTATAGATAAATAATAAATGAAATACATATGAATCAAGTGAAAAATGTTGGAATAATAATCACAGGAAAAATTTGGTAAATATTTGAATCGGATAATATTACGTAAAAAATGTGGTAAAATATTGAATCATGTAAAAAAGGAGGATTAAAATATTAATCATGACAATTAGTACCATTGACTCGCCTAATACAGTCTCTTGGGCAGCATCCGTTCATGGCTGGCCTTCCTGGTTGCAATACTGGTTCCTGCTGTGGAAACTGATCTGTTTTTTTTTCTCTTTTCCAGAGGAAATTATCATTTCTCTGCATATAGATAGGTTATGCATTGATCAGTATAATAATAATAATAATAATATTATGGATGATATAAGTCTAATCCATTGAGTAAAATATACATTACACCAGCCAATTGCAAAGGCTTATTATATGGACTCTTGGTTCATGCAGCCTTGACATCACTAATATCAGTAAATTTACAGAGAAAGTTTTATGCACATTCAGTGTGTAGCTACCTAGCTTCATGCCCAGGCCTGGAAGGAGGAAAAGGTATTGCATGTGCATGCACCAACTAGTCTACCCCAAGAAAACCCGGGATGCTACAAACGACTGTACACTTTTTACCCTCCTCCTGCAGCCTAGAGTATACAAGGCTACAGGGGTCTATAAGCCCTTGGCTACACCAAATATGACATTGCCTCGTACCATTGCCCACGGGAGGTGGGTGAAAAGGCATACAGTCTTTTGTGGCACCCCAGGTTTTCTTGGGGTAGTTGGTACACGTGTGTGTAATAGGTACAAGACCCTTTTTCCTCACCTCAAAGGGCCTGGCTATGAGGCTAGTAGCTACCAGACCCTTCTCTTTCCACCCCATCCGCTCAGATGATAATACAGTATGCAATATACCTTCAGTTGGTATCACCTTACTCATCAAATCATTGTCATCACATCATGATTAGTGCCACTGCAACACAATTTGCCCAGCAGACATTCCGTCATTCCCTACATAGAAGAATTAATATTACTATAGTTAGGGAACCAACTTACATGTAGCCTCGTACCTAGGCCCTTTGAGGAGGAGGAGAAGGGCATGGTATACACTGTACGTGCATGTGTTAAGTATATGGAGCATTTCCTAGTATAATTTGTCGGATATTGTCGCTATCATGTGGTCGGATGAGTACAGACAAGGTATACTAAGCATCCAAAGTAGGGACTCGATATTTCTAGAGTATCGTATGGCAGACTTTCTTTGCTCTCATATGACTTTAAATTGAGCTTCAGAGATCTGATCATGAAAGTCCCTTAATTCGCTGCCGTTGGATAACTGCCTCGATCGGTATCGATACTTCTGATTATTCATCTTACTAAACGTGAGTACGACGTCCTTCTAGCTTCTTTATTGTTCTTCTGTCGATGTTGCTCGCTTGTGCTATATAGCTAAATTGGTCATAGCAGGCATCTTTAGCCCGAAATGCTGTCAACAAAAATGATTTTTCAAGTAGTAGATCAAGGTTCACGTTATGGACAAAAATACGAATTCCCAGCTTTTACTAAAATTTAATAACATGTACACGTGCACACAGTGTGTACCAGGCCCTTAAGTTTTCCTCCTTCTCAAAGGGCCTGGGTACGAGGCTAAGAACCAATTGTATTCCATCACAAGAACTAAAGCCAAGGAAAGCATGCCGGGGGAAAAGAGAAAGAGACAGAGAGAGGGAGGGGGCACTAATTAGAAAATAAAGGACAAACTAACAAATTTAGAGCTGACTGAGGATTGCTAGCGTATTTAGCTACATTTATATTTACCTACTTGTTGGCTTGTGACTGATGATCTCAACGTTGATTTCGGTCTAGAGCCTTCTTATCACACAGCTTAGTAAATCAACCTCCTTGACATCGGTGGCGCTTTATCCGTATAGGCTAGATAGTTTAATGAAAACCTTGAGACTCTCGATGTTTATTAGCCTTCTTTGTTGACCATTTCTTCACAAACAGTCATCATGTAGCAAGCTATATAGCTACCTGCTGCCTAGGCTGCGTTCAAATTCAAAATTTAAACTTCCCTCCTGATCACGTGATACTAGCATTAACAATGATGTCATATTTTTCACACAAAATTAACATAATTCAATTGCAGTTGGAATTTTTCACACATAAAAATGTTGAAGTAGCTACAGTTCAAATATTATTCATACATGCACTGAAAGAAGTAGCTACAGTTCAAATATTATTCATATACATCTATGCACTGAAAAGTTTCACATATTTTAGTGATGTACAATTCAAGTATCATTCATATACACCTCAATTATTGTTTGAATTCTTTTCATATGTTAAAGTACATTTCAAATATTATTCATATACAACAAAATAATATTTGAAAAGTTTCACGTGAAATTAGTATAAATTTTGATATTTTTCACACACATAATAATTTGCGAGATATGTTTCAAATATTTTTCCAACAATAAATAAAAAATTCAAACAACGACTTGCAAGAGAAGCACCAGACATCTTATAAATTCAAGCACCATTCAAACATCATTCTATTGTTCATATACATTTCAAATATTTATCCCACACGTTTCAAGCAAAGATAGTGTAGTAGTGACCACGCATCACAAATTAAACATTAAATTTTAGCCTGGCAAACAGAGCAGTATGCACTAGAATAATATTATGTATGAGTTTCAGTAATAATATTATTTGTAATTCAGATACACTTTAGTGATTATGAGTCAAGTACCAGACTAGACCAAACAATAATTAATACATCACCAAAAATAATAATTATCAGTGAAACAAAAGAAAACTACCTCAGTAATAATAATATTAAGTATTATGACATAATTGTGATGATTGAGAAAATTCAACAATTGTATGTGGACAATAACTGCTGCATTAATAAACTGAGTATGGACATACATGGCACAGAACTACGCAGAGTCTAACATCAATAATCACTGCAGGCATCTCCAATCAAATCGGATGTTTGGTGCGTGAGTGAGAGGTGGGATGGGAGGATCGATAAAGTCCCAAGTGCTGTTCTTTCCAAACTCACTCTCCTGACACACACAAAGTCCACAGTAGGGGATCTTCTGGACAATTTTGGTTAGCTCCTGGGCGGTGCGGGGCTGAGCTCCAACTAGCTGTCTGGTACAAGCCTCCAGCGTAGCAGCGTGACCGACAAACATCACGTTGCCGGAAGCTGGCCCAATCGTCTTCAGAATCAGCCGGGTGATGTTAAACATTCTCTTGTAGAATTCCAAGTGCGTCTCGTTTGGTTTGAGGTCTTGAAGAGCGACCTGCGACACATAACTGGTGTCAACGATTAGGCCACATTTGCTGAGCTCAGCAGGTGTCATGAATGTGCGTTTTGGAATCTCCTTTGGCATATTTAGGTTTCGCCGGTGATAGCAGCCGTTTGTGTCGAAGGATAGCTGGATCCACTGCTTACCAAATGTCACATCGACTCTCTCTGCGTGTCTGAAGATAAAAAGCCGTCTCGGTCCGAAATCTCGAGGCGGGATGGGTGGAGCATTCTCCTCAATCGGACTACCTCCGTCTGCGATGTGATTGGTCACACCGTGATCCTTTTTCTTGATTCGTGGTTTTTGTACTTTTGCGTAGAGTTCTTCGACATTTCCTTGATCAGGGAGCAGTCCGGCTGCGTCGTCATAGCACTGTTCGTCTTCGGTTCTTCGTAGGGGGTCTTTTCGAGAGAGGGACGGGGGGCGGACGGATTTTGAAGGGGAGGGGAGAGAGTCACTCCCGGAGATTACCCATGACCTGTAGGGAGAGAATTTGGACATTAGTATATTCAATGTCTGACGGTAGCAAATAATCGCCTATTGACTCTATTATTAATATTAGCCACCGTAGCTATGTCTACCTGTGTAGAGTCCAGCAGTCTGAGTCCTTTGTCTTCTCGACGTAGTTGCCGGGATAGAGGCCGGACATGCCTGAGTTCTGAGAGGTGCCGAAGAACCAACCTTCACTGTCTGTGAGTGAGTGTATGTGCATATGTGCATATGTGCATACGTGCATACGGAATGTTTTGTATGGTAAGGGTCAACAATAATGCATGTATACATGTTATATGTATGTGAGTGGGTGAGTGGGTGTATGCATATGGTAAGGGTCAACAGTTTCAGATACTAGCTAGCTATGAGAATGCTGGCCTACTTGCTTTGGACAATGACACATAATCGGCATACAAATGTTCCATATTATACCATATACATGTGCATGTGATAGACGTGTAATCTAATTAGAGGTGGCACGGTTTGGCATTTACATCTCTCCTCGGATTGCTGGTGAGAGGCAGAGAGAGGTGATGGGGTGACCAGACCCAACACAAGATGGAGGTGGGGGTTGCTCTGCGGCCAATCAGACAGCCAGCCAAGCAGAATACATCTACATGTCTGCCAACTGCAGACCAATGCCGACCACTGCAGCTTATAGTAGCTGCTATGTCTGTACGTGTAATACTGGCAATATAACTAGCAGAAGTATTTGGCTGATATAACTATAGTTCCCCTCACAGATTTATACTGGAAGATAAGCTTTTATTATTACATGTATACGCACTTTGAACCCACATAACAAACTGTATATTCAAAATATTAATCAGGTGCTGGCATCAATTGTACACAGTGTGCATATTAATTTAACCCACCTCATTTTCTCCGACTACTTTAGAGCCGATGTAAGTTGCTCCAAACTGCCACTGAGATGGCTGGACACCAGAGCCAAGTGTGATGGTGTGGGTGGTCTGGAAATATCTACTCAATCCTTTCTGTATGATGATCTTAGCTCCATCAAACACCTGCGGATACAATTGCTCTGTAAGGGGGAGGGGGGGGGGGGAGGGAGAGAGATCAGTACAGAGAGGTCAATAGGATAACATTTGGTACCTAAATTAGTAATAGTATTAAATAGCATATTAAGATATAAAAAGCCTGATGCACTCTGTGAAAGCTATTACTGTTACTGTCTTCATTACCTTTTACTTTTCTTCCAATTTCTTCGTAGCTTCCTGGGTTTGATAGTACATCCTCTGCTGTGACCTCTGAACCACTGGCCTTCTGTTGGGAGTCTGCAGCAGGAACTGCTGGGGGTGCTGCAGAGACAAAATACCATACACTGGTATAATTTGGTACTAGGCTGAAAAAGCTTGGAAGCTTAAAAGCTTGAGTGAAGACTCACCTGCCGTAATGGGAGGAAGGGGAGGGAGGGATGAAGATGAACAGCTCGCTTTGCTAGACGTGATACCCATAGCTGATACACTCCTCAGAAAACAGCCACGTGTAAATATGTGCTGAGTCAGCAGCTTCTATATGTGACTTACGAGCCCCGCCCACTGCAGATGGGGATCCCCCCTCCCCTTGCAGTGCCAGCAAAGCAGTTCTTGCCATATTGACCTTTGTACGGCTCGTCAAGCGTGGAAACCTCCGTCTCGGTGAACAAATTTATGATCGATCTACCAAACATCTTTATTCCTTCATTTTTTTGTGGAACTGACAGCAAGAAAAGTCTCCCCGTGCTCTGACGTGTGTAGATAAACATCCGCCATTTTGTTGCTTATTGTACACCAGTCCACCTCCCATCACCAGTGCTCCGATGATGGATGGAGTTGATCTCTACGTTTCCCAGGCTCGTGCCGATCTTCTCCCTGACAAGTATGATCGTCGCCGGATCAGCGGGGTCCTTGCAATTAGGAGGTTGTCCAGCCGTCACTACAAGAGGCAGATGAGCGAGGGGGACGTGTGTAGTGTATGGGTGCTACTGCTCCTTCTCGTCTACTCCCTGCATCACGTGACTCACTCCAAGCAGTGGCGATCATTCAAGAGACGCCATTGGCTCCTTGTCTCCTTTGTCTCTTTGCCGCTGGGTTATTGTTGGAAGATCGTAAAGAAACTGTTGACTGTAGTTTGTATGATCATGTTCAAACTGTTGGCTATAGTTTGGAAGATCGTAAAGAAACTGTTCAAACCGTTGGCTGCAGTGTGTGGTACATTGGCAATCGGCTGCAAATTTTATTATCTTCTGTGGCTGTTTCTCAAATGGTGTTTCCTAACGGCAGAACTTTGTAAACAGTTGGACTACAATACCACTGATATCGGACAGAGCAGTGATGATGCGGTGGGATCAAAGGTCACCAAGGAACCAGTTAGCCACGTTTCTTGTGAGATATTCGTATACTCTGGAGTTGGGTGGGTGTGGTCTGGGTCAATCCAGCTTCGAGCAGCTCAACTGGTCATACGTCAACGACTCATCTTGTCTGGAGATGTGGAACTCAACCCTGGACCAAGTGAGATTATGATAATAGTGTAGAAATTTTCGCCACGAGAAAGTATTTGCCAAATTCGCCACCGCTCTTATTGGAGAAAATTTAATAATTTTTTATCCTTTGTTAAACATTGCATAGATGACCCTTACCATATTGGCGAAATATTTATCCAGCGAATATTTTCATGTGTACTGTATCTGTGACTGTATAATTATATTTTGCACTTTCATAAAAATAGATTATCAAGAAATCAAGAAAATACTTGCCTCAGTGGATAATACTGTATTTAGTAAGTTATACTATATTCTATCGTGTTTGTATTTCATACTATGTACACATGTATGTATCTGCAGAATACGATCATTGGAACGTTTTGGTCATCGAGTGTAAATCATTATCCAGTGATTGGGAAAAAATCAGCGCATACTTGGGTCTCTCGTTTAAGCTAATCGACACTATCAAACGGGACAACCCCAGGGACAGCGCTGGCTGTTGGAATGAAGCCCTCAAGGAGTGGATCAAACAAAACTACAACACAAAGCTGTTTGGTCGACCTTCATGGAGGAGTCTTCTCAAAGCTGTGGCTGAAGTCGACAACCTTCTGTTTGAAAGATTGGCTGCAAAGCACTCTCAGCCTAGTATGTGTGTGTGCCAGGTTGTAGTTGCCACATGATCATAATAATTATTATCCCTGTGTTTGTAGCTTCCAGTGGTGAACCAAAAGAAAGTAATAACTCTCCAAAAGACAGTGTTGCACATTTACAAGGTAATGCTACGTACAATTGATTACATGTACAGGACTCATCAGTGTTTTCTGATAGATAAACCTGCTCCTCCCAGGACCAGTACACCGACTGCTGTGGTTGCTAGGCCTCGATTCACCTTCCACTGCTTGAATTTGAAGGATATGAGTGACGAGAGGAAACGAGAACTGCACCAAAAGCTTTATGCCGAATCAGAAGATATGATGTACAAATTTCAGGAACTATTTACGTCGACAACAGATTCTTTAGTGAGGAGAAACGTTTTAGCAAAAACACTGGCTCGTCATTTAGAATGCTTGGGACAGTTGAAGCCAACGTTTGATGATTCCGGTGAACCTGTTTTCAGACATCAATTGCCAGAACTGAGAAAATCTGAGTCTGTTGACGACGCCATGTCAGTGGTCAATAAGTACTGTTCGTTCTTTAATTATCGGATGGTGGAACTAATCATACAGAAGCTAGGAACAGAGCAAGACAAAGAGAGGCTAGCCAAGTACATGGAGGACTTTACTAAGTACGGTGAGCGCCATGTGTTTGAGTGTCCATCAGAAGTTGGTGAAATTTATGAAGAAGGACAAGCGAATATGTTTGTGACACTTGATGATTCATTTGACAAATGCAATGGGAACCATTTATCAGCATTTGTCAGTAACTTGCAGAAGATTTTGAACATCTCTGATATAACACTCCGACTTTGCCGCATTGGACCTGGAAGCTTGAAGCTGATCTTTCAAATCCCTCTTTCTGTCCAGCAAGCCATCTTTCCTCTCTCCAGTGAGCAGGAAGCAGAGTTATCCGGTCTAGGTGTTGTACAGCTCTCCTGTGGGGACTACCAGTTCACTCCACAACAGACTGAGGTAAAGTTAACAGACCCTAGTGGATGGATTTGTTGAGTAGCTCCATTTTCTGTGTTTCCAGGAAGTGGTAGAGGAGCCAGCTACTGATGGAGACTCAGACCACGCTGATAGTGGGGCAACTGTCAACGGCAAAAACACATGTGAGTTAGCAGTTACAAAGTGTAATTTTCTTGTACTCTGGATCCTCCATATTTTTAATCCTACATGTATGCGGTTTTGAAGATGTGGGAATGGGCCTTGGGATGATAGGCGCTGATCCAGAAATTTTGCATGGATGGTGGCTATAATGGGGTAACTCCCCATACTAAAGTTAATACTATACTGGTACAAGGAGAGTGGCTAATTGATAATGGTGGACGTCTACAACACTATTACTTGCGTTGCATAAAGATGAAGGGAAAGCCTATCTACCCCCAGCCCTGGATCGGCCTTTAAAATTAATGAGCCTTCATTTTGATTCCACAATCATGTATATGCACAGGTATGGCACTAGATGTGCAAACTATTGTTTGGAGCATACCCTTAAATTAACAATGGTGTACCCTCCTTCTCTCAAATTAGACAATGATAAACATCGATTCATCTTTTAATTGGGGTTAGCCTGAGTCAGCCTAAATGATGCATCTATATATACATCCAGCGTGCAACACATGTATGGTGGTGCAATCATGATTCAAAATAGCTTAGTATTGCTCTACAGATATTATTGCAAAATAGTCTATTGCCTATTCAAATGCCCTCATACCGGTGAGCGTGTCAATTTTGCTTGACCCATTAAACTTGGAACTCAAATCTGCGCTAGTACTCAGCGTTCTTTTCACATCTGCTGTCGTAGCCGCTCACCCCTCCCCCCCCCCCCCCCCAACTGTATACAGGCCCTGCATATTTCTATACTTTGTGTGACTATAGGTGATGCTGAGTTGTCATCGATGGCTGCTGGACTGGCTGTGGGCAAACCTGGGGATACTGCCTCCATCAGTGCTGACTCAGCACTAGGGAGGAGCAGTGTTATCACTGGCACTACAGCCGGAGTGACACAGTTCAGTGAGGTGAGTCAGATCACTGACTGGTACTGGTCTGGGCTGTTCTAATGTCCCATATTCCATTCCCAGGATCTGGTGGACAGAGAATTAGGTGATCTTGGAATGGGAATGGGACATGGTATAGCTGGTGCAGCAACTGAAAATGAACTACATCGAGCATCATATTGGGGAGATTTGAAGAAAGTAAAAGAACTCATTGAGGAGAAGCAATTTGATCCACTACAGAAAGAAGGCCAGTTTGGAGCGAATGCACTTCACTATTCAGCTGAGTTTGGACAGCTTGGAGTGCTGATATATTTTATCGAAGAGAGGGGATGTAGTCCAGCAAGTCAAGACAATCGAGCAATGACACCTCTTCATTATGCAGCAGTTGGTAAACATCTTGATATAGTCCACTATCTGGTTGCCGAGCAACAGATGGATCCACTGTGTTGTGATGACGATGGCGATACTCCACTACATCTAGCTTCTATGGGTGGGGACATTAATGTCGTGAGATATCTAGTGAGTGAATTAAGCAAGTTTCTTCCACTCAAGGACATAGTCACTAGCAGAGGCATCAATGGAAGTGCTCCTATCAACCCTGCAGCAGCATTTGGACACTTAGAAATAGTAAAATTCTTCATTACTGAACTAAACTGTGATGCCAACAATGCTTTTCCTGTTGAGTACCAGGGTAGGACTACTGGACTTGGAGGTAGAATTGCCCTTCATTCTGCTGCCCAAGGAGGACATCTGCACATCATCCAATACTTAGTAGAACAGTGTAACTGTAATCCATCACACTTGGACAGTAGGAGAGTAACACCGCTGCACCTCGCAGCTCAGTGTGGTCATCTTGAGGTAGTGCAGTACCTCACCCTGGAGCAGCACTGTGACCCACTGTGTACTAAGAAGAATAACAACACTCCTCTTCATGATGCTGCTAACAATGGCCACCTTCAACTTGTTAGATTCTTCGTTGAAGTGCTCCACTGTCCTCCTGACGTTAGAGGATGGCGCAACATGACACCACTGGAACAAGCACGTAGCAAAGGTCACCGCCATGTTGTACAATATTTAGAGTCCATTCATCCTAAACTTCAGTAAATTTTATTATTTTAATTTGTGTTCATCACTGCGTGTAAATCTTCTTTCGCTATCAATTTTATGTCTGTGTCTATTGTTTTTTGATGATGATTTAATTTAATTTTTGAGACTAAAAACACATGACAATAGTGCTCATTGCTGATTGGATTGATGTTTGTGGTGGGTGGAGCCAGAGGTTGTATAATTTAATTAATCAGTTCCTTAAGCATTACATCATCAGACTCCACCCCCAGCACACACCACACCTGTCACAAATTAAACATTTAGCCTGGCAAACAGAGCAGTATGCACTAGAATATATAATATTTTCAGTAATTTGTAATTCAGTTACACTTTAGTGATTATGAGTCAAGTACCAGACTAGACCAAACAATAATTATTATAACATAACCAAAAATAATAATTATCAGTGAAACAAAAGAAAATTACCTCAGTAATAATATTAAGTATTATGACATAATTGTGATGATTGAGAAAATTCAACAATTGTATGTGAACAATAACTGCTGCATTAATAAACTGAGTATGGACATACATGGCACAGAACTACGCAGAGTCTAACATCAACAATCACTGCAGGCATCTCCAATCAAATCGGATGTTTGGTGCGTGAGTGAGAGGTGGGATGGGAGGATCGATAAAGTCCCAAGTGCTGTTCTTTCCAAACTCGCTCTCCTGACACACACAAAGTCCACAGTAGGGGATCTTCTGGACAATCTTGGTCAGCTCCTGGGCGGTGCGGGGCTGAGCTCCAACTAGCTGTCTGGTACAAGCCTCCAGCGTAGCAGCGTGACCGACAAACATCACGTTGCCAGAAGCTGGCCCAATCGTCTTCAGAATCAGCCGAGTGATGTTAAACATTCTCTTGTAGAATTCCAAGTGCGTCTCGTTTGGTTTGAGGTCTTAAAGAGCGACCTGCGACACATAACTGGTGTCAACGATTAGGCCACATTTGCTGAGCTCAGCAGGTGTCATGAATGTGGGGAAACTCCCTCGGCACCACGCTAGCCACTCAAAGAGCCCATTCTCGATCCTCAGCTTGATGCTCGGGTCCTGGAGTCCTTGGACGATGGCGTTTGCTGTCTGGACACAGCGCAGTGCAGGAGAACAGTAGATATATTGGATCCGTATTCCTTGCTCTCTCATGCCTTCGCCCGTCAGTCGAGACTGGAAAAAACCAGTTTCTGTGATCGGAGAGTCCTTCATGAAGTCGCTTGGACCTCCTTTGCGTTTTGGTATCTCCTTTGGCATGTTCAGGTTTCTCCGGTGATAGCAGCCGTTTGTGTCAAATGAGAGCTGGATCCACTGCTTACCAAATGTCACATCAACCCTCTCTGCGTGTCTGAAGATAAAAAGCCGTCTCGGTCCGAAATCTTGAGGCGGGATGGGCGGAGCATTCTCCTCAATCGGGCTACCTCCGTCTGCGATGTGATTGGTCACACCGTGATCCTTTTTCTTGATTCGTGGTTTTTGTACTTTTGCGTAGAGTTCTTCAACATTTCCTTGATCAGGGAGCAGTCCGGCTGCGTCGTCATAGCACTGTTCGTCTTCGGTCCTTCGTAGGGGGTCTTTTCGAGAGAGGGACGGGGGGCGGACGGATTTTGAAGGGGAGGGGAGAGAGTCACTCCCGGAGATTACCCATGACCTGTACAGAGAGAATTTGGATAACTGAGCACTCTTAATGTCTGACGGTAGCAAATAATAGCCTATATTGACTCTAGATCTATTATTAATATTAGCCACCGTAGCTATGTCTACCTGTGTAGAGTCCAGCAGTCTGAGTCCTTTGTCTTCTCGACGTAGTTGCCGGGATAGAGGCCGGACATGCCTGAGTTCTGAGAGGTGCCAAAGAACCAACCTTCACTGTCTGTGAGTGTGTGAGTGTGTATTAGTATGGAAGAGTGTGTGTGCACATATAATATTGTATGTATCTTGGTATGCATTTTGATATGGTAAAGGTCAACAAATATACGTGCATTTGCCGTGCATGCCTGTGTGTATGGTAAGGGTCAACAATTTCAGAAACTAGCTAGCTAGATTAGCACCGCTTGAGTTAAGCCTTCTTCCAAACATATTTGGACATAATATAATATGACACAATGAACTATCAACCATACTTACCATATGTACATACATGTATGATAGACGTGTAATCTAATTAGAGGTGGCGTGCATGTACGTATAATAAATATAATACTACTGCCAATATAACTGTCAGAGGTGTTCAGCTGATATACAATGTAGTAATAGGGAATTGGGGGAGTTTCCCCTTAAATTTTGTACTGTAATGATACAATTATCTTATTCAGTATGGTCAGTTTTTCTTTAAGTAGGTGCCGCACCAATCAGTGTGGGTTTCATTACTGTACATAGCCACTGGAATTTTATTGCACTTCAATACACAATTAAGGTCAAGGTTGTACTCTCCTTAGTACTTATCATAGCGTGATGGTAGACTGCAGTCCAATTTTTCCTCAAACCTCCAGCATACCTGCATTAAGCTTCCCTCTAGATCAGCCATTAGCATGAGATTATCTTTGAACTGCTGTTGGTAGCCGACAGCCCATGAGTGGACGCCCAGTCTAGCCGTGGCCTCCCACGTCTTAGCACGGTAGTAGCCGCCAATGGAGAGGGAGGCATCTTGAAGCTCAGAGCCAGCTCTCTGATAGACCAACTCACATCCAAGAGCTAACCTGGAGGGAGAGGGAGAGAGAGGGAGGGAGGGAGGGAGAGAGGGAAAGAGAGAGAGAGAGATTCACTAGTTCTAAATGGATACATGTGCTTCATTTTCCATTATATTATCACAAGTTTGATATAATTATAATGGACTAACAACTTATACCGTAGATCGCTAATTTTTCGCCGTTAAAAATTTTCGTCGACAACCTTTTCTGATGAAAATTAAACATGCGAAATATTGTGTAACGTATGTCGACCTATGCCTATTTTGGTCGATCAAGTCTGGCGACGAAATTGAGACTATGCGAAAAAATTAGTTTACAAGTGAAATATTTTATCGGCGAAAATATCCCGATCTACGGTACTACATTATAAGGTTGGAGACATTAGAAATGATTAGCTGTGATGAGCAGCTCACCTCTCCGTCATTGACTGCAGATACTGCAGTGCCAGTACTCCACTTCCGGAGAGAACGTTGGGGTTAGCCAGAGTAGCAGAGGCAGTGAAGTCTTTACCAGTGTAGTCCAGCGTTCCTTGGTATGCAGCCCACCGCGACTTCTGAGTCTGAAATCATACACGGAAAAGCAATGGAACTATAATAAATTTCTTGTATAAAGGCATACGAGATATTCCCTTGTTATCATCAATGTACCTGGGCATTGAATTTGAGCTTCCAAGATGATCCAAACTGATGCAGGATCATAGCTGTGAAGTTACCACTAGTAGACATATCACCAATCATGACTGGTCGATACTGAGTGAGGGAAAGTGAGAGGGAGGGAGGGACAGAGAAAGAGAGAGAGAGAGAAAATTATGTGGCATTGGTCAATATTATAATCCTATGCGGGCATCTCTTATACACCAAATCAACAGTTAAATAGTGTGCATATTAATCACCTCATTTTCTCCAATCACTTTTGAGCCGACGTAAGTTGCTCCAAACTGCCACTGAGATGGCTGGACGTCAGAGCCAAGTGTGATAGTGTGGGTGGTTTGGAAATATCTACTCAATCCTTTCTGGATGATGATTTTAGCTCCATCAAACACCTGCGGATACAATTGCTCTGCAGGGGGGAGGGGGTGGAGAGAAAGAAATCATTACGACTCCACTACATTGCATTTAAAATTTCACAATAAGCCTGATGCGCTCCATGAACTTATCACTGTCTTTATTACCATCACTGTCGTTATAATTCTTACCTTTTAATTTTCTTCCAATTTCTTCGTAGGTTCCTGGATTTGATAGTACATCCTCTGCTTTGACCTCTGAACCACTGGCCTTCTGTTGGGAGTCTGGAGCAGGAACTGCCGGGGGTGCTGCAGAGACAAAAATTAATAACATCATACACATAATATAATTATTTTATGTAATTTAGGCTGAAAAAACTTGGAAGCTTAAAAACTTCAATGAAGGCTCACCTGCCGTGATCGGGGGAAGGGGAGGGAGGGATGAAGATGAACAGCTCGCTTTGCTAGACGTGACACCCATAGCTGATGCTTTCAGAAAACAACCACGTGTAAATATGTGCTGAGTCAGCAGCTTATACATGTGACTTATGAGCCCCGCCCACTGCAGATGGGGATCCCCCCTCCCCTTGCAGTGCCAGCAAAGCAGCTTTTGTTTTGTCCTCTGTACAGCTCGTCAAGCGTGGAAACCTCCGTCTCGGTGAAGAGATTTGTGATCGATCTACCAAACATCTTTATTCCTTCATTTTTTTGTGGAACTGACAGCAAGAAAAGTCTCCCCGTGCTCTGACGTGTGTAGATAAACATCCGCCATTTTGTTGCTTATTGTACACCAGTCCACCTCCCATCACCAGTGCTCCGATGATGGATGGAGTTGATCTCTACGTTTCCCAGGCTCGTGCCGATCTTCTCCCTGACAAGTATGATCGTCGCCGGATCAGCGGGGTCCTTGCAATTAGGAGGTTGTCCAGCCGTCACTACAAGAGGCAGATGAGCGAGGGGGACGTGTGTAGTGTATGGGTGCTACTGCTCCTTCTCGTCTACTCTCTATATCACGTGATTCACTCCAAGCAGTGGCGGTCATTCAAGAGACGCCATTGGCTCCTTGTCTTCTTTGTCTCTTTGCCGCTGGGTTATTGTTGGAAGATCGTAAAGAAACTGTTGACTGTGGTTTGTAAAATCGTGTTCAAACTGTTGGCTGTAGTTTGGAAGATCGTAAAGAAACTGTTCAAACCGTTGGCTGCAGTGTGTGGTACATTGGCCATCGGCTGCAAATTTTATTATCTTCTGTGGCTGTTTCTCAAATGGTGTTTCTTAACGGCAGAACTTTGTAAACAGTTAGACTACAATGCCACCAGACCGAGCAGCAATGTGGGGTCAAAGGTCACCAAGGAGCCGGTTAGCCATGTTTCTTGTGAGGTATTTGTGTACTCTGGAGTGGGGTGGGTGTGGTCTGGATCAATCCAGCTTCAAGCAACACAGCTGGTCATACATCAACGACTCATCTTGTCTGGAGATGTGGAACTCAACCCTGGACCAAGTGAGAATATGAATGATATTTATCGTTGAATGTTTATGATGATACATATTGTATTTTCTAGATGGTCAAGAAATGGAGGCAGTACTTGCATCAGTGGATGATACTGTATTTGGTAAGTGAAATCGATAGATACCAGATCTAAAATTAATATTAAGAATTCTATCTGCAGAGGATAAGCATTGGAACATTTTGATCATTGAGTGCCAATCATTATCCAGTGACTGGGAAAAAGTCAGCGCATATTTAGGTCTCCCGTTTAAACTAATTGATACTCTCAAACGGGATAACCCGAGGGACAGCACTGGCTGTTGGAATGAAGCCCTCAAGCACTGGATCAAACAGAACTATGATATAAAGATATTTGGTCGACCATCATGGAGGAGTCTTCTCAGAGCTGTGGCAAAAGTTGACCATCTTCTGTTTGAAAAATTGGCTGCAAAGCACTCTCAGCCTGGTATGTTAATAGTATGTGTGTCCAAGGTTGTAATTGCCTCATAATCATAATGTTATCCCTATGTTTGTAGCTTCCAGTGATGAACCAAAAGAAAGTAGTAACTTTCCAAAAGACAGTGTTGCACATGTACAAGGTACCTCTACGATTGCTTATAATTATGTGTAGGACTCATCAGTGTTTATTATAAATTTCTGATAGATAAACCTGCTTCTCCCAGGACCAGTACACCGACTGCTGTGGTTGCTAGGCCTCGTTTCACCTTCCACTGCTTGAATTTGAAGGATATGAGTGACGAGAGGAAACGAGAACTGCACCAAAAGCTTTATGCCGAATCAGAAGATATGATGTACAAATTTCAGGAACTGTTTACATCGACAACGGACTCTTTGGTAAGGAGAAACATTTTAGCAAAAACTCTGGCTCGTCATTTAGAATGCTTGGGACAGTTGAAGCCAACATTTGATGATTCCGGTGAACCTGTTTTCAGACATCAATTGCCAGAACTGAGAAAATCTGAGTCTGTCGACGACGCCATGTCAGTGGTCAATAAGTACTGTTCATTCTTCAATTACCGGATGGTGGAACTAATCATACAGAAGCTAGGAACAGAGCAAGATAAAGAGAAGCTAGCCAAGTACAAGGAGGACTTCACTAAGTACGGTGAGCGCCATGTGTTTGAATGTCCATCAGAAGTCGGTGAAATTTATGAAGAAGGACAAGCGAATATGTTTGTGACACTGGATGATTCATTTGACAAATGCAATGGGAACCATTTATCAGCATTTGTCAGTAACTTGCAGAAAATTTTGAACATCTCTGATATAACACTTCGACTTTGCCGCATTGGACCTGGAAGCCTGAAGCTCATCTTTCAACTCTCTCTCATTGTTCAGCAAGCCATCTTTCCCCTCTCCAGTGACCAGGAGGCTGAGTTAGTCCACCTTGGCATTATACAGCTCTCCTGTGGGGACTACCAGTTCTCAATAGATGACATGATGGTGAGTAGTACTTTTCCTACTCCTATACAATAACTCTGTATGTGGGGAATAGGTAAAGGTCATCAGCTAGCTAGACTATCATAATTATAGTGATGCAGCAAAGGCTTCATAGTATATCTGGGGCTATTCGCCAACATTGTGCTCCAACGTTACCATATACATTGTAGTACATGTAAATTATCATTAATTTTCATACTGCTACACAGTTATATGTAACTGTGTACTTTCAATTTTGTTGCAGGAAGTGGTAGAGGAGCCAGCTACTGATGGAGACTCAGACCACACTGATAGTGGAGGGAGTGTGGTGGACAGCATGGAGGCCTGTGAGTGATAACACTTTACTTCTTGTGTAGCATTACATGACTCTCCTTGTGTACCCTCTAGGATTGTATGTTGAAACTAATGACAACTATATTACAACTATAGGTAGTTGTGAGAATTTGAAAAAGAATTAATAACATCCCATTGAGTGATGATTAGATAATTACTCCCAAAAGAGATTTATTTTCTGGAGCATCATCTCGGATTGAAGTCTATCGAATATCTATGTCTCATGCATGCACACTAAAGGCATTCTATATACATTTCCTCCTTATAGCTACTTAATTTTCTCCCTCAGGTGATGCTGAATCAGCAGTAGTTGTCCAGGGTGCTAGGTATGGACTGGCTGTGGGCAAACCTGGGGATACTGCCTCCATCAGTGCTGACTCAGCACTAGGGAGGAGCAGTGTTATCACTGGCACTACAGCCAGAGTGACACAGTTCAGTGAGGTGAGTCAGATCACTGACTGCTACTGGTCTGGGCTGTTCTAATGTTCCATATTCCATTCCCAGGATCTGGTGGACAGAGAATTAGGTGATCTTAGAATGGGAATGGGACATAGTATAGCTGGTGCATCAACTGAAAATGAACTATTTCAAGCATCGTACAGGGGAGACTTGAAGAAAGTAAAAGAACTCATTGAGGAGAAGCAATTTGATCCACTACAGAAAGAAGACCAGTTTGGAATGAATGCTCTTCACTACTCAGCTCAGTTTGGACAGCTTGGAGTGCTGAGATATTTCATTGAAGAAAGGGGATGTAGTCCAGCAAGTCAAGACAATCGAGCAGCAACACCTCTTCATTATGCAGCAGTTGGTAAACATCTTGATATAGTCCACTATTTAGTTGCCGAGCAACAGATGGATCCACTGTGTTGTGCTGACGATGGCGATACTCCACTACATCTAGCTTCTCAGGGTGGGGACATTAATGCTGTGAGATATCTAGTGAATGAACTAAGAAAGTTTCTTCCACTCAAGGACATAGTCACTAGCAGAGGCATTAATGGAAGTGCTCCTATCAACCCTGCAGCAGCATTTGGACACTTAGAAATAGTAAAATTCTTCATTACTGAACTAAACTGTGATGCCAACATTGCTTATCCTGTTGAGTACCAGGGTAAGACTACTGGACTTGGAGGTAGAATTGCCCTTCATTCTGCTGCCCAAGGAGGACATCTGCACATCGTCAAATACTTAGTAGAACAGTGTAACTGTAATCCATCGCACTTGGACAGTGAGAGAGTAACACCGCTGCACATGGCAGCTCAAGACGGTCATCTTGAGGTAGTGCAGTACCTCACCCTGGAGCAGCACGGTGACCCACTGTGTACTAACAAGAAAAATGACACTCCTCTTCATCTAGCTGCCACATGTGGCTACCTTCAACTTGTTAGATTCTTCGTTGAAGTGCTCCACTGTCCTGATGTTAGAGGACTGCGCAATATGACACCACTGGACATGGCACATAGCTAAGGTCACCGCCATGTTGTACGATATTTAGAGTCCATTCATCCTAAACTTCAGTAAATTTTATTATTATTTTAGTTTTTATTCGTCACTGTGTGTAAATATTTTTTCGCTATTAATTTTGTCTGTGTCTATTGTTTTTTGATGATTAATTTTTGAGACAAAAAACACACGACAATAGCGCTCATTGCTGATTGGATTGATGTTTGTGGTGGGTGGAGCCAGAGGTTGGATAATTTAATTAATCAGTTCCTTAAGCATTACATCATCAGACTCCGCCCCCAACACACACCACACATGTACACGTCACAAATTAAATATTTAGCCTGGCAAACAGAGCAGTATGCACTAGAATAATATTTCAGTAATTTGCAATTCAGTCATACTTCAGTGATTATGAGTCAAGTACCAGACTAGACCAAACAACAATCATTCTAGTACAACATCACCAAAAATAATAATTATCAGTGAAACAAAAGATTACCTCAGTAATAATATTAAGTATTATGACATAATTGTGATGATTGAGAAAATTCAACAATTGTATGTGAACAATAACTGCTGCATTAATAAACTGAGTATGGACATACATGGCACAGAACTACGCAGAGTCTAACATCAACAATCACTGCAGGCATCTCCAATCAAATCGGATGTTTGGTGCGTGAGTGAGAGGTGGGATGGGAGGATCGATAAAGTCCCAAGTGCTGTTCTTTCCAAACTCGCTCTCCTGACACACACAAAGTCCACAGTAGGGGATCTTCTGGACAATCTTGGTCAGCTCCTGGGCGGTGCGGGGCTGAGCTCCAACTAGCTGTCTGGTACAAGCCTCCAGCGTAGCAGCGTGACCGACAAACATCACGTTGCCAGAAGCTGGCCCAATCGTCTTCAGAATCAGCCGGGTGATGTTAAACATTCTCTTGTAGAATTCCAAGTGCGTCTCATTTGGTTTGAGGTCTTGAAGAGCGACCTGCGACACATAACTGGTGTCCACGATTAGGCCACATTTGCTGAGCTCAGCAGGTGTCATGAATGTGGGGAAACTCCCTCGGCACCACGCTAGCCACTCAAAGAGCCCGTTCTCGACCCTCAGCTTGATGCTCGGATCCTGGAGACCTTGGACGATGGCGTTTGCTGTCTGGACACAGCGCAGTGCGGGAGAGCAGTAGATGTATTGGATCCGTATTCCTTGTTCTCTCATGCCTTCGCCTGTCAGTCGAGACTGGAAAAAACCAGTTTCTGTGATCGGAGAGTCCTTCATGAAGTCGCTTGGACCTCCTTTGCGTTTTGGTATCTCCTTTGGCATATTCAGATTTCTCCGGTGATAGCAGCCGTTAGTATCAAATGAGAGCTGGATCCACTGCTTACCAAATGTCACATCGACTCTCTCTGCGTGTCTGAAGATAAAAAGCCGTCTCGGTCCAAAATCTTGAGGTGGGATGGGTGGAGCATTCTCCTCAATCGGGCTACCTCCGTCTGCGATGTGATTGGTCACACCATGATCCTTTTTCTTGATTCGTGGTTTTTGTACTTTTGCGTAGAGTTCTTCAACATTTCCTTGATCAGGGAGCAGTCCGGCTGCGTCGTCATAGCACTGTTCGTCTTCGGTCCTTCGTAGGGGGTCTTTTCGAGAGAGGGACGGGGGGCGGACGGATTTTGAAGGGGAGGGGAGAGAGTCACTCCCGGAGATTACCCATGACCTATAGGAGCACATATTTGCATATTGACTCTATTATTAATATTAGCCACCGTAGCTATGTCTACCTGTGTAGAGTCCAGCAGTCTGAGTCTTTTGTCTTCTCGACGTAGTTGCCGGGATAGAGGCCGGACATGCCTGAGTTCTGAGAGGTACCAAAGAACCAACCTTCACTGTCTGTGTGTGAGTGTATGTGCACATGTGCATATTATGTTGAGTGTGAGTGTATGTGTATATGTGCATATGTGCATACAGCATTAATGGAATGTTTGGTATGGTAAGGGTCAACAATAATGCATGTATACATGTTATATGTTTGTGAGTGGGTGAGTGGGTGTGTGCATATGGTAAGGGTCAACAGTTTCAGATACTAGCTAGCTATGACAATGCTGGCCTACTTGCTTGGACAATGACACATAATCAGCATACAAATGTTCCATATTATACCATATACATGTACATGTACATGTATAGGTGCATATGATAGACGTGTAATCTAATTAGAGGTGGCATGGTTTGGCATTTACATCTCTCCTCGGATTGCTGGTGAGAGGCAGAGAGGTGATGGGGTGACCAGACCCAACACAAGATGGGCGGTGGGGGTCGTTCTGCAGCCAATCAGACAGCCAGCCAAGCAGAACATCAACATGCCTGCCAACTGCAGACCAATGCCGACCACTGCAGCTTATAGTAGCTGCTATGTCTGTACATGTAATACTGGCAATATAACTAGCAGAAGTATTTGGCTGATATAATTATAGGGAGATCCCCTCGCAGATTTATACCGGAAGATAAGCTTTTATTATTATTATATGTATACGCACTTTGAACCCACATAATAAACAAAAATATTAATCAGGTGCTGGCATCAATTGTGCACAGTGTACATATTAATTTAACCCACCTCATTTTCTCCGACTACTTTAGAGCCGACGTAAGTTGCTCCAAACTGCCACTGAGATGGCTGGACATCAGAGCCAAGTGTGATGGTGTGGGTGGTCTGGAAATATCTACTCAATCCTTTCTGGATGATGATCTTAGCTCCATCAAACACCTGCGGATACAATTGCTATGCAAAGGGGGTGAGGGGGGAAGGAGGGAAAGAGATCAGTACAGAGAGGTCATTAGGACAACATTTGGTACCTAAAATTGTATTAAATATTACTTGTCGTTGCTGTGGCCTACAGCACTAACATTACTAACTTTACCAACTTTACCAACATTACCCTTGTCACTGCTGTGGTCGTAACTTACTGTAACCTGCCCAATTACATGTAATTGTCCCCCCTTACATTTGTAATTGTGAGGTTACGGCAGGTTTCAGTAAGTTGGGGGGGGGGGGGGGGAAGAAAGATCAGTACAGAGAGGTCATTATGACTCCATTGGCTACACTGCATCTTATTATTTAATAGTATAAGCCTGAGGTGTACTCCATGAACCTTACTGCCTTTATTACCTTTTAATTTTTTTCCAATTTCTTCGTAGCTTCCTGGGTTTGATAGTACATCCTCTGCTGTGACCTCTGAACCACTGGCCTTCTGTTGGGAGTCTGCAGCAGGAACTGCCGGGGGTGCTGCAGAGACAAAGTGTCATCACTTACATCATAATAAATTATATAAATTTAGGCTGGAAAGCTTAGAAGCTTAAAAGTTTGAATGAAGGCTCACCTGCCGTGATTGGAGGAAGGGGAGGGAGGGATGAAAATGAACAGCTCGCTTTGCTAGACGTGATACCCCTGCACTCAGAAAACAACCACGTGTAATATGTGCTGAGTCAGCAGTTTCTACATGTGACTTACGAGCCCCGCCCACTGCAGATGGGAATCCCCCTCCACCGCAGTGCCAGCGAAGCAGTTTTGTCATTCACCTCTGTGCAGCTCGTCAAGCGTAGAAACCGTCGTCTCCGTGAAGAAATTTGTGATCGATCTACCAAATAACTTTATTCTTTCATTATTTTGTGGAACTGACAGCAAGAAAAGTCTCCCCGTACTCTGACGTGTGTCGATAAACATCCGCCATTTTATTTCTTGTTGTACACTAGTCCACCTTCCACCACCAGTGCTCCGATGATGGATGGAGTTGATCTCGACGTTTCCCAGGCTCGTACCGATCTTCTCCCTGACAAGTATGATCGTCGCCGGATCAGCGGGGTCCTTGCAATTAGGAGGTTGTCCAGCCGTCACTACAAGAGGCAGATGAGCGAGGGGGACGTGTGTAGTGTATGGGTGCTACTGCTTCTTCTCGTCTACTCCCTGCATCACGTGATTCACTCCAAGCAGTGGCGGTCGTTCAAGAGACGCCATTGGCTCCTTATCTTCTTTGTCTCTTTGCCGCTGGGTTTTTGTTGGAAGATCGTAAAGAAACTGTTGACTGTGGTTTGTAAGATCGTGTTCAAACTGTTGGGTGTAGTTTGGAAGATCGTACAGAAACTGTTCAAACTGTTGGCTGTAGTGTGTGGTACATTGGCAATCGGCTGCAAATTTTATTATCTTCTGTGGCTGTTTCTCAAATGGTGTTTCCTAATGGCAGAACTTTGTAAACAGTTAGACTACAATACCACCAGTATCGGACAGAGTGGTGATGTGGTGGGGTCAAAGGTCACCAAGGAGCCAGTTAGCCACATTTCTTGTGAGGTATTCGTGTACTCTGGAGTGGGGTGGGTGTGGTCTGGGTCAATCCAGCTTCGAGCAGCTCAGCTGGTCATACGTCAACGACTCATCTTGTCTGGAGATGTGGAACTCAACCCTGGGCCTCTAGACCAAGGTATTCCAATCCTGTCCTTATAAGTTTTGCATAGAAACCGTAGAGTCTGGTTAATAAGCGCATGCGCTTATCACTCTCGGTGGTAAGGAAACATGCGCCTATTAGACGATGTGCGCTTAATAGAGAGTGAAGTTTTGACCCCGCCCACTGCCAGCACGTTCGAGCGCTCAATCATAAAGCTAGCAAGTTATGAACACAGCGATTCTTGGCTGTAATAGTTCATGGGAGTATGATCAGAAGCCATCGCTGGAAGAAAATCGTGGAAAAATAGCCGATTTTTTTGGTGAGACTCACTTCGGTCGAGGTCAAGAGTCCGAACCCGTCTCAGTGGAACATCGCAGTGTTGAGTATAGCCGATCTCATGCAGCTGGCTGTCTGAAAATAGGTTGGTAAATTAGTTCTAGCCATGTGGAGCATGGAACACTTTTGATCGAACGATGACTATTACTGTCGTCTTTATTGGGCGCATGCGCTTATTAGGCAATGCTTAATAACAGGAAAGAAGCATGTGCTTATTAAAAAATATGCGCTTAATAAGCATGTGTGCTTATTAACCAGACTTTACGGTATGGTAGCAATTTTGTGTTTAATAAAATCTTATTCTCTTTATTTAGATCAAAAGGTTGAAGAAGTTCTTATGACTGTTGATGACAAAACCTTTGGTATGATTTCAATATTGTCCATCTGCAGCTGCCACTTGTTTTATACCACTGCAGAAATAGGGGACTGGAATGTTGTGATGAAAGAGTGCAAGTCACTAGCTGCAAAGTGGAAAGAGTTGAGCATCTCCCTTGGCCTGTCATGTGACGTGATCAACAACATCAAGGGCTCTGGTGAAAACTACCACTGCTTGAGTGAAGCCCTCGAACACTGGATCAAACAAAACTACAACACAGAGACATTTGATCAACCTTCATGGAGGAGTCTTCTCAAAGCTGTGGCAGAAATTGACAAGCTTTTATTTAAAAGATTGGCTGCAAAGCACTCTCAGCCTGGTATGTGTATGTGCGAAGTTGTAGTGCTTATCATAATATTCTGTAATACTTGTAGCTTCCAATGAGAAACCAAAAGAAAGGAATAATTCTCAGGAAGAAGGTGTTGCACACGTACAAGGTACTACATTGACCTCCTATGGTTGATTACATGTGCAGGACTCTTCAGTACTCTTATTGTTTTTTCTGATAGACAAACCTGCTTCTCCCAGGACCAGTACACCAACTGCTGTGGTTGCTAGGCCTCGTTTCACCTTCCACTGCTTGAATTTGAAGGATATAAGTGACGAGAGGAAACGACAACTTTATGCCGATTCAGAAGATATGATATACAAATTTCAGAAACTATTTACGTCGACAAGGAACTCTTTAGTGAGGAGAAACATTTCAGCAAAAACTCTGGCTCATCATTTAGAATGTTTGGAACAGTTGAAGCCAACGTTGAATGATTCTCGTGAGCCCGTTTTTGGACATCAATTGCCAAAACTAAGAAAATCTAAGTCTGTTGACGATGCCATGTCAGTGGTCAATAAGTACTGTTCATTCTTCAATCATCACATGGTGGAACTAATCATAGAGGAGCTAGGAACAGAGCAAGACAAAGAGAAGCTAGCCAAGTACAAGGAAGACTTTGCTAAGTACGGTGAGCGCCATGTGTTTGAGTGTCCATCGGAAGTTGGTGAAATTTACGAAGAAGGACAAGCGAATATGTTTGTGATACTGGATGATTCATCTGACAAATGCAGTATGAACCATATATCAGTATTTGTTAGCAACTTGAAGAAAGTTCTGAACATCTCCGATGGTGTATCGCTACGACTATGTCGCATTAGGCTTGGAAGCTTGAAGCTCATCTTTCAACTCTCTCTCATTGTCCAGCAAGTTATCTTTCCTCTCTCCAGCGACCAGGAGGCTGATTTAGTCTGCCTTGGTGTTATACAGCTCTCCTGTGGGGACTACCAGTTCACAGTAGACGATATGATGGTAGGTGTCATATTTGTGTTATTTTTCCTGTGCCCTGTGTGTGGGGAGTGGGTAAAGATCTTCAGCTTGATAGATTACTGTATAGCCAGAAAATTTGGCCTTTTGGTGATCTATATTACAACCACCAAATTAAAATTTGCCAAAATTTCCTATTCGCATATATACGTATGGCGATCCCGTATCATATCGCCAAATTTAATCCCGCTAATTATTTTGCAATAGCGATTTTGGGCTCAACTGCCAAATTTAATTCCTGCCAATATTTTCTGCTATGCGGCAGCAAAGGCTTAGGTTCATACATGTATATCTCATACTCAAACTTACGCCATAAAAATGTGCTATGTTCCTATATTGCTATATGTATGTATGTGCTTTCAATTTTGTTGCAGGAAGTGGTAGAGGAGCCAGCTACTGATGGAGACTCAGACCACACTGATAGTGGAGGGAGTGTGGTGGACAGCATGGAGGCCTGTGAGTGATAACACTTTACTTCTTGTGTAGCATTGCATGACTCTCCTTGTGTACCCTCTGGGATTATGTTGAAACAAACGACATTTAATATTGCAACTATAGGTAGTTGAGAGAATTTGAAAAAAGAATTAATAACATCCCATTGAGTGATGATAAGATAATTATTACTACCAAAAGAGACTCATTTTTTTGAGCATCATCTCAGATTAAAGTCTTTAATACCGAATATCTGACTCATGCATGCACACTAAAGGCATTCTGTATACATTTCCTACACATAACTACATCATTTTCTCCCTTAGGTGATGCTGAGTCAGCAGTAGCTATCCAGGGTGCTAGGTATGGACTGGCTGTGGGCAAACCTGGGGATACTGCCTCCATCAGTGCTGACTCAGCACTAGGGAGGAGCAGTGTTATCACTGGCACTACAGCCGGAGTGACACAGTTCAGTGAGGTGAGTCAGATCACTGACTGCTACTGGTCTGGGCTGTTCTAATGTCCCATATTCCATTCCCAGGATCTGGTGGACAGAGAATTAGGTGATCTTGGAATGGGAATGGGACATGGTGTAGCTGGTGCATCGATTGAAAATGAACTATTTCAAGCATCAGGCAGGGAAGACTTGAAGAAAGTAAAAGAATTCATTGAGGAGAAGCAATTTGATCCACTACAGAAAGAAGGCATTTATGGAGGGAATGTTCTTCACTATTCCGCTGAGTTTGGCCAGCTTGGAGTGCTGAGATATTTCATCGAAGAGAGGGGATGTAGTCCAGCAAGTCAAGACAATCGAGCAATGACACCTCTTCATTATGCAGCGTATGGTAAACATCTTGATATAGTACGCTATTTAGTTGCCGAGCAACAGATGGATCCACTGTGTTGTGCTGACGATGGCACTACTCCATTACATGTAGCTTGTCAGGGTGGGGACATTAATGTCGTGAGATATCTAGTGAATGAACTAAGCAAGTTTCTTCCACTCAAGGACATAGTCACTAGTAGAGGCATGCAAGGAAAAGCTCCTATCCACTTTGCTGCAGGATTTGGACATTTAGAGGTCATCAAATATTTAATTGCTGAACTAAACTGCGACCCTAACATTGCTCATCCTGTTGAGTACCAGGGTAGGACTACTGGAGTTGGAGGTAGAATTGCCCTTCATACTGCTGCCCAAGGAGGACATCTGCACGTCATCAAATACTTAGTAAAACAGTGTAACTGTAATCCATCGCACTTGGACAGTGAGAGAGTAATACCGCTGCACGTGGCAGCTCGGTGGGGTCATCTTGAGGTAGTGCAGTACCTCACCCTGGAGCAGCACTGTGACCCACTGTGTGTGGCCAAGAATAACAACACTCCTCTTCATCATGCTGCCTTAAATGGCCACCTTCAACTTGTTAGATTCTTCATTGAAGTGCTCCACTGTCCTCCTGATGTTAGAGGATGGCGCAACACGACACCACTGGAACAAGCACGTAGCCAAGGTCACCGCCATGTTGTACAATATTTAGAGTCCATTCATCCTAAATTTCAGTAAATTTTATTATTTTATTTAAATTTGTGTTCATCACTTGCACTGCGTGTAAATCTTCTTTTGCTATTAATTTTAGATGTGTCTATTGTATTTTGATGATTAATTTTGAGACAAAAAACACACGACAATATGCTCATTGCTGATTGGATTGATGTTTGTGGTGGGTGGAGCCAGAGGTTGTATAATTTAATTAATCAGTTCCTTAAGCATTACATCATCAGACTCCGCCCCCAGCACACACCACACACGTCACAAATTAAACATTTAGCCTGGCAAACAGATGGAGAGTTCAAGTCGGGACACCTACGGATGTGCTGAATCAGCATTACGAGCCCCACCCACTTTAGGAAACAAGACGAGCCACTCCCACTTTAGGTTTACAGAGCTCAGTAATCTCATCGTATACTAGAAAATCAAGATTCTTTCTTGCCAGCGAAGCAAACAAGTGAATTTTCGTGACTCTGTAATCGACGCAATCCACGTCTCAGTGAAGTTCTTTCGCGTTGACCTCTTAGATTGTCTACATCCTTTTACCATTTCACACCAAATAAGTCAGTATTGATGATCTGTACGCTAGCCGCGGTGGAGTGGAGTGATAGCGAGAGATAAACATCCGCCATTTTGTTCTTCCTAGAGTTACGAGTGTCGTTGATCTGCTGGTGGGTCTATCTGTCGTCCAGGCTCCGCCCAACCCTCTCCCTGACCAATCAGATTGTCGTCAGATCAGCCACGCCCTCCTATTTTCACTTTTGATCAACACTAATTAATATCAGCTGATGAGTGATTTGTGTGTTGTGTGGTGGGCGTGGTTTGGGTCACTCCTGCTCGGAGCGTCCTGGTTGGTCATTGCCCTGCGTCTCATCATGTCTGGAGATGTTGAGCTCAACCCTGGACCTATCGACCAAGGTTGGTCTCTCAGCAATGCCTGCCATCACTGCCGTTCATTAATGATATTCATGATATAAAGATCAAGAGATTCTCTCTAAAGTGGATGACACAACTTTGGGTATGTAATTATGTGATGATAAGATACCGGTGATTTAATACACTGTAGCTAGCTACTGTAAAGCTAAAATTTTTCGAGGGATACAATTTTTGCTGTTTTCATGAATAACTGAGCACAGTACGAAAATTAGACCCCCAAATAGTGTGATTATACCATACGTATGATAAGCAGTGAAATTTAAATCCAAAATGGTATAGATCGCCTATATCCGTCAAAATTGAACCCCTTGAAAATTTCCCACTATATATGGCATACTATTGTATGAGCTAATGAATACACTCATTGATATTAATGGTTTTTTCTTGCCAGAGGAGGATGACTGGAACATAGTGATTGATGAGTGCAGCTCAGTGGCTGCCAAGTGGGAGCAGGTCAGTGGGTTCCTTGGACTCCGTCTCTCCCTCATCGACACCATCAAACAGAACCACCCTGGAGATGTTGTTGGCTGTTGGAATGATGCCCTCGACCACTGGATCAAACACAACTACAACACAAGCAAGTTCCATGAGCCGTCGTGGAGGTCTCTGCTCAAAGCCATCGCTAGGGTCGACAGGGCGCTCTTCAAGAAATTAGCTGCTGAGCACCAAAGTAAGCATAAACTGAGTTTGATTCTTAGTATATTTTAAGATGGAAATTTCATTTATATCTATTGCAGTGAGTGTAAGTGTTGAAGTGGATCATGTGGAGAGAGACATGGAGAGGTTGAAGGTGACAACAAGTGATATCCAAGAGTCTAAAGGTTAGCTACAATAACAGCATTAACTCAACAAATACTTTCATCAATATGTACTGCCGTTTTACAGATAGCGGTAATGCTATAAAGTCACCTGATGCTGGTACACAGACTGCCGACAGTGGAGGGGCTACAGTGGAACACCAAGGTATGTATTGTGCTTAAAAATTCCTCACAAACTAGCTTTATTGAATCTAAAGGTTTTTAAAGGCTTGTATGACCTGCCCAATCCACTATTTTATCATTTTTGTATTTTATCATCTCAGGACCAGTTGCTGAGTCAGACCCAACAGTACCCACCATACCCCCTCAACAGAAGGAGCAGCTTCGTCAAAAGCAATGCTTCGAGTCCCAGCAAATGATACTCAAATTTCAAAAGCTTTTCACGGGCACAAAAAGGTCACTACGAGAGGAAAAAGTTCCCGTTGATGAGCTATTTGGTCATTTGGAGTGTTTGGGCTACATCAAACCAACGTTCACTGACTCTGGCCTTCCATCTTTACGCCACCAGCTACCAGGACTAGCTGACGCTAAGACTGTCGATGCTATCATGTCCGTTGTCAAGGACTACTGTTCATTCTTCAACTACCACATGGTGGAGCACATCATCGATGAATTCGGGACGAAGCAAGACAAGGAGAACATGGCCAGCTACAAAGAGGACTTCACCAAGTATGCCGAGTGCTGCATTACACAGTGTCCTTCAGAGGTTGGGAAAATGAGTGAAGAGGGGTGCGCTAACTTATTCGTAACACTGGATGATTCGTTTGACAATTGCGCCGTCAGTCACCTCAATGTATTCATTGGCAACTTGCGGAAGATCCTGAAGATTCCTTCTGATGTGGCGCTCAGGCTGTGTCGCGTTAATCTCGGAAGCATCAAGCTGATCTTTCAAATCCCTCTTTCTGTCCAGCAAGCCATCTTTCCTCTCTCCAGTGAGCAGGAAGCAGAGTTATCCAGTCTAGGTGTTGTACAGCTCTCCTGTGGGGACTACCAGTTCACTCCACAACAGACTGAGGTAAAGTTAACAGACTCTAGTGGATGGATTTGTTGAGTAGCTCCATTTTCTGTGTTTCCAGGAAGTGGTAGAGGAGCCAGTGACTGATGGAGACTCAGACCACACTGATAGTGAGGGAACTGTTGACAGCAAAAACACATGTGAGTTAGCATTAATTTTCTTGTACTCTGGATCAACCTTGTTTTTCAATGCTACAAGTACATGCGGGTTTGGAGATGTGGGAATGGGCCTGGGGATGATAGGCACTGATCCAGAAGTTTTGCATTAAAAGTGGCTGATGGGGTAGCTACCCTTAGTCAAGTTAAAACTATACTGGTACGAGGGGGTGGCTGATTGATAATGGTGGACGTCTCCAACACTATTACTTATGTTGCAGAAAAGTGTAAGGGGGTGGCTACTACCAGGATCAGCCACTGGCACAAGCCTTCCTTTTGATTCCACAATCGTATACATGCACGCACTAGAAGTACAAACGCAGCATGCCCTTAACAATGGTGCACCCTCCCTCTCTCAAATTAGAAAATGATAAACATCAATTCATCCTTTAATTGGGGTTGGTCTGAGTCAGCCTAAAATGATACATCCATACATCCAGCATTCAATACATTTATGGTGGTACAATCATCAAAATAGCTTAGTGTGGCTCTCTCTACGGATATATTGGGAAAATTAATAATCTATTGCATATTGAAATACCGTATACCACTCTAATTCTTTTGGTGAGTTGTATGCTGAATTTTTTGGATGAGCATGTCAGGGAAACTAACTTTGCTTGGCCTAGACACTAGTAATCAGCAATTTTTTCACATCTGCTGTTGTAGCCGCTCAGGCTCACCCCATGCAGTATATGACACTAGTCTGTTTTATGATACTCTGTGTGACTACAGGTGATGCTGAGTTGTCATCGATGGTTGCTGGACTGGCTGTGGGCAAACCTGGGGATACTGCCTCCATCAGTGCTGACTCAGCACTAGGGAGGAGCAGTGTTATCACTGGCACTACAGCCGGAGTGACACAGTTCAGTGAGGTGAGTCAGATCACTGACTGCTACTGGTCTGGGCTGTTCTAATGTCCCATATTCCATTCCCAGGATCTGGTGGACAGAGAATTAGGTGATCTTGGAATGGGAATGGGACATGGTGTAACTGGTACATCAATTGAAAATGAATTATTTCAAGTATCAAAAAGGGGAGACTTGAAGAAAGTAAAAAAACTCGTTGAGGAGAAGCAATTTGATCCACTACAGAAAGAAGGCCAGTTTGGAGGGAATGCACTTCACTACTCAGCTCAGCTTGGACAGCTTGGAGTGCTGAGATATTTCATCGAAGAGAGGGGATGTAATCCAGCAAGTCAAGACAATCGAGCATTCACACCTCTTCATTATGCAGCGTATGGTAAACATCTTGATATAGTGCACTATCTGGTTGCCGAGCAACAGATGGATCCACTGTGTTGTGCTGACAGGGGCGATACTCCACTACATCTAGCTTGTCAGGGTGGGGACATTAATATCGTGAGATATCTAGTGAATGAACTAAGCAAGTTTCTTCCACTCAAGGACATAGTCACTAGCAGAGGCATTCAAGGAGCAGCTCCTATCCACCTCGCAGCTTTGGCTGGACATTTAGAAATAGTGAGGTTCTTCACCATTGAATTAAACTGCAACCCAAATAATATTACGTTTCCTGTTGAGTACCAGGGTAGGACTACTGGACTTGGAGGTAGAATTGCTCTTCATCATGCTGCCCAAGGAGGACATTTGCACATCGTCAAATACATAGTAGAACAGTGTAACTGTAATCCATTGCACTTGGACAGTGGGAGAGTAACACCGCTGCACATGGCAGCTCAGCGGGGTCATCTTGAGGTAGTGCAGTACCTCACCCTGGAGCAGCACTGTGACCCACTGTGTACTAACAAGAAAAACAACACTCCTTTTCATCATGCTGCCGCAGCTGGCCAACTTCAACTTATTAGATTCTTCATTGAAGTGCTCCACTGTCCTCCTGATGTTAGAGGAGGGCTCAACATGACACCACTGGAACAAGCACGTAGCCAAGGTCACCGCCATGTTGTACAATATTTAGAGTCCATTCATCCTAAACTTCAGTAAATTTTATTATTATTGTAATTTGTTTGATCACTGCGAGTAATTCTTCTTTTGCTATTCATAATTAATTTTATATCTGTGTCTATTGTTTTTTTGATGATTAATTTTTGAGACAAAAAACATATGACAATAGTGCTCATTGCTGATTGGATTGATGTTTGTGGTGGGTGGAGCCAGAGGTTGTATAATTTAATTAATCAGTTCATTAAGCATTACATCATCAGACTCCGCCCCCAACACACACCACACGCGTCACAAATTAAACATTTAGCCTGGCAAACAGAGCAGCATGCACTAGAATAATATTTCAGTAATTTGTAATTCAGTTACACTTTAGTGATTATGAGTCAAGTACCAGACTAGACCAAACAATAATTATTACAACATCACCAAAAATAATTATCAGTGAAACAAAAGAAAATTACCTCAGTAATAATATTAAGTATTATGACATAATTGTGATGATTGAGAAAATTCAACAATTGTATGTGAACAATAACTGCTGCATTAATAAACTGAGTATGGACATACATGGCACAGAACTACGCAGAGTCTAACATCAACAATCACTGCAGGCATCTCCAATCAAATCGGATGTTTGGTGCGTGAGTGAGAGGTGGGATGGGAGGATCGATAAAGTCCCAAGTGCTGTTCTTTCCAAACTCGCTCTCCTGACACACACAAAGTCCACAGTAGGGGATCTTCTGGACAATCTTGGTCAGCTCCTGGGCGGTGCGGGGCTGAGCTCCAACTAGCTGTCTGGTACAAGCCTCCAGCGTAGCAGCGTGACCAACAAACATCACGTTGCCAGAAGCTGGCCCAATCGTCTTCAGAATCAGCCGGGTGATGTTAAACATTCTCTTGTAGAATTCCAAGTGTGTCTCGTTTGGTTTGAGGTCTTGAAGAGCGACCTGCGACACATAACTGGTGTCCACGATTAGGCCACATTTGCTGAGCTCAGCAGGAGTCATGAATGTGGGGAAACTCCCTCGGCACCACGCTAGCCACTCAAAGAGCCCGTTCTCGATCCTCAGCTTGATGCTCGGGTCCTGGAGACCTTGGACGATGGCGTTTGCTGTCTGGACACAGCGCAGTGCAGGAGAGCAGTAGATGTATTGGATCCGTATTCCTTGCTCTCTCATGCCTTCGCCCGTCAGTCGAGACTGGAAAAAACCAGTTTCTGTGATCGGAGAGTCCTTCATGAAGTCGCTTGGACCTCCTTTGCGTTTTGGTATCTCCTTTGGCATATTCAGGTTTCTCCGGTGATAGCAGCCGTTTGTGTCAAATGAGAGCTGGATCCACTGCTTACCAAATGTCACGTCGACTCTCTCTGCGTGTCTGAAGATAAAAAGCCGTCTCGGTCCGAAATCTTGAGGTGGAATGGGCGGAGCATTCTCCTCAATCGGGCTACCTCCGTCTGCGATGTGATTGGTCATACTGTGATCCTTTTTCTTGATTCGTGGTTTTTGTACTTTTGCGTAGAGTTCTTCGACATTTCCTTGATCAGGGAGCAGTCCGGCTGCGTCGTCGTAGCACTGTTCGTCTTCGGTCCTTCGTAGGGGGTCTTTTCGAGAGAGGGACGGGGGGCGGACGGATTTTGAAGGGGAGGGGAGAGAGTCACTCCCGGAGATTACCCATGACCTATAGGAGCAAACATTTGCATATTGACTCTATTAGCCACTGTAGCTATGTCTACCTGTGTAGAGTCCAGCAGTCTGAGTCTTTTGTCTTCTCGACGTAGTTGCCGGGATAGAGGCCGGACATGCCTGAGTTCTGAGAGGTGCCAAAGAACCAACCTTCACTGTCTGTGTGTGAGTGTATTTTGGTATGGTAAAGGTCAACAATAATGCATGTATACATGTACATCAACTAGTTTGTGTGTATGGTAAGGGTCAACAATTTCAGAAACTAGCTAGCTAGATGAGCACTGCTTGAGTTGAGCCTTCTTCCAAAGTTCGGACATAATGACGTACATGTATATTATAACACTACCGACCATAAAAATATTTCCATACGTACCAATAACAATTATATGTACATGTACATGTGATAGACGTGTAATCTAATTAGTGGTGGCACGGTTTGGTAAACATCTCTCCCTGGATTGCTAGTGAGAGACAGAGAGAGGTGATGGGGTGACCAGACTCAACACAAGGTGGGTGGTGGGGGTCGCTCTGGCCAACCAGCCAGCCAGACAGGCAGAACAGTCTACATGCCAACCACTGATGCTTATAGTGGCTATAATACTATGACTGTATGTATAATACTGGTGATGTAATTGGCAGATTGGCAGAAGTGTTTGGCTGATATGTATATAAAGGGAGTTTCCCCATAGATTTGGCTCTTTGAAATTTTAATGCACATGTACCGTATTTCTTCTAAAAATTCGGCCTTTCTAATTATTCGGCACCCTTTACCGAATGATTGAACATAGTCTCTAATTTTTCGGCAAAGGTCGTCATGCGTATATGCTATAAACGGAAATGGAATGCGCACGCAGACAGAATGTTGAATATTAACCTCTAAAAATTCGGCGAAGCTAAAGCAATATTATTATTTTCATGCCGAATTTTTAGAAGAAATACGGTATACGCACTTTGTACCCACACCCTACTAACAAATTACATGTACAATACACAACTGTACATCAGTGCATGACTGTGCACATGATGCTAAGAAAGATGTGCAACTCAACAGCTGATGTTCAATGAACCACGCACACCAAAGATTATACGACTCGTAACACTATTTGTTGTAAGTTACTAAGCAACCAAGTACAGTAGAGTAGTGTTCAAGAGTTTTATAAAACTGGTTGTTGAGCAGTCACCCAGAGTACATGCCATACACTCTAGCCACAATCCAATTAGGTGTGCAGGATTACATAATCCTACATTACCAACAGTGCTAGATACAACAAAATAGTTATCTGTCAGTGAGTGAGCAATATGAGCCCTTGCAGGGCTCATATTGCTCACTCACTGACAGATAACTATTATATGTACTGCTATACACATACTATAGCTCATACTGTGCTTTAATGTAGGTATTGTTGATTGCACAGTTATGGACAAGTACTTTATTTGCGAAATTGACCAAAATGGTGTTAAGAAGACGCACTAGCTGCCAAATTCACCACGCTTCAAGGGAGAGGGATAATGCGAGGGAGATGAGATATGGAAAATTGTGATTAAGAAATTAACCAAAAACTGAAACCAATTGATTATTACATGGGCAGGCAAGTCCTTAAGAATTAACACATCCACGATGGTACATGTACTCCAACATGTCTGTCTCTCTCTCTCTCTCCTTTTCCATCTCGCTCTCCTCCTCCCTCTCTCTCTGCCCCCCCTCTCTCCCTTTCCTTCTCTCTCTCTGCCGCTCCCCTCCCTCTCCCCCCCCTCTCCGTCTCTGCCCACCTGTCTGTCCTTGGTCAGACGCTGACACGAACACATAGTCTCCTTCAAGCAACTCCAGCTCATCATCTTTTTGAGGAGAGTAGGCAAATAACACTTTGTATACCTGCAGAGAAAAAAATACACAACTTTGAAATTCCTGTACGGGAGATACATAATATTATTATTATTATTATTTTAGTAATACATATAAAACTTTTGTGCATGAAGTGACATTAATTGTTCTCAGTCGCTATATCTGCACAGAAACAGCGAAGATTCTCTATGGACAATTTAATCGTTCAATAAATTTGGTGATGTTTCGACTAGATGCCCTAGTCATCCTCAGGGCGAAATAGCATCTAATTGAAACATCAGCAAATTTTACCAAACAGCTAAGTTCTAGAGAATCTGTGTTCAATTTATTTCATATTATTGGTCTTAGTGTGCGCTATAAAATTTTCTTGCCGTGTGCGTACCTCTGACGAAGCCAGCCGGTGGTCTCTGGAGTAGAGTCTCAGCTCCCACTTGGTGGGCGCCTGGGGGTCGACCTTTGACCTCGCTAGGTCCTCGAGCGTCGCGTGATGTTCCGGGAGGTACTGGTGACTGAGGGTGACGTGAAGCTGTCTGCGGTGAGGGTCAACTACAACACCTGAAGGAGGAAGGGATGTCTTCTTTGATTTTTTTTTACACCAGCTTACCAATTACATTATACATTGTAAGCTGCTTATATAATCTCCAAATTGCAATTACATGTAAGGGTCCCCCCTTACACTATAAGCTGCTTATACCAGCTTGCCAATTACATTATATTGTAAGCCGTTTACAGGTAATATTCCAATTACATGTAAGGGTCCCCCCTTACGTTGTAAGCGGCTTATACCAGCTAACCCAATTACATTATAATATTATTAATATTGTAAGCCACTTACACGGTCCCCCCTTACACTATATATAAGCCGCTTACACCAGCTTACCCAATTACATTACATCATAAGCCACTTTCAAAATTTTCATGTAATCTCCCAATTACATGTACATGTAAGGGTCCCCCCTTACGTTGTAAGCGCTTACCAATTACATGACATTGTAAGCTGCTTTCACATGAGCTCCCAATTACACTCTAACCTTGTCTCTTAGCTTCTGCTGCAAAGTTCTTCATGAGTTCTCTGAACCATGCTGCCGCGTCTTCCTCCAGAAACAGACCGATGTAGCTCTGTGCGACAAACCTCTTTAGTTTGATGTCTTTTGGTGCTGTGGGTAGGGACGTCTCGATGCACTTGCGAAGAATGTGAACTATATGAGGCGCCAGGCTGTCTTCACACTACAGACAGGGAGAGAGAGAGAGAGAAGAGATACACACCCTTTAGATATGGCTATTGGCAGCATGTGCAATAGGCTAGAAATGGCATAATATTATTATAGTGAAGCTTGAGCATTATTATTGTGCTGAAATTTTTTGGAAGAAATATATAGGGCAATCAGTTTCATCAGTTTATGAGAAACTTTATCTGGGGATAATTCATTTTTAAGTCAGCGTTTCTAAATCCATTTAATCAAATACAGGTAGGCTAGTAGCGCTAATATGTGAACACAATATTATTACCAATGATAGTATGCTGCCATACCTTGAAGAACTGGCAGAGTGTTGCATGAGGGAATGACTTATGGGCTCCGTTTCTCCCACACTGATAGAGAGTAGCCTCCATGAACTCCTCAACCTGTCGTCCGAGAGCTCCCTGAGGACATGCGTAGACAACAAACTCGCGAGCATGTGCCTGGTCTAACTCTGGATCAAAGACATGAGCCAAGAGCCTTCAGGGAGAGAGAGAGGGAGAGAGAGAGAGAGAGAGAGAGAGAGAGAGAGAGAGAGAGAGAGAGAGAGAGAGAGAAAAAGAGACACACAGAGAGGTGGGGGAGGGGGGAGAGCACAAGTGAATCATCGTGAGCACATATTATGATAAATTTCTTCCAGACTTACCAATCTGCTGCTACTTGTACTCCACAGTCGCCAGTAGCAGCCAGTGCCTTCTCACTATGGAGGGTCACAGTGAGTGTGTGTGTGTGTGTGTGTGTGTGTGTGTGTGTGTGTGTGTGTGTGTGTGTGTGTGTGAGGAAAAGGGGCATTGATAATCATCTATGAAGGAAGCACTAACCAGTGTGTGTATCGCTACAATAAACAGAAATACTCGATTTGCTCATGCACACTTGTGCGCCTTTTCAATTAATTGATATATTCAATCTCTATACAATGCATATAAACTACATGTAAATCTAATTTATAAACGATCATTTGGATGTCAGTGAGTCAGGTTTGGATGGAGGAAGAGCCAACTGCTGTTGATAAACAATGAATGCCACATGCTGGCAGTCAGGCTTTGGCTATGCCAGGAAATGGTTAATAGGACATGTAGGTGCTATAGCTAGCACTGTAGTGGCTTCAAGACAGCTAGGGCATAGGTGCTATAGCTGACATGGCTTCACTGGTAGACAGGGTACAATGTATGCAGGCAGAAATCTGAAAGACATTGATGGGGACTGGAGACATCTTGGAAGTGTCAAAAGGAACTGTTACAATATGAGATAGTTTGTAAGGTAGCTATGGCAGTGTCAACAAAAGCCAGAGGACAGCTTATAGCCCAGGCCAGGGACAAACACACACATACACACACACACACACACACACACACACAATAAAGGCATTTTCACAATTATTATGTGCTGACCATTTTCTAGAGTATACATAGGTATAGTACGCATCACTCAAGCTCTAGCTCTCTCTACAGCTAATGATATCAGATACGTAGGTAGTTTTTATATCTAAGAATACAATGATATGACGTCCTTAGGCCTTGAGTACTAAGCTAAGACTAGCCAAAAGCAGTTATAGAAATGGTGTTGATGGCTTACATAAGCCCTTGGTAAATCTGTGATGCTGCTTAGGCGCTTTAGATTAGAGATTGATAGATAGAGATGTTTAGCAAATGTTAAGTACACATGCAGCTGTTCCATAATTTAAGCTAAGACCGGCCATCAACAGAAACAGAGAGAGAGAGAAAAAACACAATAGGATAAAATAAATTGCGCAAGATAATCCCCCCGACAAATGTAATCTCAACAATTGAACACGATCGAAAATACTTAACTGTTCTCAAAACTATGGTACAATGACAAAATTAATGTTATAGATGACTCGACAATTATCAAGACTGAATGAAAATAATTCTCACTTTAATCAAGGTACCTCAAGATGTGTGTGCATAATATAGCATTGTAATATGGGGCTTCCCCTAACCACTGCCACATGTTGGTTGCCATGGTGACGGTGTTAGGGTACAAGGTCAGGTGTGGCAACGATGTGTTAGGTGAGTTTGGGGTGTGCCTGGGGCTTGGCACTGGAGGACAATGGCCACTGTTTACCCTTACACCTCCTAATCTAAAGGTCAGCTACACACGCCAAACACCAGCTCACCCAGAAAGTTGTATATACTAATCAAGAGAGCCACATATACAAATGCATGTATAGGCATCAGGTAGAAAGATACTGCATTTATATTAATTACCAGAAAGTTATATCGATCAAGAGACACACATGCATATGCACGCAGGCACCCACTTAGGATAGGCGGAAAGATAGCATATTGGCCAAAAAACACCGATATCTTCATAATAAATTGTTATGATAATTAATGCGCATACATAAATTATTTGGGAGCATAATATTATGCTTCTGTGTATGTACTGCCACCAGAGAGCTAGAGAGATCGTGATGATGATTATGTAAGACACCAAGCAGTACATTACAAAGTCACATCAACAAGACCTTAATAAGTGTATTTCGCTACATATGATGTACATTGACAATGTGTGTGTGCATATGATTATGGCTATATTAACAGCTTAAAAATTTTCCTTGGGACATTGTGTGTGCATATATATTTGGCTGTAATAGAACTCAGTATGACCACATAATATGCATGATATCGCATGTAGCCAGCCAGGGCAGGGTGAGGTAGGGATATCTCGAGGCCACACCACTGCTTATCCATTGGATAACTAGCACTAACTGCTCTACCTCTTTCACTGTTTACACTAGTGCTGTACGAATTATCACTCAAAATAGGCGGAAACGACCGCAAGCACTCACTCACTTCACTGGGGAAAATTATAATAATCAACATCAGTTATTAATCCTATAGCCACGATATAAATTATTACTGAAAATCTGGCCATTTTAATAACATACTTAGTATGCATAATAATAGGATACACAGCTCAATGTATGAATGTGTACTACCGTATAGCCGGAAAATTTGGCAGTTTGGCGGTCGATGTTACAACCGCCAAATTAAAATCCGCCAAAATTTCCAATTCGCATATAATATTATACGTATGGCTATCCTGTACCGAACCGCCAAATCTAAATCCGCTAATATTCTTGCAATAGTGATTTTGGGCTCAACCGCCAAATTTAATTCCCGCCAATATTTCCGGCTATACGGTATATTATTGAGAATATATTTGCAGTACACTCGTAGCCTGAGGGTGGGGTGCATTTCATTATCAATAATTACTAAACAGTTTAGAAATTACAAAAAAAGTTGCATATGCCACGATTGAGAAAAAATGTTGATTAGAGGTAATTGTGTGGAATGGAACCAAAACAGAGACTGTGATGAAATTAGCACCATAAATAGCGTTTGAAGATTACGTAAGTCTCTCTCTACGCACACACAAACACATAAAAGCTGAAAGGTTAGAGAATTTATTATCAACTGAGATATTACGTACTTGACTAAGTTACATAAACTATTGCAATGTACTGTCAATTGAACATTTATAGTAACTAATAGTAGTATAGGTTTGATGGAGATGCGATAATACTGTATTATTTATCAATAGTAATAATATAATAATATTATTATACCGCAGACCTTTACTACAGTTTTGGACTCGTCGAGCTCTAGGGGCTTGGTTCGCTTGGTTGGGAGTGCACGAGGTCCACACACTGTGTTGAGTATCACAACTCTAGAGCACAACTCAACTCGCTATTTTTGTTTTTGAAAGTTTACAAGAAGCCACCCTTGCAACTGCTCCCATCTGGTGTGTACATGTCACAGCTAAATGGAGTCTACATTTTCACATTCTTCAAGAGATAAACAGAGTCACAAATAACAGAGACAACCACTGAATCTCTCTCTCCACCTCTCTATCTCTCTCTCCCCCCATCCTAGCTAGCTACAGGTACAGATTTCTAGAACTACTCCTGCCTGAAATGAAGATGTATGTGGTCTTGAGCTGGCAGGCTCTGTGCAATCAATACACCAGACTAGCTCATCCAATAAACAGCTCCATGTATAGCGATCGTGTACGGGAACCAGCTCAAAATGAGGAGCCAAGGCCACTGCCTTGAATGAACAAAGGTCAGCCATTATTTACATACACTGAGCCACGTGTGCTTATATATCTTGAGGGTAATTATTTCTACCTTAGCACTGTCTTTTGCATATCATATTGATTAGTTCAGAGGTTTTCGGGACTAGTACTGTAACAGGACTATCTATCGCTCTGCAGAGGGAAATTATGCAGACATTCATGTTCAGTACTATTTTCCTAGGGAGCAGAAATCGATCTCTGGGATGAGAAATCCGTGTATTCCCCACCCTAGCTCCAAATAAACCCAATACATGTCCATAATATTACCAGAGGTCCCTACAGGATAGGTAGGCTATAGATACTGTTTTCGGGTCTTCTCACATATCGCCTGGAGCACTGTGGGATTACCATAGGACGATCAACTCATTCAGGAGTTGTGGCTGGGCCATATCCCAACTCATTCAGGAGTTGTGGTCCATATCCCAACTCAATTCATGGAAAGAACTATACGACAATAATAGCAGCATAGTTTTCATAACAGGGTAGAATTTGCACGATAATTCATCCATTGACGGACTATTGACTCGATCGTCTCCAAACCCTGGACGATTTTTCGACCAAGATACGAAGAATTTATGGTACAAAATAAGAAATGTTTATGCAAGCGAGTCAGTATTTGCTTCCAGAGGTAGTGCCTGGTTTGAGCTCGCTTGTTAGTTGATAACGATGTATTTTATCGAGGATTCTAATGCAAAACTCACCGGTAGTCTTATCAAGAACTGGCCTTTGGATGACTAACATCTAATTCAGTTACATGTATGACATGAATGAAGGTAATATAGGCTGAAGCACATACTAACAAATATCAACAAGTGAATTTGAAGCTTTATCAAAAACACAGTACTACAGTATCTAGTGTAGACAGTCTCATTCCCATTCCCTATTCCCATTCTGGCAGCGTGATATACAAACTTGTTGATGAAACACTATGAGTCATGAAAATAATATTCTATTGATTGTACCCGAGGACTTAATGTGATTCCAACATCACCTATCTACATGTACACATGTCCGCAATAGGACTTCGCAAGGAATTGAAGCAACAAGCTAGTACATGTACACAAGCACCGGCTAAAAGACTAGACCTCTTTTGGAGACTGTTAGTCTGGCTGTGATGTAGGACACACTGATGCATGGGAATGCTATATATGAGAAAATGACTCATTATGATTCCCAAATGAGGAGACCCCTCTAATTAATCGATCAGGGTACGCTACATACGTACACATAAATGATTACTTTAGGAGTGTGTGTGCCCATGTTTGTGTGAGAATGGCATAATGTGCATGACTTCAGATGTGTGATTTTTTTTTACCACCACAGTCACCATTAGTTGTCAGCTTTATATAATATACATATGCATGGCCATCGATATGCATAGACTCCCACTGGTATATATAGGTTTCACCAACTCCTGCTTACTACGCAACTCAATGTACCAAATCTTACACTTTTTAAACTACACCATCATGGAGCTAAAAACACACACACACACACATACACACACAAGCACACGCTAAAGGTCAAAGATAACAAATATTTACTTGTCTGAAGTGTTAGAAGACGAGTTGGTAGCACTAGTAGTATAGTGTGTATGTGTTAAGTGGGTAACTATGTTAAAGTGTGTATTGCAATATGCTTGGTCAGGTTACACCACGATGGACGTAAACAGGCTATCAATGCTACAAAATGATATGTAATATCTACACAGTGGAAATCTTAGAAATAGAGAGAGAGAGAGAATTAAGGGGGGAGGGAGATGAAACAAACAGATCCCTTCTCTCTCTCTTCTCCTTTCGCTGTCCTCCCTCCCTCTCTCTCTCTCTTTCTCTCCCTCTATCTCTCTCTCCCCTTCTCACTCTCTCTATCTCTCCCCTGCCTCTCTCTCTCTCTCCTTTGTAGTATCATTCCAGTCATAGATAGCCATCATTCCAAGTCAACCCATTTCCATATAGAGCTGGAGACTCGAGTGATGTAGAATACACACACCAAATAAGGTGACCACCCATTAGGCTTGTGGTATGAAGATATCATCAACCCTACTCTTTTTGTACTCACTAGTAGGGGGCCATGGTGAATGAGAGAGAGAGAGAGAGATCTAGAGAGAGGAGGGAGGAAGAGAGAGGGAGAGAGAGAGAGACAAATACACACACTGAGTACACTTTTTTGTGATGACCACTGTTTTCCATACGGTGCATTGTGCACCGTAAACCATTGCAGCTACACACATGCATATACATAATATACTTGCTCAAATTGTAACCGTATTATGTGATCACAGAGAGTGCAATATACTTTCAACACACAGCCTGACGGTGTTGTAGCTTGACTAGTCTAAGAGCATAATTACACATATAGAGCTGGGTTTAGCAAAGCATTGAGCTGTCAAATTACTACCATGCACTGAGAACACACACACATGTATCGCACGACAGTTAGATAATTTTAACAAAATACGCATGCATGCAAGACTCATGAAATCTCATGTAAATACCATAAATTATTTTCAGTCACAGTGACAGAGGAATAGAACTATGGAATAGTTTAAACTAAAATTATTGGTGAATTCGCTATATAGCTGTACGGTGCTGTTCTAAGCTAGCTTGCTATAGCTTAGATGTACCAGGTCGAAGCATTAATTCAGCGTAGCTGTACGTTATTCTCTACCTACTAGTTTGGAGCATTCAGCAAGTCATTCTCTCAGGCTCTTAGTAGCTGGCTGCCTCACACCTGAAGCATGTCACACCCCTCCACTCTTGGTTCCCCTCCCTCCCCTCCTCAGGACTGGAGAACTAGAATACTCTACGTACTGAAACTACCGTACACGTATGTACACACCAAAAGAGATCTGATTGTGCTAAGTTCAGCGATTTGTGTGGACAAATGAAATTATCTAGAGTAATTAAGTGCTGACAATTAGAGGCACAAGGTGCAGAATGTGCTACACATTTTCCAAAAATGGCTCTCCCATCCCCCCCCCCCCCCCCCCCCCCCCAAACTGATCAAGATACCCTCTAGACCTCGACCTCAAGCTATATAGCTAGGGCCTAGTTTTGTGCCTACAATATTATGTGATGTACTATCGTGGGCCGGACACACCCTGCCACCTCACCACGCTGGAGCCCACAACAAAACTAATGGCTTACAATATTTGGAAGAGAGAGTAGGTGGTACGTATCTAGACGTAGGCATCACTGGATTTTGTTGGAGGGGGGAGACAAAACTGATCCACCACTGTCTGACGATTATCAAATTAACTACATTTACACTACATGCAACAAATTTCATACTAGAGTGAACATGCATCTAACCATAATAATTATATAAATGAACCGAACTGCATACCGATAGGAGAGAATTAATTTTCTCTTCATTAAATTTTACCTACTCGAGCTAGCCATATGTACAATGTAAAGGAATGAATCTCATTACAGCCTAGGAGAGAAATTAAGTTTCTCTTCGCTGAATGGAGATGAAATTTATTGAGTGATTTTTGAGTGTGTGAGTGAATGTGAGTAACTTACGCCCTGTTTCTGGGGAAGCCCATGTTGATGAGCAGCTGTCTCGAGTCCAAGTTACGAGCGATCGTCTGAGAACGGAAACGATTGTTGGCCGCTGCCATCGAACGAGGGGGCACGGGGACTGCAGGAGGGACGGGGAGAGGGAGAGGGAGAGAGAAAGGTCAATGCATACATGTACGAACTGCCTAGTACCATATTCTTACATGTCCATCAAAACCATGAATGTACCCACAGAAAGTACCAAGGAGATATTAAATGCTAGAAAAAGCACGCCTAGCTGTGTACAAAGCCTCGGTGGGAAGATCAAGATTACAAACTCCCAAAATAAACCAGCAAATTTATCCACTGCTAACTATCCATTATAAAACCAGTACTTGTTTTAATACTACCACATAATAATATGCAGTTTACATGCTATGGAACAAGGTAAAGCAACATGCTATGATTACCATACCATGTACTGGGGGCTAAGCTAGCTATAGGCGAGCTATGGTAGCTACATTATTGTAGCAGTACGCATCTCATCGCCTTGAATTATGGCGTATATAGTACCTTCAGTGATCTCCCCGTTCATTTTTCTCGCCATTGCGTCCGAACTCTGCTCCCTCTTAGAACGATCTGCTGTGTGATGTCTTGATTTCTCTCTCTCTCTCCTTCTTTCTCTTTCAGCTTGTGGATTACCTTGCCAGCTGTCTGGTATAATAGCTGTTCGCGGCTATCTATTAAACTATCGTGTTCAGTGTCCAGCGATGTTGCGTGGCTGTTTACACTCTGGCTAGCTCCCCGCTAATCATCTCGCTATTGTTGATCACAGCTTATCATGGTACGGTGTAGTGTGCTTATGGTAATGATATTCATCACTTATTGTTTATAATTGCACGCGCGATAATTGGATCACGTGCGTAGACCCTTGTCTCTAATAAAAGCGCACCATCCTCCTAAAACTGAGGTGTGTGATCGTGACTACTTGTACTGGGCATACAGAATGAGTTTGCGAGTTCTCGTCGGCTGTAAGAGAGTGATCGACTATGCAGTCAAGGTTAGGGGGAAGACCCTATAATAGTATCATAGTAATCGGTCGCCAATATCTGAGAATGGCCCCATATTGATTGTAACCTCCCCCTAGCTTCATTTCTGCACTTTATCTTGTGATGATCTATTAATCTATCTTCTCAGATCAGAGTTCGACCGGACAAGATGGGTGTGGTCACTCAGGGTGTCAAGCACTCGATGAATCCATTTGACGAGATAGCATTGGAGGAGGTATGCCCCTGGTAATTATTCAGCTGTATAATGTCACTTACCCACTACATATACATCTGTAATTATTCTGTGTATTATATGTATTTTATAGTCCGTAGGGTTCACTGCTTCTTGGAGATCAATAGTGTTAATATACACACGTGACACCCCTTATTGCCAAAAGTTGGTATAATAAGAATGAGCGTACTTGCTATGCGGATTAGTATCTATTGCCCAACCAAGAACCTTGATAGTCTTGGCCAAAATTTAATAAGTGCATGTACTATCCGGTCACAGTTGCCAATATGCACAATGCGCTGTTGATGCAGCAAGTTATTATGGCAACTTAGTTATCGGTAAAGGTCATCAAATTGAGAAACTAAGAATTTTTTTGTTTTCTACTTTAGGCTGTTCGGTTAAAAGAGAAGAAAGTAGCCAATGAGATTATTGCCGTCAGCTGTGGACCAGCAACTTGTCAGGTACATAATATTATCATCTCTGCGTTACATACCGTATAGCCGGAAAATTTGGCAGGGAATTAAATTTGGCGGTTTGGCGGTCCATATTATAACTGCCAAAGTAAAATCCGCCAAAATTTCCTACTCGCATATATACATATGGAGATCCGGTACTGAACCACCAAATTTAAATCCGCTAATATTTACAATAGAAATTTTGGGCTCAACTGCAAAATTTAATTCCCGCCAATATTTCCGGCTATACAGTAGTAATTATTGACAGTTGATCAAGATTTGCATAATCATCCAAAATTCACCTCAGTGTATGGTCCTCTACGAGGAGGTTTATAGCAGATATTTCTTATCTATTTAAAGGAAACCCTGCGCACTGCCCTGGCTATGGGTGCTGACCGTGCCATGCACGTGGAGTACGGGCAAGAGGACTACTCTGACCTTGGACCTCTGGCCGTCGCTAACATGCTAGCCAAAATCATCCAGAAAGAAGATATCAATTTAGTCATACTAGGAAAGCAGGTATGTTTGGGGAGAGAGGCGTTATGGTATGCGTTGATTGATAGGTAAAGGTCGTCAAATGGCAGCCTAAGATATTTGGTACGGGGTCGATAATTACATATGTTCTCTTTTCTACAGGCAATAGACGATGATTGTAACCAGACTGGTCAGATGGTTGCTTCCCTATTGGACTGGCCTCAGGCTACTTTCACCTCCAAGCTGGAGGTGGATGGAGAAAGACTGAACATCACTCGTGAGATAGACGGTGGTTTGGAGTCGATACGAGTGAAGCTGCCTGCCGTGGTGACAGCAGATCTCAGACTGAATGAACCAAGATATGCAACTCTACCAAATATTATGGTGAGGAGAGAGAGAGGAAGGGAGAGAGAGGGAGAGGGAGGGAGGGAGGGAGAGAGGGAGGGAGGGGGGGGAAGAGGGTATTCTTTTTCTTTGAGGATGGAAATTAGGTCAAATACCTGTGGTATTTAATTCAATCCGGCTTATTACTGATCAATTTGTTCCAACAAACAACCTTGTACCCTACACGTACTCCTTACTTGCTCCTTATGTTCTCAAAATTCTATTATAATTCTAATTTGTAGTTTTTTCGACTCAAATATCACTTTTATGTCTGACGGGTTTTTGAGGATATTACCACAGGACAATGTATTTATCCATCCTACATGTTACATGTATGTAGTTTATGTAGTATAAACTACTAGTCTAGCGAGGGTTGTATCAGTATAGATTATCATACCTGGCCCGGACATAGCTTGTTTCCATGTCATGTCAGTTCTGACGTTGTACATGAGGTTTAGTTCCAAGTGGTGGGCCTTAGCTTAGTGATAAGCTGTTATCGCAAGTCAGCGTGCATTAATCGTCGACCTACAAGCTTGCAAGGTATCGCCTAGCAACCAAAATTTGTTTGGGTAAAATACCTCTCAAGTGTGCGTGCAGTGTTCTCCCCAGACCCTTTCAGCATAGCAGCCCCCTATCTCCAATAGACATAATATTTCTTGATGATGCAGCTATATTATGCCAAAAATTATTGATATTGGCACAAACCACGCCCAGGCCACGCCCATCCCTCCTTCCTTAGTTTTCCTGGGGAGAACCCTGGTGTGTTTATAGCAATTAGTGGTGCCTTGTGATTCATGTTGTGTATATACCGTACAGCGGGAAACTTTCGAGGGAGAAAACTTTCACGAATTTCGCGATTTTTCAGCCATCCGCGAAAGTTTTCTCCACGAAATTCTAGGCATGCCACACCCATTATGCAACCAGTTAACATTCCGCGAAAGTTTTCTCCATGAAATGCTGCTTTCCTACCGATCCGTGAAAGTTTTCTCCCTCCCTCCACTATACGGTAAGTAATATCATGGCTGATTTATTAGTGATGGTTTAAACTTTTATCGATGTTTGCTTTTTACCCTCCATTGGATGGCATCTCCTCCAGTTCGATGAGCTGCAGTTCCATTCCATGAAATAATTATACCCTCCAGCTCATGTTATTTGTAGCGATTCCACGAAATGTACAAAAATTTAAGGTTGTAGCCAACTGTTTCAAAGATACTATAATACTGCCCAGTACTGTTCTTAAAAAAAACATTAATTTTGTCTCAGGAATCCGAAACAATGAAAAAATTCTACTCAGTCCAGGGACTACAGGCCTGCTCGGCAGGCCACCGAGCCTCAAGCGAAGTGAGAGGCGATGTCTGCTCTTGGCGCTGTTACATTGTAGTAGTGTACAGTCACATTATCCCATGACTGTGACATCAAACATACTTGTTATATATATACAATGAAAAATATTTGTCAGAGCGACAATTTTCTTATAGTAATGCCCCCCAGGTAAGGACACTGATTGTCCAAAACGATATTTATCGTTGATTATGAGCTACATTTTGGTCTTTGTTCCAGTTCCATAACAATTACTGTTACAAAGATATGCTTTTGCTATATACTATGACATGTAAGTGTCTTGGCATAGTCAAACATGTTCAGGACCATGGTAGCTGCTTTCATCTGCTCAAGAGCTACATTTTGGTTTTTGTTCCAGCTCCATAGCTCATTCCATTGCCGAGATACACTTTGGCGCGTGCCGCTGTGTGAAGTTAATGATATTCATAGCTTTTAATTAATTACGTCACGGTCCGTACATTCCAACGTGAAAACCATACGCGTTTTGCTACCCCCTGTCCCAGCTCAATAAATAGCATTTTCTGGGAGGTACTATCGATAACGGGGCTAGACGGTGTCAGGGGTACCCCCTCTGGCACCTGCAGCTGAAAACTGCACATGGTCCTGGGCATATATGGCTTAGGGGTCGCCCAGGTTCCTCCCTTGAATACCCCCCATCCCTGGAAGTATGGCCAATTGCGGTAATGTCCGCAGTGTCACTCCCAAACGGATCACCGGAGCTGCGGCACCCCGGCCCGGGGGGAGGGATGATTGGGACTATTTTTTTTTTCAAAAATCATAAATTATTCACAGTATTGCCCTCCACTATATATTTCGCTTTGCTTTGCTATGGATGCTACAGCCTCGGGCCTCCGAGTGACCAATCGGATCACAGTATTTGTTACTACTACATATATAGGGTAATATAGGTATTGTAAGGTATTATAAGGTAATATAGGTCAGGAATCTGATTGATCAGTAGGTGGTCCTTTATTTTGCTCGGAATGCTACACCCTCGGGCCACTGAGTGACCAATCAGATCACAGTATTTGTTACAACTATAGGGTAATGTAGGTATTATTGGTATTGTAAGGTATTGTAGGGTAATGTAGGTCAGGAATCTGATTGATCAGCTGGCGGTCCACTATTTCACTTTGTTTTGCTCGGGGTGCTAAAGCCTCGGACCTCTGAGTGACTAATCAGATCACAGTATTTGTTACAACTATAGGGTAATGTAGGTATTGTAAGGTATTTTAAGGTATTGTAAGGTATTGTAGGGTAATGTAGGTCAGGAATCTGATTGGTCAGTTGGCAGTCCACTACTTCACTTCGCTTTGCTCGGAATGCTACAGCCTTGGGCCTATGAGTGACCAATCGGATCACAGTATTTGTTATACATACCTGTGTGATATCAATTGTGAGGCAGGCTCCTTGTATTCTGAAGAAAAATATTTCAAGAAATTGCATATTATGGCAGGCTACAATGAGGGATTGATTGATGAAATGAAAAAAAAAAAATTATAACCCCATCCTCCCATTGACCTTCCGAGCTCTAGGCTGGAACGCTGGTCAGGGTAGACTGCAGACATTACTGCAGCCAGTTAGGCTTCTATGTCACATTTGGTCCTTTATGGTGGATTACCAGGCTTTGTCCAGGATGGGGGGTATTCGAGGGAGGAACCTGGGCGACCCCTAAGCCATATATGCCTAGGACCATGTGCAGTTTTCAGCTGTGGATGCCAAGGGGGTACCGCTTACATCATCTAGCCCCGATAGTCCCTCCCGGAAATCGCTATTTATTGAGCTGGAATAGGAGGTAGCAAAACGCGTATGGGTTTACCGTTGGAATATACAGACCGTTACGTAATTAATTAAAGCTATGAATATCATATCATTAACTCCACACCGCGGCACACGCCAAAGTGTATCTCGGTAACGGAAAGAGCTATGGAGCTGGAACAAAAACCAGAACGTAGCTCATAACCAGATGAAAGCAGCTATCATGGTCCTGAACATGCTACTTTATATCTAGACTATACCATAGCACACATAAAAATTGATAATAATATTATAGCTAGACTCTTCTTCATAGATTCATGTTTCCTCAATTCTCAAAGACATCATAATGATGTCAGCAAAATTAATAATAATACTTAGGCCAAAAAAATATTTGTATACAGTGATTCCCATCTATGATTAGTAAATTTTTTCATCATTATAATAATATTATTATGGGGCTACCTTGAGATCCTCCCATATTACGACAGCGCTGCCCTCAGTGTTGGCAGTGATAGCCAGCTGTGTCCCAGGGAGGATCACAGATTGAGTCAACGCTCCAAGCGGCTTGTAGGGATAAATTGGTAATGTTTGTGGACCCTTAAATTATTGTATAGGAAAATATTTTAGGGCTCACACTGACCAAATATAATTATTAATTTCCAATGTACTCCGTGTACTAATAAACTTAATCGTTTCTTGCTCCCTTTTTATTTCTGTATTCTAGAAAGCGAAAAAGAAGCCTTTGGCAAAAGTTGACCCGAAGGAACTTGGCGTAGACCCCGCCCACTACCAGAAGAAGGTCACTGTACTCTCCGTCGAGGACCCGCCCACCAGAGAGGCAGGGTCAAAGGTCGCAGACGTGGATGAGCTAGTCAGTAAATTGAAAGAAGCTGGTGTCGTCTGAACAATCATTACGACATTGTACATAATTAGTGAATTAATTAATTGCTGAAGCAGTGAATCACACGGTGTAATATTATTTTATGCGTCTATGCATTATTTATTACAAGCAGCTGCTATAATTATATGGTGTCGCTGTCATGGTGATGGGTGAAATATTTATTTAGCTCATAAGCAGATTATTTACTCTTGTTATTAGCATAGTCTTGAGCATACCATTTTTACCACAGTAAACTTATAGAATATCTGTACTTACAGTTTAGTAGTGTCTGATGGTGGACAGTCCATGTATATACGTACATCATTCTTCACCATGCCCATCTTCGTCTTCATAATACGGAATCCGGAAGCGCGCGTTTAGATACCCGCGCAAATTTGCGTTCAAACGGACCAATCAGAATTGAGCATACAATACACTAATTAGGTTGTGTGAATGTCGTTAGTGGTCAGTCGAAACTCGTGAAATCATATAAAAACATCTTCCATCAGTGAATCAACAACTGAACCGAAAGCAGCAGAGACAGTGTGTGTAGTGCAGTGTTGCGAAGAAAGTTACAAAGCTATTGCGTAGCTGAACGCTACTGCGAGTGTTGAAAAAGGCGCGCAGCAGAGAGTGTGTAGAAAGAGCAAATTCTGGTGGAGCTGAAAAGTTCGGTGAGTTCAAAGAGAAACATAGCGTGGAAACACATGTTTAGACTGCGCTCTAAATTCTCTCTGTGACCAGATATACGCCCCAGTCCAGTCATCAGCCACTCAAGCCGAGAAGCTGTACTCCACTGCGAAGCAGGGTGAGAGGAGAAAGAAAGAGCGACAGAGAAATGACTGAGTGTGTGGACGGTGCACAGCAATGCTGCCCTTCAGCAGCTACTACCAATAGCAACGTGGTCACGCCAGACCCCAACTTCTTGGAGAAGCTACGAGTCTACAAACAAGTTTGTCAGAAGGTGCGAAGCTCCCTAGTAGCCGGACGAGATGAGATAGTCTCTCCGAACGCCTTTCTCGAGTCTTTGGTCGAGTCAAACAGCAAGAAGCTGGTCGGTTCTTCTGGTTCTATCGACTCTGGGATATTTCCAGGAGAAGCGCCGGCCGCTGATAGTCCAAAGGGAGCCCCTAAGGCTGAGAGGTCGGCTAGTAGGAGCAGCAATGGCAGCGCTAATGGAGGAGGAGAGTGTCGGTTTGTGGAGCCGGCTGAAGGATGGACGATAGAGTACAGCGACAAATGGTGTGAGGTGAGGAAGGAGAGAGAGAGAAAGAAAGAAAGTGAGAGAGAGAGATAGGGAGGGGGAGAGAGATGGAAAGAGAGAGAGAGAGAGAGAGGGAGGGGGAGAGAGAGAGACTGTATGTGTGTCCATTCGAAATGCCTTTGCCAAGTAAATTAATTTATGCATGTGCCATAGCTATCCGAAGAGTCTGCTTTGTGTCGCCTATCAAATCAGTGAACTGCTGTTCTCGCTGTTACTTCTGTACTCTTCCACACACACACACACACACACACACACATACACATACACGTGTACTTACACATAAGCTCTCTTATGATTCGAATTCTCTCTCACAAATAATATCATGCACATACAAGTACTTACTTGCATGCTAGCTGTTCGAGTTAGAATTTGGAGGCCAATACCATAGTTGATATACGAGACTGAGCATTCTGAAGTATAATATCATGCACGCATAAGTATTTACTTGCATGTATTTCTATTTCGCAGAGCTGTGGTGCGAATGCGATGTGTGTTTGTCCGCGCCCCTCTCCCTGCATGGAGCTGAGGCCAATGGCGGAGGCTGCCTACAGGGAACACTTCTTCAAGAAAGATCACTTCAACTTCTTCACGGAGGAGCCCGATATTGGACCGTGCCTACTCTCCATGAAGAAAGAAGGAGAGACAAAGAACTACAGGTGAGTATCTTCATAATGTCGGGTGTAATGTGCACATGGTGTGTCTTGTTAAGGTGAGAGGGAGGGAGTGTAAAGACTGAGAAATGCTGATTAATTAGATGCTTCTCAGATGTGGTTTTTGAACTGTTCTCACATTGTCTTCCAGTTGTGTTGTGGTCAAGTTACCTTGGAAGCAATGGCTGTACTTCAAAGCTGCCCTGTCAGCCTTTCCTATGCAGGTGTCACTTTTTTGATCTGACACTTGTCAGTAATGGAACACAGCATCACTTTGTTAGGTTGCTTCCAGCTCATTTGCATGGCCACCTAGTGCTCCCTTTGAGTAGATAATTCCTTTTTTAGTATGTACATGCTCCCAGGAGTGTGCAAGAGTGAGAGAGGGAGAGAGAGGAAAGGAGTGAAGCTCACAAAATGAAGTTAAGGTGATTAACGGCAAATTGACAATGGACTTCAGGATGTACATAAACCAGATCATACCCGAAACCTTAAGTTGCTGTGATTCAAGTCTACACCTGCCTCAGCTCAATAGCCAGGCTCCAGCAATCAGACACTTAGTCTATATCTTGAATGGCTCTAGTGTTCTAAATCTTTTTCACGGAGGCATTAGTTCACCGCTTCGCTATTCATCGCTAGCCCTGGCCGGCCATAGCCTGCCCCCTCCCCCCTTGTGGCATAGTGTGGGTGCTGTGCGGGCATTAGCTCACGATAGTTGGCTGCTTCTCTTTATATAGTCCCTTTCACTTTTAAGATTCTGTAGGAATGTCAACTTACCATACAAATCTCTGTGAATTTGGCGACGGCTATAGGTCGATTATTTTGAGCTGCTAAGAAATATCCATCGATTCGTGATATTTTTGAACGTGAGGGGTGATTGAATAGACTATGAATATAATTTGATATTTGCATGGTCCATTAAGTTTTATGCACCTGGTGATGCGTTTGTGATGACGGCCATCTGTCTTTGTTGACCATGTGGTAGCTATATAGCTAGGCTTGGGGGGGGGGGGGGGGGGGGGGGCATATGCCACCCAGCTAGGCTAGGCTGAAGTCAGCCTCATAACAGGATGTACCAATAATTAGCAAAATTGAATGTTGAATCTCTAGCAATCAAACTTCGTTGTGAGGTCAGCCTTTCTATTTCCTTATGAGTGTGTACATCTCGATTGTAGATAGCGAGCCTTTTGAAAGTAATTAGTCAACTGATTAAGGGGCAGCGGGCGGGCAGTGGGGGGGGGGGCGGAAGTAGGGAAGGTAGGCAATAGTCACTTTATGATAGTTTCGTCTTCACGTTTGTGGTGCTAAACTGTTGATAAGGAGTCTGCTAAATAAGGCCATTGGGTCTTCCTTTCAGAAGCCTAGCTGACAATTGAAAGCAAATGGTCTACCGTGTGTGTGGTCAAATGTATTTCAATTTGTGGATTTGTTTTTGAAGCAGAAACGTCGAGCTGTGGACAAACTAAAAATTCACCAGTGAAAAGCATAAATTTCTGGGGATGCGTGAGGTAGCCCCTTGTGTAACTATTGTTCATCAGCGCAATTTGGGGATGGGCGGGGGTGGGGGATTAGGCCATAGATTGTAATTGCAACTTCCTTTTAGCAGGTGTGGAAGACAATACCGTATAGCGGGAAACTTTCGAGGGAGAAAACTTTCATGAATTTTGCGATTTTTCAGTCATCAACGAAAGTTTTCTCCACGATATTCTAGGCATGCCACACCCATTATGCGACCAATTTTAACATTCCGCTAAAGTTTTCTCTGCGAAATGCTCCTTTCCTACCGATCTGTGAAAATTTTTTCCCTCGAAATTTTCCACTATACGGTAGGCAATGAGGGAGGGTGGGGGTAATTAGGAAGCCTCCTGTACTTATTAGTCATTACCACTTCCCTTTAGCAGGTGAACATGTAGGTAGGCGTGGACCACCATAATATGACCACTGATTTAGGGAGGGGGTAACTAGAGGCCTTCCTGTATGCAATATTTGTGGCTTGCCACTATGGGCTAGTTGTTTACATAGAAGACACACTTAATTGTGGACTACTAAAATTAATAAGTGGACTAGTAATTGAAGGAGGTGCCCCATAGTTGACCATAATTACTGTTACGGTAAGGTATGATGTCCAAAATTATGTCCATTGAAATTCCTGTGGCACTGTCCGGTACTGTAGACTTAGAAGACATCATTTCTGTGAAGGCATGTAGCTACATTTGTACCGGAGTGTCCCCTAACTTGATTACCAATCACCTTACTAGTTTCGATGGCAGGCCGCAAATATCATTTCACAGACACTCTCTAATAACCAATTTCTACCATTTCTAATAATATATACACATTATATGTGTGAATGCGTAATCTTGCCTGTAAGCCTAGAAGCATAAGTGCATCCATACGTCGCTAAAGGCTGTAACTCCAGTAGGCATTGGTTTTCTGAGACACTGCGAACCCTGCTAGTCAGCGATTCATAGCATTATGCCCTGAAGCACCGAGCTAGCTAGCAGGCTGTAAAATCATACCATCTTACTGGAAGCTCACAGTAAAGCCGACCTTGTCCACTCATGAAGGGCGTCTGGTACAATTTCACTTTTTTTTATTTGCTAAATTTAAACTTTCACCTTTTAAGGAGCCAGTGTTTGCTATATTGCTAATTCCGGATGCTCATTTCGGTCAGTGTATTTTTTGCGGGGAGGGAGGGAGGGAGGGGGAGGCTATTATGGACTATCTACATCGCAATAGAGTGCTATAAGAAACCCATTCACTAGGAATGTGATTTTTGATGACAAATTTGCGTAAGCAACGCTCACTGTGAGCTTTTATAGGGCATGTAGCAAAGACAATGGCCATTCTTTAGACTAAGTGTGGAGGACCATATTTAGAAGCGGGTGTATTGGTGTCCCCCCTCATACACACGTACCCTGCCATTTTCGCTGAGTCAGCAAACATTTCAGCTGCTCCTAATTATCCAATTAGTGGTTTCTGAAATCTTTTGATCTCTGCAACATGTAATGCTTACCTCATGTAGCGACATCACAGGCAATAAAACCTTTGATGTCCACACTTCAAAGCATTATTCATACCCTTGTGTATGTAGCAATCTCCTAAGCTTGTTTAGCTAGGTAAACTTCAATATTATGGGGGATACAGCTTGTAGACGGAATATTCTGCATGTGCTCAAGCTTGAAAGCATTCTAAAGATATGTTTTACTCTCTTGTGACCAAGTTTCCTTGCTCCTATACAATGCAATGGTCAACAGAATAAAAAACACGCATTATCCTCAAAAGATCGTGCTATTCTTTGTTGCCTAAAAATAGTCTGGCGAACCATACCCTCTCTCGCTATATATAATAATAGATTCCCCAACCGAGAGACTAGGTACAAATTTATGTTATGTTATACATGTACGTACATATATACTGCTTATAGCTTGTAAAAATGTTATTATTATGTAAAGTTTTAGCTGGAGTACTGTAACAGTGTTACATCGCTGTGTGGTGAGTATGATTGTGTAGACAGTCTGTCGCAACGCCCTGGTCTGCTTGTTTGCCGTCTCTTGGTTGATATTGGAACTTCAGGTTTTGTTTGACAAACTCGACCTTTCACACGTACGTACACACAGCCTTGTTGTAGTACTTAGTGTGTAGCGTGCTCCTGTACATCTGTTAGTTCTCTCTCTGCTACATATGTGAATTTGCTCTGTGCAAGTGTTTTTGTAAATATAGCCTCTGTGCTAAAGATAGAACGTATCACCTTTCTCAGTTGAATAAAATTTGAGAAAATGCGTGATAGTTTGGTATGTGGCATTCTCCCCAGAATCGACTAACATCTCTGTCATCGATTTTATCTGTGTGTGTCTATCTGTCTGTTTGTAAAACACCTCGGATTTTTTGTCCCAACTGTTTATTCAACAGTTAGTTGACACTATGCACGGCCTTCCTGTTTGCAAGCTGTTTTGTGTAGTGGAGTACTGAGCTGAAATTCAAGATTGGATCGTTTGTTTAAATATACAATTTTTAGTATAATTATACATGGTCATAAGCTATATTTATTCACCACAGGGCACAGGTGTGCATACTGTTCACATTATGCCATAGAAATGTTCCCTGCTTGCGTGAAATATTTGCGATTGGCTCATTTTAATGCAATTTTGCAACCCCACCGAGTGACATACAGACAGACACACACCATCCATAATCGTATGTGCTGACAGGCTGTCTTGCTCAATCAGTTTTAAATTGATGCAATTTGTGTTAATTTCATCACATCTTCCTAGACAAAATCTTTGGTCAGTATTTGGAAACTGATGTTGTTATTACAGACCTCATAATGTGATTGTATGCGATTCGTACATGGAGAGATGCTGTACAGTTCAGGAAAAATATTATGGCAGAAATTTTTTAATTATGTGCGGGACAATTGCACAATTGTTTTTTATTTCTCTCTCCCCCTCCTTCCTCTGTTTAAAATATTTCTACCATTACAGTCAGCATTCGTTAGGGGTATGTCTGTTCGCTGAATATGTGATGTCTATTTTTGTCGCGTCTAGTCTATAATATGTGCTGATGTGGGAATTTATTGTGGACATTTCCCCCTAAAAACACCTTGTCCATGTACATGTACATGTATGTACATGTCCCGTGCACGAGACATGCATGTAAGATGCATGTAAACGTATTATGTTTCCCTCGAGCTTCGAAAAAAAAACACGGCTTTATGCGGTTACGCGTCGATTAGAAATCACCATATAAGGTAAAAACTAGGCGCTGTGTATAAATAACTCTGCAAGATTTGGGAGTCAGGTCATAACCACAATACCTATTGAAATCCTGCCTCTATTGCTCAGTTACTATACAGCCATGTACCTGTAGGGCCATATAATATACTGTGAAGCCAGTGGATATATACTTACCTAGCTGGCTGTAACTTAGAGTTTGTATGGGTTCTGTTGGTGAGTTGGCCACACTGACATAATCTAGTTTGTGAGGCAGCCACAGGAATGCAATGGATGGGCAAAGCTAGCTAACTGCTGGCTTCCTAAACACTCATCCAGTTTCTGAAGGCCTTGAAAATGCAAACATTTATTCACATTTCAGGCCGCACAGTGAAGGCAGACAGGTGTATAGTGGTGGTAGGTATGTATATGCACGTGAATATAGTGCACACTAGTCCATATTTCTGAGGTGATTTTTCACCTTTCTCTGTTTATCTAGACCTGTTTCTATATAGCAATGTATATAGATTCATGCAGTCATGGCCCATGCCTGCCTGCTATACCTTAAAAAGTTTTCTGGGGGTGCTAAGAGCAATTATGTCTGAGTTCTCTTGCTATTAAGCAATCCTGCAAACTAGTCAAAATTAATCATAGGTATTAGTGTAAAAGCCCCTTCACTATCTACAGTAAAAATGGCTTCCCTTAACACATAACACTTACCTACATCTGTACTAAGCTTTTAGGCTTTGCTGCCATTTATGTTAGCTACCTGGACAGTATTAGTAGGTAATGATGGAGCAATAAGTGTCATTGCACTATTTCTAGGTCATCTGTGTGCATAGTGCTGTTTGAAGCCAGGGGATGTGATAGCCAGCTAGCTGGTTGTATGGCTGCCACTGGCTGGGTTGAGCAATGCAGGAACAGAGAGAAAGAGAGAGAGAGTAGGTCAGATTGAGAAAATGATTATTCAGAGAGAGAGGGAGAGAGAGAGACCAGAATTTTAGGAGATAATTCATTTCTACCTAAGCTTGCTTATCAATGATTAAATTTTTGTGTTATCCTGTGCTGTTCCCGATAGTACCAAAATAATGTGCCTTCCTAGTAAAACTTTGAAGCCTTAATTCATTCACCAAGCAGGCATGGTTGCCATGGCAAAGAGTGTCCCATAGTCTGCCATGCATAGTCTAATCTCATTATTGGCTACCGCTGTAATGAATTTACACTCCCTGTGTATATAAATGATGTATAATGCCATCACTAGCGAACATCACTTCCTTTTAGTATTAAATTTGGCTATCCTGCTGTATACATGTAACTTTCACTTTGAGAACAATTTTTATCTGCCCTTTGCCCTCTACTGGTTATAAGGTCGCTGCTGGGGGGGGGGGTATTTGACCTTTTCATCAAAACTAAGTACCTTCCTAGCTAATGGCACCAGCTATATACACAGTTCATGGAAGCACAATGTTTATACTAGCAAATAGTTGACACCTTTTCTTCTTTTGATCCAAGCACTGCTGGTGTAGATTTGAGTTTGATTTCCTGTGCCTCTGAGTCATGTGTGAGGTCAGAGGTCGGCTAATTGAAGGGTGTTGGAGTCCCTTACACCATCCTGGGTGAAGCTTAATGAAGACAGAGCTTAACTAAAATTTAGTAATTTTTAAGTTTTACTGGTACTGTTGATTTAGACATAACACACTTAGCAAAGCGATTTTAAAACTAATGTACAATGTCTGGACAATACCCAGCACTGGGATATTGAATTTCAGCCAAAAAGAGGTTTGAAAAGATATTGAGAAATGATTTAAAACTGTGGCATACTCAACAGACAAAATTAAAAATAATATATTATGTGTGTGTTTATAATATTCTTCAGAATAACATTATGTGTGTGATCTTTTAAACATAACAATTTTTATCCCCCCCCTTCCCACTCTGCCCCACTCCAGGTTACTGATCCGTTCCTCCGATTTCTATCTTCACATGGTTGTGTCTGGAAGTGCCCTCTGCGGTGGACACTGTGCCGATCACATGGAGCTGGTCGACATCATCGGTAGAGAGATGAAGCTATGTTGCCCCTTCCAGCCAGCACAGTATCCAACAATGGACAAAGAACTGCTCAGAATTGATGAGGTACATACAGTAAAAAATATTCTCTTTTCTAAGTTAGCCTTTTTTTTTCAAAATAAATTTCTGACAGAAATCTTCTTTCCTAGTAGCTGCTCAAATACACGTGCAGTATTTTCTTCATAATTTAGTGGAATTTTACAATGTGTCTAATCTATAGCTATTTTATCATCCAAGCAAGTGAGCATTATATTTATCGACAGGTTTGGTAGTCTACGGTAGTTTCATTGAGAGGTGCCCTAGTGGCCTTGAGAATTAGTGATGGTGCTGTGTTATAGGTATAGGCCCAGGGCATGCGGCTCTTAAGTGGAGCATAATCTAATATTAGTGAGATCTGAATTCATCACGGGCATAGCTGGTCCATAAGGCACGCACCTTTTGTAATTAATTACTATTGTGAGGAAACAATTTAATGGGATTTTAATTTGAGTCGACGATCACGCCACTTGATTTAATTATCAATTTTTCTATCTGATCTTCCGTCTGTGAGGGCAGGCTTATTAATTTGCAACTATGAAGTTGATTTGTTGTACATGTGTCGTGTGCATATCTGAGCGATGGATCATGCGATTATGTTAGATTATTGATAGCGTAGGATGACGTGACATGATAAAGATACAAATGTCATTACATTCAGGAAATAGTTGGCAAAACTTGCACATAGCAGTCGGTCAGTTTTGTGTAGATAATCCATTTATGCACATAATTATGAATGCACACGTTCTTGTTTACTCTCCCCCCCCCTCTCCCTCCCTCTCTCTCTCCCTCTCTCTCTCTCCCTCTCTCTCTCTCTCTCTCTCTCTCTCTCTTCCTTTAGACTTTTGTCAAGACTCACCACAAAGTTGGAGTTCTGAGTGTAAAGCAGGGGCAGTATTCTGAGGAGGAAATTTTTGGAAACCTTGATGAGCCAGGCCCTTTCGATGATTTCCTGAATGTACTAGGTAAGTACTCACCGATAGAAATTAATTATACTGAATGGGGCATTATTTCTCACTTGAATGGGCACATGTAAATGTTTGAATTGGAAATTTAATGTCTCAAAGGTGCAATTTCATCTGACAGTTTACCAGTATAGCTTCTGTTTTCAGTAGTTTGTGTGTTTGTGTGTGTGTGTGTGTGTGGGCTAAGCTGTGTCTTGTGAGGATGTGTTTATTGGCCAACAGGGTAGAGGTGATGAGCATCATATTATTGTTTAGTCCACCCACTGATTCATTATACATAAGGCAGTCAGCAGATAAACGGCAAATATTTCAGCCGACAGACAGACACACACACACACACAACATCCAACTGATAGTACTGCCTAAAATTTCACCGTAATTTTATTTTGAAAAGAGTATTGGTGTTTGGTTGTTTGTGTATGAGGGAGCTGCTTATTGGTGTTACATTACACCTGGTAGACAGTAAGTCCACCAGTGGTGGGACTGACACCAACTCTAGCAAATTTACTCTATCAACAACTAATTGGCACCAGTTTGCACCTTCTAGCTCAGGGGCAATTAATTATCATGGGCTAAGAGAGAGAGAGAGGGAGGGAGACAGAGAAAGGGAAGGAGAGAGAAAGAGAAAGGAGAACTCCAATTTACCATACCCCCCTCCCCCCATCTAGGTAAGCGTATTGAGCTGAAGGGGTTCAAAGGTTTCCTTGGTGGCTTGGACAGTGAGAGAAAGCTGACTGGAGAGTACAGTGTCTTCACAGAGTTTCAGGACCTTGAGGTGATGTTCCATGTGGCTCCCCTCCTACCATACACTCCAAATGACTCGCAACAGGTCAGTATACAAACAACACAAATGCAATAGCCACTTTGATTATAATTTTAAGTATCTCGGATGTAAAATTTATGGAGCGTTTCTTAATTAAAATGTGCTATTCATGTGTTATATATGTTGATATGGTCACTTTGCTATCAACACTTTTTCTTGGGAACATCTTCCTGGCACATTGACTACCTTCACAGCAGGTTGAGTACTTGTGATCGATCGCTTGCTCGCTCGGATGACTAAATCTGTTATTTTTTTAATGTTTCCTGTGTACCAAGTTTCAGTTCGATGATCTTGCATCCTGCCCGTTCAAATTTAACACCTTACTACAGTTACCATACAGTTACATGTAAATGGTGATGACCTTGAGTTTGAGTACATTACAGCTTCGTATTCACAACTGCTTCCCTCCCTGTACCTCTATGAGGTATTGGTGTGAATCATAGCCTGACGACATGTACTTAATTACATACATGTATATCATAGCCTGTCTACATATATATATACATGTATGTCCATATATGCTATGCATGTAGTAGGGGGGGGGGGGTAAGGGGGTGAGCATCTTGTAGTGTTTCATGAGTTCCTTGACTAGTGGAAGCTTGACAGCGTCCCATGTACACGTGTTGTGCATCATATCCTTTATTAGAGATTTCATCGATAGGATGTAGTTGCCTCATTTGACGATGAAGCGTTTACAAGGGTTGGTAGGATGTGGTAGGAGTGGTGAGGGGGGGGGGGTATTTGCCCGGGAGTAGTAAGCTTATGGCATCTAGATCTAGCTATATATGTGTGATTAGCATATGTTGATATTGCCTATACATGTCGAGGGCGTATGCACGTTCGAGTGAGTGTGTGTGTGTTTTTGTGGTTTGGAAGGGAACTCCGCAAAAACAATAAAAATTCCACGACTTTGCAAGTGTTTTTCTGGTGATAAGACACAGACAGCAAAAAGGTGCATTTTTGGTGTGATCAATAAAGGAGAATGGCAAACAGTTGACCTTCTACCACGGACGGCACCCAGCCCTACATATGTGCCTGTTTTGGTGGTCATTTGATGTGCTCAGGGACTGTGCCACAGTGGCTGGTTAAGGTGATATGCCACCTGGCAAGCTTCTGGCGGGAGAAATTGTGTGGGTGACAATCAGCTTACTTAACGACATTTGCACCAACTGTTGTCTATGTATGGTCAGTAGTATGCACGGCCCATTGCCGCTGATATCAGTCATGCTGTGAAGTAATGGTCCACGGTGAATTCGATATTACATATTAGTTATGCTTATTTAGAAACACCTGTGGTCCACTGTAAACAGTGTTTGTTTGATATTTCTGAATCAAAACGACATGCTTATTTAGAAACGCCAGTGGTCCACACTACTGTGTGAATATTTCTGAAAGAGAGAGACCAGCTAATTTAGCTGCCATTGTTGTTAGCGGAAGTGGTGGTATGAGATAGAGTTTCTCTCCCCAAGTCCTTTACTGATTTGATACAGGATGCACTGTAGGTCATCCCCACTCTACTACAATGGGGGGATCTTGGCCCAGCACCAATAGTGCAGCTGGCTGGACGCTCTAGCCTTTTTTTTTTCCAAATTTAGTTATTAGCTCGAATGAAATATTTCCGGCCTGTATATTGCATGTATGTACTGTGGAGTTCCCCAGCGCCCATTTTTTTGCCTATACTAGTGTAGTAGTATAATATGTAGAGTGTGCTTGCTAAATATACCTTCAATTTGTGCATGTAATGCTTATAACTTGAGTGACTCTCCCTCCCTCCCTTCTCTCTCCCTCTCTCTCTCTCCCTCTCTCTCTCTCTCTCTCTCTTTCTCTCTCCTTTGCACACACTATAGGTCAATAAAAAGCGTCACATTGGTAACGACATAGTATGTGTAGTCTTCCTCGACAACGCTCAGACTGTCTTCAACCCGTCGTGGATTCGCTCTCACTTTATCCACTGCTACCTCGTCGTACAGAGGGTTCAAGGTGCACATGGGCAGCCTCTATACAAGGTAATAAAGTGGATTATTAAACTTTGGCCCTGGATTGATGCTTTATGAAAGCAGTAATTGTTTGTCTAACGATGTACTGATTATTGTAGGGGTTGTCGTTGCAGATTTAGCAGTAGATTTTCAGCATGTATCCAGGACCGTGCATGCATGAATTGTGTCCTGATTAAAGGGGCATCCTCATTTCTGGGATATGTTTTGAATTGTACATAGACCCATTCAATAACATTTCACATTTATCTTCACCTACCTATGCAAACGTGCATAGTATGATGCTTGATATTTCAAGCTTGGCCTAATACAGATGGAGAGAGGCCTTCACATTCATTCATTGAAATATCTGTGTCAATAGCAGCCAAACTCGACTAGAGCACAGTGCACATGTGCATTTGTTGGTAGTTGCCTAGCAACCATAGTTTTTATAGGCAATTTGCCGGCTATGGGAAGGGGTTGGGTCATCATAAAGTAGGCCAATGATGAACAGAGGTCAACTACCAACAAAATAGTTATCTGACAGTAATTGGGGTGCATTCACATGTAGCAATGTACCAATGACATTTTTGTGTTACTTTGCATAATATTCCAGGTTGCTGTGACAAAACGCAGTACGGTTCCCTCCTTTACCCCTGAGCTGAAGCACACCAGTGTCTTTGCCCACAGCAAGACGCTGCAGCAGTTTCTGCTCACTAAGATGATCAATGGAGAGAGAGCTAGCTACCATGCACCGAGATTCTTGAAACTCACTGTAAGTCGGGATATGTGTGTGCATGCATGCATATTTTAGGGGGATCGGGGGAGGGGGGTAATTTTTATTATTTATTTGCCCCCCTCTTGATGTTGAGCCCCCATTGAAATTTTGGTACCGAACAATAATAGTACACATACATGCGTGAAAAAAGTGTACATATGTGATATTTTTGAACATTTATCATTAAATTTCGTGCATTGTGATGTGAGTGTAGCGTGATATGGTATTGTAAACTTTAATGTGTACATTTGTAATCATGTGCCACTCTAGCCAGGTGTCCCATACATCTGAGAGTTCCATGTAGTCCGTTATGTAATTAGCAGAGGTTACATCAGTACATGTAGGTAGCTAGGTGGCCGGCCATGGGCAGCGGGTGATCCATGTGGTGAGTGCATATTCTGTAGTAAATAAGACCTGCAGCTGTGGTTTGATGCCACTGTGTAGTCTGGCTGAGATAATAATTGTTTTTGTGTGCTGTGTTATGTGAATAGGTAGTATGGGTATAGTGTGGGGTGATGTCAGTATGGCAGATAGGACAAGGTTTGGTAGTGTGGGACAGATTGGTATTTCCTCTCTCCCTCAGGAGAATAACAAGCACTCGCTCACACTCTCTCTCTCTCTCCCTCTCTCTCCCTCTCCCTCTCTCTCTCTCAGGAGAATAATAAGCGTTCTCTTGATAGCTTTATCTCTCTCTCTCTTTCACATACATGTAGCTGTCTAGCTACCTGTACTGCTACATACTATTATGCTTTATCTAGAGTAGCCAGTACATTTGGGTACAGAGTACGTGATCTCTTTGAAAGTACGACAGTGTTTGCAGAAAAAACCGTAAACAAAATGTCATTACTCATTTATCGTCGATTGTCTATCGTAGTGTACCCTTTCATGTTCGTATAAATACAGAGAAGCTTATTTTATCGCAGCATGCGCAGTTCCTGAAAGGTCGGTGTATTTTGATCCTGTTATCGGATCACGTTTCTGCTTCTTTCCTGGGCCTGCCTTGAACTGGCGCTGCTTTCCTTTGCACCATCTGTCAACACTGATAAAGTTCGTTAATAGTGTAGATCAGGTATACACAAACATCAATCACCAGCTATCATACAGTTACAGGCTAATGATAATTTCATTTTTTAAATTAAATCATATCGTGCTCATATACACAGTGTCATAATATATGTATGTCTCTCCCTCTCTCTCTCTCTCTCTCTCTCCACACAGAATCGTTCAAGAGGGCAGCTCTTGCATGAATTTTCTGCCAACTTTAAGGAGTACACTATGGCCTGCAAGCAGGGCCGGGCAACGAGGAAGGTATCAAAGAGATCTAACTGGCTGCCCATTGGAGCTAGCAGGTATGCTTACAAGTATATTTGGAGGAGTTTAAAATAATTGGCCCATAAAAATTGATTTTTAAGGCAACACATGCATGTGCATGTACATGTACATGCATGTAGGGGGGCTGGGTGGGTGGGGGAGGGAGCAGGTGTGAGAGTGTGCTGTATAGTGAATTACCAGTAGTCCCTCTGGCCACAAATATCCACCATTGAGCTGGACTGGTAGAGTGGTTTGTCTGGCTTGGCTAGTTAGAGGTTGAGGATGCCATTCCTGTGGTGTTGAGGTATAGACAGTAGTAGATCTGATCTGCTGGGAGTTGGAGTTGGGTGTTGCCAGTGATCCCCAGATGCTTGATTTTCTAATTTCTAGCCAGAAATTTTCGCTAATTTCAGAATCACCAACTGATAAAATAAAATTTGTCTTCTCTTCCCCTTATTGGTTAATCTATGGCATGCTACCCCCATGCCATGATTCAGCGTCATTTCAAGATCAAAGTGCTTGTATATACATGTACATAACCTTGAAGAGCTGGGAACCAGGCCTGGGAACTCTGCTATAATATTGTCACAATATTTATATACTTTTTGAGAGGAAAGGGTCTGGTCTAGGATTAGTTGCGATAAGGTCATGACCCCAAAGCCATAATTATTAGTATATTTAATATAGCTTGCTTTTTATAAGGAATACTGGTAGACAAAAGTTATTAATTTATCCATCTAGCTTATCCCTTACGTTCCCTTCTACTCATGCGCTGGCTCCTGGCTGTGACATACTGCCTAGTAACCAATAATCCAGCTACTTACTGCTCATTCATTAAGCAATAACTCAGGGTGGCGCTTGCTATTATGTCTCTTAGTGTAGACTACATATTTAGTACTAATAAAGTGTTCTTGGCCACATGTACATATAGGCTAGTTGCTCCTAATGTCAAATTAGATCTCCGATTTAGACAAAACACTATTCTGGTGTTACGTCCTGTAAGCTTCGAACATGCATAACAAGATAGGAACTAAGCTTGTGTATTTAGCGTGATAGAGTGAAGAGAAATAGGTTCCTAGTACGTGACGGGGTAGTCTACTGACGTCAGAGTATGTATGTACGTAATGTGTACTTTTACAATGTACGTGCACGTGTGTGCGTGTGTGTGTGTGTGTGTGGTGATGATTTTGTATGCTTATGGCGATGAGACAGTCTTTTGGCGAGGTAGTAAAGCAGTTAACCTTTTTAGCATCCAAACCACTTACTAGAGCACATGTCCCGGCACATGCTACATAAATGCTACATGCATGTACATGTATGTATTACTATAGGCATACTAAGCCCTCAGCTCATGTACATTTGGATCAGTAGCCAAGTCAATACATTAATTAGTAGGTTGCCCACCAATAGAGAATTTGAGCACCACTGGACTGCCCACCATAGTTCCTTTTTCTGTGTGGTTTATGGATGGTCTACCACAAGTGGCCTGATTTGACCTTGCTTCTCTCATTAGATGCTGGGTTTATTTTTAGCTACTGTACATGGGGTTATTTATAGCAATGGCCTTCTTGCTGCCTTTGATTTGGATACTAGTTTCAGTGCAGTATAGCACAGTTTCAGTGTTGTTATGCTGAGATGTAGATATATACATGATTATGGTATACAATGTAAAAACATTCAAGACTTCGTAGGTGTTGATGTCCGGTTGTTGTACTGTTTTCTACCATCTGACCTTTTTCGTGCACTTGAAAGTCTGATCACTTCTTTATCTCCATGACCTCACTATACAATACCATTTATATACTCTATATCTCAAACTCTACTGACAACACAAATGATCATTAGAGTACTTTTACTTTGATGTTTGATGTGTATGTGTGTTTGCAGGGCACCCAGTCCACTGATGGATGCAGTGAGAGAGAAATACACCAACAGTGATAAACTGGCTGAAGATTTCTCTGTCGCTCTGAGGGGCTGTGAGCTGTCTGATGTCATGTTCGTAGTAGGAGAGGAAAAGAAACTGGTCTATGGAGTTAAAGCTATACTGGCATGCAGATCAAGGTAAGATAGAAATTGAGAGAGAGAGAGAGAGAGAGAGAGAGGGAGGTAAACATAGCACATAATTTAATTTACTGGGCTATATAATTGGTTTGACCTGCATCCTTTGCAGCTGGCACATGTTGTACCAGTTAGAATTACACTGTACATTATTGTATTATGAGAAAGTCAGGGACTGAGTCACTCCAGTTTTGAAAACGGCAGGTGTCCTCCCAAATCCAAAGGTTCCTTATTGACCATCCAAAAACCCTTTGTTACCAGTATCCTAGGTTACCCCCTGACACATTAGACAATTCCCTACTACAACTGATAGCTCTAGTCACCATCCCACTTAAAAGAACCCCTACCTACCAAGCCCAAAGCTGCTACATATTACTAAGGATAAACCTGGTGTAGATTTAGGGTAGCTTCAGGCTATACTAGCCAGGTGGTACCAGGTTGTGGTATAGTAGCTGCTTTTGACTGAAATTCCTTAGATTTGACTACCTGTTCATCTGACAGTGTTTACTGTGTGCATGTGTGGGCTATGAATGGGAGAGAGAGAGCACCTGTGCACAGTCCTGCTACTATTCTTAGCTAGCTAGTATGGAATTTAGTACCTGTAAGCCATATACACCTCGGTATTGAGCTTCGTAGCTTCTCTCTCTCCCTCTCTCTCTCTCTCTCCCTCCCTATGTATATAATCATTGTACATATGTGGCAAGTAACTTGTGCTTGTATAATATTATGTGCTTACAGTTTCTGATAAAGATAACGATTATTTACTCTGAATTGCATGAGTTTTCCTCTTGCCTCATACACGTAATGCCGTGTTTACGGTGAATTTTCAGTGCGTTTATGGGATAGCTATGCCTTTGATAATACTATGTACGTGTACGTGATGTAAACATGACATCATTTTAAAATAAACTCAAAGCAATGTACATCTGTAGTAATACTATAGCTAACTACCTGGAAGCTACTATTTTGAATGTCACGAAGCTAAACAGCATTAATGACAATTATAGTAATAATTATAGAAAAATATCGATGTTTGTATAGTGGATAATAGTACATGTGAAAGCGTACACTGAATGGTATTGCAACTACAAGCTTGTTTGAGTACTATCAACAGGTGCCTCTAGGAATGGCTAAACATGGAACAAACGTACACGAGAGACATTTCAAGAATATTATATTATATTATGCATTGAGGTCTATATAGTGTGTGTGTGTGTCATTAAATCATCGCTGAATCAGCGATCGTTCTATTCCAAATTTATACATGCTTATATCTTCTAAAAAAATTTATGCAACCTGAGATCTTCCAAAAAAGCAAACTTCTATACAGCGTAATCATGTTATGCAAAGCAATGCAGCAAGCAATAATAACAGTATAGGGTAGTGCCTGAGAACGTCCTGTGAGTGTATCTTAGTGGATCTTTTGAGTCTTAAGGCCATGAATCGCTATTGTCTGTCTGCCTGTCTGTCTGAGTGTACTTAATGCTACCAGCTTGGGAGCTCTATAAGCAAATTGCTTGTCTGGCTAATTATAACAAAGGTTGGTCTATTGTAGCCACTGTGTAATTGTTGGCTGACAAAGTCTAATTTAATGGTCTATCGCACATGCACACTAGACTACTTTATATGGGAGTGTTGCTTTTTTTCAGAAAATCAACAGTAGTTTGGAGCCGATTAGAGATAAGAGATACTTTAAGAAACTTGAGTTGGTGTTGGTTTTCACATGCTTAGCGATGTGCAACGAACAGACAGACAGACAGACACACACTAACGAATGGGTGCACACACACACTCTAGAGTTGCCAAGCATATACATACTCGAAGTAGTATCTTATGTCATATTCGGTATTTATAGGTGGCCAGATGTGTTTATAGGTGGGGGGAACCATAGGGCATACACCCTCTACCAGAAATCTAATTTAAGGAACAGTAATTCTAATATTATTATTGTCTGATTATCCCTGATGGATATTGTAATTTTAGCATCAGCTAGAGAGAGAGCTAGAGAGAGAGAGAGTCTCTTTTGAAGTGGTATTTAATTAATGTATTCTGATAGAGGTGTGCTAGACAGAAAATGAAATAAAATGTTATAATCTTGGTTTGTATCTGAACAAGTTGTGGTCTGAAATTACATACCTTCAAAAGTGAGATCTAGGAACTCCCAATGTGATGTTCTTGTAGCAAAGGGAGGGAACTGTTCTGTCAGATCAACTTGTCCATATCCATATAGAAAATGAAATGGTCTTTTTATGCTTTTTGTGGCGTCTATAGTGTATAAGTTGTGGTCAAAACTTGTACCTGTTGATATGGGGACTGGTGGTATTATTGTATGTTTGAAAATGAAATATAGTGCTTATCAGATGACCTGCTGTCTATTTCTTGAAGTGCTGCAGTGGAAATAGAAAATGAAATAGAATCTCTTTTGGCCAGCCTAGTGCAAGACCCTCTCCCCTCTCCCCTCTCCCCTCTCCCAGCTTTTTCAATGATACAGTCAAGATAGGTGCTTTTCTGCTATAGAGGGTCTGGGGATGAAACAGCTACCATTTGGTGTGGTCTGAAGCCATCATAGATATTGATGATACTGAGAGTAGAGAGTAGCCACTTGAATCAGTCACACCCACTGCACTTTACCACAATTTCCAGGACTCCATTTTCAAAATTTGTCTGTGGTTAGCCTGAACAAGTTGGAGGGGCTTTTAGTAGTTGACCCCTGGTGACCTCACTAGGTTTTGGATTTCATGTGGGCAGCTCCTCCTGACTGACCTTACTATGCAATTTTTATATGGATCCTCAAATATAATTTTGGTGACATTTGACAGTACTATTAGAATTCAATTCAGAATTTCATATCTCTCTCTCTCTCCTCTCTCTCTTTCTCTCTCTATCTCTCTCTTTCTCCCACACACGCATCACAATCCAGAGTTTTTCGGACAATGTTTAAGGAGGGTAAAGGATTGGCTGCCCCTGGTCGTTTCTCCAGCCCCCTAGTCCGTCGCAAGATGCCTGGACACAGCTGTAGCACGACCCAGTACACTCCTCTCTCCGGCAGAAAATCACGGCTACCTGGCTTGGGAATCATGAAGAAGAAAGGGTCGGTCCCTGACGATCTGCTGCCAAGCGCTGCCTCTCAAGAGCCCAGCGCGCTCACTCCACTCATTGCGAGATCGTTCTCTGAAGACCCAAGACAAGTACAGATTAAGGAACAGGTCAGTAACATATCTATTTAATAGCCATATTTTCAGGTGTCATAATTGTATGGGATGAAGAAAATTTATAATTTTATTTGTAAATTTATCATTATTATAAAGGTACATATACATATATCTGAACCAGATGCATAGTTGGTTGTTTTTGCTGATTTTTGTCCTGCTGAGAATCAAGAAAGAAATGTAATTTTCTGGTTCACTTGATCTCTCCATACAAGAATCGCTCAAAATCCCTTCTAATTAGGGAGGATGGTTTGAATCAATATTTAGGCAAAGAGCGTGTGACGATCTCAGCATTTCTAATTGCTCTTTATTCGAGATTCTGTTACACTTTCTGCCAACTGAAGCACTTTTTCTCTCATGCTTTGACAATGATCGTGGGATTTCTAAGGCTTGATCTAGTTTATTCTACAAATTGATGCTGGCTATAAAGTATTCTCTCTCTCTTTCTCCCTCTCTGATGGTTGTAACAGCCTCTCTGTCCTCTGCATTCTACAAACATCTCTTGTTTACTGGTCGTTGCGACCAGCGAATAGTTTATGCTCAGTATGTGGTGTGTTTTTGTGTGAGAAAGTAATCAGTGCTCTACACACATACCTCAGCCCACTACACACACATACATGTACACTACTATGTGATTATGTATGCAGAACTATTGTGCTACAATCCGGTAAAACGAAGTTTTTTTGTGTTGCTTGTAGCTAAAAATAGCCCCATTAGTGTTCCAACACAGTGTAGTTGTGATCTCTTGAACGAGAATTATTCTAGCTGCTCTAACTTGGGAGTATAATATTGTTTGTGTCATGTATGTGAACATTATTTGGAGTATTTGTGTGTTTGTATCTACCCAAACTGACTCACTCACTCACTGGCTTCAGTTTGGAGTCTGGAAAGTTTCTCCATGTAGTGCAGTGTAGGTGGTACAAAGTTTAAGTAGAGGCTGTGCCACGCAATATCCTGGTCTATGTTATGCAGATGATGTTTACATATACATGTACATTTACATGTACATGTATATCCAGTGATATGTATTCTAGATTGCAAAATGGGCATTGGTGATTTGCTCTCTGATTGCTGTTTTGTGTGATACATGTGCTCATGCGGAACATGATGCTTGAATTTTCATGTTTGTATGCATACATGACATCGTTTGTTGAAAAAAACATAAATTCTTCTCAATTCTGTGTGCATTCAAGTCAAGATTGAATCATGTTTTCTATGCATGACATTGATGTTTTCATAGGTGAATTTTATCTTTTCTCTTCCCCCCTCCTCTCTCCCTCTCTCTCTCTCTCTCTCTCTCTCTCTCTCTCCCCTTTCCCTCTCTCTCTCTCTCTCCCCCCCTCCCTCCCTCCCTATATAGTATGTGATTGAAGGCTTCACAGAGTTGGAATTTGGTGAGCTATTAATCTACCTAACGACAGGGTCCTGTAACATCAACCACACCAACATTGTCGGTCTGGCGTGCGTCGCTGAGCGCTACGAAGTCGAGGAGTTAAAAAAAGCCTGTTACGACACTCTACCTCGATGCCTCACCATCAGAACTGTCTGCACTATTTTGACACAACTCGAGAAATTTCTCGCATTTGCTTCTGCGAAGACAATGATTATTCAGTGTTTGGAGTTTGTCGATAATAATGCAGTGGAGTTGCTCTCATCTGAAGAGATGAAGAATTTATCGGAGAATATGGTTCACCTTGTCCTGCGTCGAGACACTGATGTGCCTGAAGTGTTGAAAGTGAAAGCGGCTTTTGCTTGGGGAGAAGTCAATGCAAGACCTGGACAAGGTGTGTGTGGGTGGGCTAGGCTAATTAATTAGAGGGGCTTCCTCATGTGAAATGGTCTTATTACTTTTAAGAATGTAGTTTAGGTCTGATGTGTATTACTAGAGTTTGTGTGTAGTTAGTAACATATTTCTCTCATTTTCCGTACACATTTCCTGTGAGTCGAATTGTAGAGGGAGAGATAGATAGAGAGAGAAAGAAAGAGAGAGATAAACAAGTTGTCTGTGGTATATGTAATCTCACAGAAACAGTAAACACAGTTCAGTTCTCTTAGTATCTGACCCATGACGGCTCTATTCAGCGTGGCCATATCTACACCGATGTGGGCCAGTGTTACTACGTATAGGAGGAAACAACACTGCTGACACCTATATAGCAGTATTAGTAGTACACAATGTAGTGTATAGGTCGTGTCTATGGTGTGTAGTCTTGTGAGTATACGACGAAAAATTGGTATATTGTACAAACATTTCAAAAGTCATGTGGTTTGTATCATTAGGATAATAACTATGGCAGCCCTATAGTAGTACTACTGTATGTGTGTATTATGTGCAGCTAGTGGAGTTGGCATTTTTTTGTTGAGAGTGTGGCTCACCGTGGTATGCACACGGCGTTGTAAATTGGAGTAAAATTTGGCACAACTCGAAGATAGCCATGGCCCAGGGCAGCAGGTGTCACTGTCAGTTGTGTTGATGGTGCCTAGCTTGTAGTGTTGCGATACTTCAAAGCATTAGGAGGACGGCCCTATAATCTAATAAATAATTAGCAGCGGTGTTGACATCCCCTAATTACCCAGCTCGTGTTTGTTCGTTTGATTTTTTTCATGTAGCGCCAATCCCTCCCCCACACTCATACGTACTTCCGTACGTAATTATTATAATATTATTATGTGTCTCTTGCTCACCTGTTCAGTGTGCTACCACAGACATGTTGTGATCTAACCTCGCCTTGGATAGATTCAATCTCTGGCTAATAATGCTATTAACCCTTCTGAATCTTAATTGTGCCTCTAAGTCAATTAGCTCTACATCCTGTTTTTGTTCGCTGCACTTTGATCCCATAGTTTCAGCTAGAGCGGTGAAGTTCGATAACTCACTCACCTTTTGCGATTTTGGTACATGTACTTTGCCAGCTTTCCTGATGCCTGCTATTGATTCCCGTGTCCTGATATATAGCATACGTAACTACCTAGCATGAAATCATACGCTCAGGTTTACGACGCTTGCTCTGTGTATGCAAAAACAGCCTTTGTCCATTTTGAGAGTTTGCACAATTCTGTGTGTGTGTTTTTGTAAGTGTGGCATGCTACAGTATACTCACTTTCAGTATACCATGTACATGTGTGTGTATGTATGTATGTACGTGTATGTACACGTGTATGTATGTGTGTGTGTGTGTGTGTGTCACGAGTTAATCTCGAGTTGTTTGTTCTGAGAGTAGTGATTGTTGTGTTCTGTGCCTGCCCTGCCGTGAGAGAGAGAGAGAGAGAGAGAGTCGGTGAAAGGAAGGGAGTGTTTGTGCAGTTGAAAGGGGTCATGTTTGCCTTAGTTAATTCAAACACCGTAATTATGTGTATATTGGTGCTGTGATTGTGTGTGTGTATTACTATGATGACAATGGGTGTGTATGGGAGAGAGAGAGAGAGAGAGAGAGAGAGAGAGAGAGAGAGAGAGAGAGAGAGAGAGAGAGAGAGAGAGAGAGAGAGACAGACAGAGACACAGAGAGACAGAGAGAGAAGGGACCCTGTGTGGGCTTAGTACAGGAGTAGTATTCTACTTTTTACTTCTAAATAGTGTGACCTGTCTCCAATTTCCACACTTGCATTGGTGTGTTTATGATATCCTCTTTGTCTCTCATTTCTGTTCAGGTCCTGACTTCAAGACACTAGTCACTCCACTAGTCAAGCATGTTCGACTTCACCTCATTGATCCTCAAGACATCATGAAGGTACACACTCTTTCTCTCTCATAAAAAACCTTGTTTATTTGTGTGTAATGTACCCATCTGTTGTCTATTTTGCATGTAATGACACCACCGTCGTGGTCTAGTTAATCGGCTCAGTACGAGATCTGATATTCCAGGTTCCATTACCGATCCCTCTGTGTGGTCTTCTTGAGCATTAGACTCTTTGTAACTCGATCCTATCTCAGTCACCAGCTCTCTATTTGTCTGTTGTTTGGTGTTATGAAGTGATCAGGCTGCTTTGTGTGTGGTGAGGGGTGCCTAGTGTGGTGGTGCTTGTGTGTGTAGCTGTGCATGGGCTGCCTTTGTTGAATTAAGTGGATCATAAGTGTTAGTGGATTGGGCACTGGCCACAAGATTTCGTAATGTTGGTCATTTTTTCAATAGCAGGTTGCATCTAAAGTATGTGATATAAAAATTGAGATGTCTTTGATGTGAGTCTTATATTGATGACTCCCTCTCTCTCTCTCTCTCCCTCCCTCTCTCTCACTCTCTCTCTCTCTCTTTCCTTCTCCTCCTTCACTAGATTTGTGTTCCTTCTGGAATATTTGACATGGACAAGGTGATGACAGCGCTTGCCTATCAGGCAGACCCTCAGTCCATTGAGACAGACAGCTACACCATGTTTCGCCCACGAAAGAAGTCCAACGTTCTCAGCTCAAGATAAACAAAATTAATCATCAACTGATCAAAAAAAATGGCATCTTTAGTTTTCTTATTCTCATGATAATATTTTCTCTTTTATCTGATCATTGACTGTGTATTCATTCCTTGTCCTCAACCCCACGATTCATGCTCCTGGAATTAGTGGTGTTAATTAATTATTATTATTAACAGTTACTTGATCCTCAATACTGGTATTTATAGCCATGTATCATGTCGTCATGCAATTCACTGTGTTGATGTATTGTTGCACATTCCTCTACTTGTATGATTTTCAGATGATCACTTCATACCAATATTCGGAATCTAGTCTAGTGAGTAGTGACACTACTGTTATTATATATATAGTAGTATAGTTAAGAAGCTTATCTTTCGTGAGCACAAGTATAGTCGTAAGAGAGCCAGGGATAAACATCTTTACCATAGGGCATAATAATCGACCTATACCAGATCTGAATATTATTGATTTTTGAAATTAGCGACCTATACCTAATATTTTAATTTTGCGCATGACGATCATGCATACCATTAATCATGCATTTTGTGTTGACGCTGCATGTGTTTAAACTCAAAGATTTATGAATATAGCAGAGTCACAAGTTTAAAAACTAATAGTTAATCATCAGTTAAACGTTCAAATAACTATTGGATAAAACCCATGAATGCACAATGTTATTATAATATTAATCATGATTTTTTGGGCTTAGAGGGGAATACCTATTGCTCGAAACACGTACCAAGTGCCTACCTAGCTAGCTAATTAACAATCCTCACTCAATGCTATCGATATTACTAGAGATGTCAGCACTGAGCTCAAGCAGAAATGGTCTAACTCTTACAATGTTACTTATACTTGGAATGAACAATGATATTGTGGAGGCCAAAAGTGAAGGTATAATAGTACATACTACAGTATGTGGCTAATTAAATAACCACTAGCTGATACAACTTCAATAGTTTTTCTACTGGAACCACAGAATGTGCAGCAGTGATCAGTGGTCCCCTAAACAATGGAGGATCTCCATTGACTATTTTGGAAGCAAATAAGACTCATCCAGCAAGAGTTAGATGTCAGGCGACTTGCTTGGATCAACAGGGAACTTCATACCATCCAGCAATGGCTCTCATCTTACACGGTCAAGAACAATATGTACCAGTATATGGAGCACGTGACAGCTTCACTAATTCAAGGCATGGCTTACACTTTGAAATACATGCCAGCTATTGTGAGGCACAAAATAACTACACCATGGAGTATGAGTATCTCATCACCTCCGATGCTTCTAAAATCGATCGTTCTGTTGTATTCTGTGGAATTACATATTATGACTGGCCTTATCGTCAGGAGTGCACATGCTGGGGGCAGTCATATGGAATATTATATGTGGAAGTGGATACACTTGCTGATTATCAGGCTCCCACCAATCCTTCAAGCACTCAGGCCGCATACACTAGTACTGCTATACTAAATTATTGTGCATCTATTATACAACAAAGCGGTAATGGTACTGGTATATCTAGATCTGGTGCAGCTGGATGGCTGCACATACTAATCCCCATTATCCTTGTGATTATTGTAATCACAATTACCCTGCCTTTGGCTGTTGGATTTCTTTACCTGAGATTACGCAGAAGACAAAAATCTAATGTAGTTGCTCCCCAGTGTATTCAGACAGTGGAGCAAACGTTAGTGATAAAAGTGGAGCAACCTGTGGCCAGTGAGAGTGCAGCAGTGAGGGAGAAGGAAACATCATTCAGTGAAAATTCTGATTCTAGTTGTTCCTCCATCCAGGCTCAACTTCAAGAGAAGTTACCAGATACTATAAGTTCCCGAAGCAAGACTTTGTGAAAACAGTACTAGTAGCTCAAACTATTAGTCGCCTATACAGTGCATGAGTTACCTTTTTTGTATAATACATGCGGAGATAAGAGTAGCTGGATTAGTAGCTGATGATAATATTTTTATAGCTATAATAGTGTTTTGTAACAAGGCGAGCTGTGTGCATTTATAATAATTATTACTTCTATGTATTCGAGAGTGATTCCATGCACTGATCTTTTATATACTATAGTTATTTACTTTATTACAATCTATAGCTAGCAACAGTACATTAATGTTATTAGTTATGTATCAGATTCTGAGACTGATTCCACTAGTATCTTTCACTATCAATTCAATTTACTTGTCTCCCAATTCCAGAATCACTTCGATTAGTGGCAGGTGCTCTTTCCCCCTCTTTTCGTGGTATGCTATATCATTTGGAACGTGCAAGGCACGAAAGAGAAAGCAATTTGAGATATATAGTAAGAGAGAGAATTAGTTGACCTCTCATGGGTGTAGATAACTTTCTTGTTGGATTGCCACCATGGCAGTGGTACATGTTGTAAATAAAATTAATAATGATTAATGAGAGAGTGACTCGTCCCTTTTGGTAGTATTATACTGAGCCACAGCTTGATTAGCCCTTGATTGTACATAGTTTATGGTGAAAAATCTCGGGGGGGGGGGGGGGGGGGGGATCGGAGGGGGCTTGTTGAGAGATGTCTTTGATGTGAATTTATATTGACAACTCTCTCTCCCTCTCCCTCCTTTAGATTTGTGTTCCTTCTGGAATATTTGACATGGACAAGGTGATGACAGCGCTTGCCTATCAGGCAGACCCTCAGTCGATTGAGACAGACAGCTACACCATGTTTCGCCCACGAAAGAAGTCCAACGTTCTCAGCTCAAGATAAACAAAATTAATCATCAACTGATCAAAAAAATGGCATCTTTAGTTTTCTTATTCTCATGATAATATTTTCTCTTTATCTGATCATTGACTGTGTATTCATTCCTTGCTCTCAACTCCACGATTCATGCTCCTGGAATTAGTGGTGTTAATTAATTATTATTAACAGTTACTTGATCCTCAATACTGGTATTTATAGCCATGTATCATGTTGTCATGCAATTCACTGTGTTGATGTATTATTGCACATTCCTCTACTTGTACGATTTTCAGATGATCACTTCATTAATGGTTTAGAGGCAGGCACAATATGGGTGTAGTACACTTATACTGGCATTGCTTTTCTAATTAAATGGCCATAATAATCACTACATAGCAATCTAGTGTAGTTGTAGCTTGCCTGTCCTGAGCACAGTAGTCATAAGGGAGGTTTCTATAAGGCCACACAAACTTGATTGTTAGTTTCTCGTCACCGCCCGCGTCTGTTTCTACCTACCGCTTCTGCCTTCATTATTGCCTTGGAACACCAGCCACACCTCTTTTTTGCTAATTATTTGGGCGGTTCCAGGAAACCACACCCTCAAAATGCCATAATATTGAATAATGAATAATGAATAATGACCGCCCGCCCGCCCGCATAGAAATATAAAAACGGGTGGACGAGAAACTAATAATGTAGTTTGATTGGCCTAATATAATATTATACGAATTAATATCCAGGGAAGGATGCACGAGCATTATGTTGGGATCCAACTCTGTGCAGCGCTAGCGCGCAATAATATCTACCTATACCAGATCCTTATGATGATTTTGAAATTTTGAAATTATCGACCTATACCTAATATTGTAGATTAGGCCCACTTCGAGCAAAAAATTAATATTATTTGAGCATGACGACCATTACCGTCTACACAAGTTGTTTATCCTCAAAGGAGGTCATGCATTCATTTTGCCTAATCATGCATTTTGTGTATGAATAACACCATAATAATATTATTATTATACATGTAGCACAGTGATAATTTTTAGCTAGTCGTTCAGAAAAAGAATGTTCAATGCTTACTAATTAAATTTTAGCCTATTGGGGATGTAATATAAAACCTATGAATGCACGTCATAATGTTAATCATGATTTTCTGAGGCTGGAGGGGAATACCTGATGCTCAAAACACCAAGTAGCTACATAGCTAGCTAGCTAACAATCCTCACTCAATCATCGGCTATCGATATCAGTAGCTCAGACTAGAGATGTCAGCAGTAAGCTCGAGCACAAAGGTTCTAGTTCTTGTATGGCTACTTGTACTCGGAATGAACAATGTGGGAGCCAACAGTGAAGGTATATTATATTAATTTTGTAGAATAATATTACAGTATGTGGCTAATAAATAACTACTAGCTGATACAATTTGCATGTAAATTAATTTTGTACTGGCTAAAATTATACTACAGAATGTGAGGCAGTGATCAGTGGTCCACTAAACAATGAAGGTCAGGTACTTCGATTGACTATTTTGGACATGAATGAGACACATCCAGCCAGAGTTAGATGTCAGGTGACTTGCTTGAATCAACAGGGAACTAGTACATACTATCCAATAATGGCTCTTATCGTGACCAGTCAGGAAAAATTCATACCAGTACATGTCATTGACAGATTCTATTATTCAAGGGATGGCTTGCATTTTGAAGTACGCACTGGAAATGTCAGCAATTGTGAGGCACAAAACAACTACACCATGGAATATGAGTATCTTATCACCTCTAACTCTTCTAAAATTGACCGTTCTGTGGTAATCTGTGGAGTCCATGCATTTCATGATTGGCCACCACACATATTATGCTGGGGGCAGTCATATGGAATTATACGTTCTGAAGTGGATACTCATCAGGCTGCTACTAACCCTTCGAGTGATGAGGCCACATACACTGCTGTAACAGCTAGTATTACATCTAATATCTGCTGCCAGCTCAGCGGTGTGGCGTCTGCTGGACCGCTGGTGTTCACACTAATGTCCACTATGATCGTGATTATTATAATACTATTCGTGATTACTCTACTATTGACTCTTCGCCTGAGACAATCACGCATAAAAATTTCTCCCCAGCCTTGTGCTCAGATAGTGGAGCAATCCTTAGTGATAAAAGTGGAGCAACCTGTGGCCAGTGAGAGTGCAGCAGTGAGGGAGAAGGAAACATCATTCAATGAAAAATCTGATTCTAGTCGTCCCTCCATTCAGGCTCAACTTAAAGAAAAGTTACCTGATACTATAAGTTCCAGAAGCACGACTTTGTGAAAACAGCTGCTCAAACTCTATTGTAACCGTATTAGTTATTAGTCGCCTAGTGCATGTCCCTTTTATTATAGCTACTATTAAGGAGACATGATAGGAACGGGCACGTTGAAAACAATTGTATGTCTATTATTTTTAAGTTTGGGTTTATTTACACATCTATCCTTAGCTATACCTTGGTATCTGTTTATTGTACAATGCATTTATAGAGTACATTGTATATACATGTGTAGGAGGGTAATGCAATGGAAACCCAAATTTAGCTTGAGATATGATAATCATGTTATGCGTTGCAGGTTGACAGTGTTTTAATAAAATTAATGCATTACATGTATACTGGGGAATCACCTCAGGGGGGCTGGGGTATTCTAAAACCTGACATCCATAGCACTGGCTATGCAGCGGTTTCAGTACTCATTCATGATTAGAGTCTGAGATGCTAGCTAAGGTCATGATCAGTGAATCAGATTTACGTACTTCATACTAGTAACTTATGATGGTATAGAGGCATGCAGACACAATACGGCACACACTCTGCTAGTATTATTAGAGTCTAGTGTAGTGTAGCTTGCCTATCCTGAGCACATTATTATATTAATTAAGTAGTCATAGAGATGAACTAAAAATTAATATCCAGGGATGCATGAGGATTATGTTGGGATCCGATGCCACTGCATTAATATCATAGATAATTAAATTTTAGACTATGCACACGTAGTCAATAAATTAATTATCTATGTTAATAAATACACATAATTATGTTATTACCGTCTACACAATTTGTTTATCCTCGTGCATTTATTGTGCATTTTGTGTTGACACAGACTCAAAGAGGTATGAATAACACCCATATCAAGAAGTGTGTACTATAAAGTGATCATCACACCTTTATAGTTGATCACTTTATAGTGTCAATGCACGTTAATAAGCTCTATGGGGGTGTGGCCACTGCTGTGATATGGTACACTAGAACAGGGCAGTATAGCTAGTAACATAGTAAATCATACTGGATGGTTTTCTAGCTTTAGAATCATTGTATATAGGCAGTTGCTGATAACCTAATCATATAGTACTCTGTTTCCCATTCTTTTGTGGCTTTAATTTGGCTGATCTGCACTTGTTACTATACATCTGGCAACTTCAACCCAAAAATGACGCAACTTAACAATGGTTAATTCATACACTTGAGGTATCAAATTGATCAGGAAAGATCAAATGTTATGGTACTGACTTGTGATTTTTGATATTTTGGTTGTATTTTTAGATATTCATAAAGTTTGGATGACCCCAAAATCATTCCCTATACTTGATAATGTAAAAAAAAGGACGTAGTGGATAATTTCGACCCAAAAATGACGCAAGATAACTTTAACGAAAGCACACAGTTTTAGTATCAAACTGATCCAAAAAGGTTGAATTTTATGGTTCTGGGTTGTGATAGTTGAAAATTCAGTTCTACTGTGAATGAGAAGCAAAAGTAAGCCAAAAACCAGTAACTTTTAGAGCAAAATTGCACCTAGAAACGTGTGAGTAGGTGTTAATCTGTGACAGTATTCATACCTCTATGCAAAATGATCACTAGTTCTTCATATGACATGTATTATTATACATGTAGCACAGTGATAAATTATAGCTAATCATCCAGAAGAAATGCTCAACGCTAGCTATTGGATGTAATATAAAAACCCTTGAATGCACATTGTGTAATCATGAATTTCTTGGACTGGAGGGGAATTATCTGATGCTTGAAATACCAAGACTTAGTGCCTACCTAGCTAATAAGCCTCCGACTCAATGCTATTGATGTTATTACTAGAGATGTCAGCACTCAGCTCAAGCAGAAAGGGTCTACTTCTTATCTGGCTACTTGTACTTGGAATGCCGAATAATATAGAAGCCAACATTGGAGGTATATTATAGTTGTACATATACGGAAGCATGTGGCTAATTAAATAATCACTAGCTGATACAACTTACAATAGAAATTTGTACTAAATGTATGATTTTCTATACCACAGAATGTGAGGCAGTGATCAGTGGTCCACTAAACAGTGAAGAGGAGGTACCAGGACCTCCATTGATTGTTTTGGAAATGAATGAGACCCACCCAGCCAGAGTTAGATGTAAGGCAACTTGCTTGGATCAACAGGGAACTAGTACTTACAATCCAGCAATGGCTGTCATTGTGACCAGTCAGGAACAATTCATAAAAGTATATGGAGCACGTGACAACCTCTATTCATGGGATGGCTTACATTTTGAAGTACGCACTGGAAATATCAGCTATTGCGAGGTACAAAACAACTACACCATGGAATATGAGTATCTCATCACCTCCAACTCTTCTAAAATTGATCGTTCTGTTGTAATATGTGGAGTCAATACATCTCATGTCTCACCCCCGTATTCATCGCACACATGCTGGGGGCAGTCACATGGAATTATACGTTCTGAAGTGGATACTCATCAGGATCCCACTAATCCTTCAAGTAATGAGGCCACATACTGTTGTTGTGCTGCCAATAGTTCGACATTGTTGATATACCCACTAATTATAACCTCCACTATCGTGATTATTATAGTATTTGTGATCATCCTACTATTGACTGTAGGATTTCTTCGCCTGAGATATCAATCACGCATAAGAATTGCTCCCCAGACAGTGGAGCTGATAAAAGTGGAGCAACCTGTGGCCAGTGAGAGTGCAGCAGTAAGGGAGAAGGAAACATCATTCAGTGAAAAATCTGATTCTAGTCATTCCTCAGCCCAGGCTCAACTTCAAGAGAAGTTACCTGATACTATAAGTTCCCGAAGCAAGACTTTGTGAAAACAGCAATTTGAGCTTTGTTGAAACCATATACTTATGATAACTATTAGCTGTAATAATAATATTATTATTTAATTTAATTTAATTTAATTTAATTATATAGTGCATGTGTCACTATTAAAATTTTATATAAGGAGACATGTTAGCTAGCTATGTTGCAGCTCATGCAAAGGAATAATTGCATGGCTGTTTATTATCCTTACTTGGTATCTATATTATATATGTATACACTTGTAGGGTGCATTGTGTAGGAGGGTAATGCAATGGAATCCCAAACTGTGAGACGATATAATACCGGGAATCACCTGGTCCTCAGAGGGGCTGCATGGGATCCTCTGAAACCTGACATCCAGCATGCATGTACTGGTCATGCAATGAATTAAGTATTCATTTATCAGAGTTTATAGGTGCCAGAGATGCTAGCTAAGGTCAAGGCTCTGGTTGTTGCCCTAGTAGGGCTGATAGTGCTTGGAGCAAGCTGTGTGGGAAGCAATAGTGGAGGTATATATTATGTAACAGTGTCATAATAGTATCTTTCTGTTGTGCATGTGAGTGTCTCAGCAACTAGCCTGTCTAATACACTAAGTATAATATGCATGACATGATAATTATATAATTTTTGTTGTGGCTACTATAGGATGTGAAGCAATCATCAATGGTCCATTGATTGGTGAAGATCTGTCACCCTGGAACCAGTTATTCTCCTTGGATATAAATGAAACTCACCCAGCAAGAGTGAGATGTCAGGTGACTTGCTTGAACCAACAAGGGTTTTATCATCCAGCAATGGCTCTCATTGTAACAAGTCAAGAAGAGTTCATTCCTATACTTCACTATCTCGATGGGGTAGACACCTATTCACTGAATGGTTTATATTTTGAAGTACATTACCAAAACTTCAGTCATTGTAATGTGCAAAATAACTACACCATGGAATTTGAGTATCTCATCTACTCCAATACTTCCGAAATCGATCGCTCAGTAGTCACATGTGGAGTTAAATTTCGTGCACATCTTTATCAGAATAATAGTATCTGTTGGGGAAATATGTTTGAAATTGTTCGATATCACGGCCTTGAATTAGTCAGTACTGATGTCCCACCACCAGTGTTAACCACTACTCCTAGACCAGAATATTTACTAAGTGAAGTCAGAAATTTGAGTCACGTGTTCACAAATCGGGATGAACCGGCTCGAATCATCTGTGAGACAGCCTGTGATGCTGAGGTATGTGATCCAGTGTTGAGACTAGACATACCTGATCCAGCAGCTAATGAAACACCTATCATCAAATACTTACCAAAAGAAAATGATGTAACTGAATTATATTTGCTCTATGATTTCAATATTGCAAAGAAGGGGAGGAATATCACTATTGCTGAATTTGTCATTGTCCCAAGAAGCAGCAACTTTCATAAAGTAATAGCCACCTGTCAATGGAGCTACAAATACCCACATGCAGGACATCTCTTTAAATTTCTCTGGGGGAGTATATTACATATTATTTATGAGTACAGTGAGGATCCTCCCCTGCATGCCATCTTGTTCACCCACGAGTAACAATTTAATTTTTTCATATCATATGGAATTTATAATTACTGTTGCCACACTTTCAGCAGCAGTGATAGTGCTTGTAGCAGTAATAATTGCACTGGTTGTAGGATTTCTCTACTGCAACGGTGTAAAATTACGCAAGAAAACCACTCCAGATTCTCGTGTTGAAGAACAAGTGGTGGTGAAACTGGAAGATATCAGTACTGCTGCTGAAGAGGAAGTGAAGCAGGAAGAAGTTGATCAATGTAAAGTTGATGATAGCTCAATGACCAAGGATAATCTTGTTCATAAGATAGATCTACCTGATTTTATAAGCTCCCGGAGTAATGACTAAAATTCTGCAATTTCATCAGAATTTCTGAAACACAATTATAATTCATGCATAATCATTGGAGTCAGATTTGATTCTACTGTATAGCAGTGTATCTGTACTATAATAATTTATAGGCCCTTGTAGCAAAATTACTTTGTTTTTCTACCTATAATTCATTTCAATGCTTACAAACAATGATTGTGTACATTAAATTATTTTCCAAGCTGCCATACATTACTATTAATTAGTATTGCTAGCTAGTTATTAAAATGGCATTCTCATGATATTGTTATTATTTTGATCATTGACTGAGTATTCACTCCTTGTTCTCAACCCCACGATTCATGCTCCTGGAATTAGTGGTGTTAATTAATACTGCTTTGGGTGCTTTTAATATGGCAGCATTTAATATTGGGATTCAAATTGGACACTGAGACATATTTTGCATGCAGGGTTTAAGCTTGCCAACATTATTCTGATTTGAAAACTAGTGAGCATGACGACCATTACCTCATGCACTACATATCACGTGCACAAAGCTAGCGCTATTCGTGCCTAGTTGCCTAGCTAGATTCCTCACATTCATATTAGCTAATCATGCATTTATGTTGACACTGCTGTTTTGACTATGAATATTACATATAATTAATAGTCCAGAACAATAGCAGTATACACAATAATAATATTGGCAGCCTGGAGGGGAATACTACCCACTGCATGTGATGCTCGCAACCATGACCAAGTAGCTATAACCAGCAATCCTCAATCAGTCTCTCTCAACATAGTGACTGTAGAGATGCCGGTACTCAGCAGAAAGGCTCTAACTCTTATATGGCTACTTATGCTTGGAATGAACAATGTGGAAGCCAACAGTGGAGGTACATAATATTGTATAGTATGTAGCTATAATAATGGTTAAATGATTGCCTGATATGGTATAATACACGGGTTTCCTATATACTATTGCAGAATGTGAGGCAGTGATTAGTGGTCCCCTAAGCAATAATTGGGAGGCATCAGAACCTCAGTTGACTGTTTTGGAAACAAATGAGATTCAGCCAGCAAGAGTCAGATGTCAGGCAACTAGCTTGGATCGCCTGGGAGCTTGCAGTCCAGATTCGTCTCTTATCGTAACTGGTCAGAAACAATTCACACCAGAATGTTTATATGGAGCACGTGACAGCTTCTACTCAAGGAATGGAGATATCAGTTATAATTGTGAAAACAACTACATCATGGAATATGAGTACCTCATCACCTCCAATGCTTCTAAAATCAATCGTTGTGTATCAGATAATATTGATCTAGAATATAGAATTGCTGATCCCACTGACCTTCCAAGCCCTCGGGCATACATGCTCATTAATATTACTAAATATAGAGAGTATGGAACCACACTTTTCTCGAGCACTACCCCTGCACCCACGACGACAAGTACGCATATATCTGCTGATACGACGACAAGCTTAAGTGCGCATATATCTGCTGATAGTGCTATAGATCTATACCCGGCTACTATTATCATTATATTATTATTGTTCATGATTACGCCACCATTGACTGTTGGATTTCTTTACATGAGATCAAACAGAAGACTAAATACTCCTCAGTGTGTTCAGACAGTGGAGAAAACGTTAGTGATAAAAGTGGAGCAACCTGTGGCCAGTGAGAGTGCAGCAGTGAGGGAGAAGGAAACATCATTCAGTGAAAATTCTGATTCTAGTCGTTCCTCCATCCAGGCTCAACTTCAAGAGAAGTTACCTGATACTATAAGTTCCCGAAGCAAGACTTTGTGAATACAGCAGCTCAAACTCTACATGTTGTAAAGAATTATATACATGTATCATTATTGGTCACCTATAGTGCATGTGTCACTTTAAATTTTCGTATAATAATATTATTAAGTACTAAAGAGAATCTGATATTCTATTGCATGTCTGTTTTAATTTTGTTATCCTTACTCGGTATCAATTAAGAGTGTTTAATATGCACTTATATATAGGGTGCATCGTGCATAGCAGTTACTGGTACGGTATACGTGTTTTCAATGAAAGTCCAAACGTTAAGATGATATTATGCACATTGACAGTGCTTTTAATTAATAAAATTAATGCATACCGGGAATCACCTCAGGCGGGCTGGGATCTTCCCATGTCTGAAACCTGACGTCCAGCACTGGCCATACAGTGAATTCAGTATTTGTTCGGAGTCTATGGGTGCATAGTACCAGAGATGTTGACAAAGATCAAGGCTCTGACTGTGGCCCTAGTAGGGCTGATAGTGTTTGGAGTAGGCCATGCTGCCGAAACCAATAGTGGAGGTATTGTATACGTATATACACTGTACATGGTATGGTATGATAGCTAATCATTGTGCTTGTTTTGGATGCTATAGGATGTGAAGCAATCATCAGTGGTCCATTGATTGGTGAAGATCTGTTGCCCTGGAACCAGTTATCCTCCTTGGATGTAAATGAAACTCACCCAGCAAGAGTGAGATGTCAGGTAACTTGCTTGAATCAACAAGGGTTTTATCATCCAGCAATGGCTCTCATTGTAACAAGTCAAGAACAGTTCATTCCTATAATTCACTATTTTGAAGGGGTAGATACCTATTCATTGAATGGTTTGTATTTTGAAGTAGATTACCAAAACTTCAGTCATTGCAATGTGCAAAATAACTACACCATGGAATTTGAGTATCTCATCTACTCCAACACTTCTGAGATTGATCGCTCAGTAGTAACATGCGGAGTTAAATTTCGTGCACATCTTCATCAGAATAATAATGTCTGTTGGGGAGATACGTTTGGAATTGTTCGATATCATGGCCTTGAATTAGTCAGTACTGATGTCCCATCACCAATATTAACCACTACTGCTAGTCCAGATTGTTCACGTGAAGTCAGAAAGTTATTAACAAATTTGGATGAACCGGTTCGAATTATCTGTGAGACAGCCTGTGATGCTGCGGTATGTGATCCAGTGCTGAGACTAGATATACCTGGTCCAGCAGCTAATGAAATACCTATCATAAAGTATTTACCAAAAGAAAATGATGTAACAGAATTATATTTCCTTCGTGATCTCAATGTCTCATGGAAGGAGAAGAACATCATTATCGCTGAATTTAATATTGTTCCAAGAAGCATTATACGATTTCTTAACACAAGAGCCACCTGTCAATGGAACTACAAATACACACAGGATGTTAATACAAATTTCTGTGGGGAAGTTTATGTCATATTATTCATAGCTGGCCTAATTCCGGATCCGACTGAGCCACCACCAATTCCTACAGATTCTACTAGCGACAAATCATATTATACGGAATTTAAAATCATTATTATCACATTTTCAGCAGCAGTGATAGTACTGATAGCAGTAGCTATTGTACCAGCTGTGGGATTTCTCTACAGTGTAAAATTACGCGAGAGAACCACTCCAGATTCTCGTATTGAAGAACAAGCATCACCCTTGGTTGTGAAACTGGAAGATATCAGTACTGCTGCTGAAGAGGAAGTGAAATCGGAAGAAGTTGATCAAAGTAAAGTTGACGATAGCTCAATGACTAAGAATAATCTTGTTCGTAAGATAGATCTACCCGATTTTATAAGCTCCCGGAGTGACTAAAAATTCTGCCAATCCATCAGAATTAAACATATAATAATAGCTAATTCATGCATATCATGATTATTGGAGTCAGATTCAATTCTTAATTCTTCTCTCTATATAGCTACTGTAACAGTGTATCTGTACTAGCGGCCCTGATAGCTAAATAAGTAATTATTTTTTCCTACCTATAATCCATTTTAATTTCGTCAATGCTTATATCAAACAATGATTCTGTGCATTATTTTTCCAAGCTGCTATATATAATAATAATATTATACATAGTTGCTAGTATATTATACCTATAGTTACTGTACTGACACACATGATCATGACTGAAAGCCAGGCTGACCATGATCAAAGTAGTACAAGTACAGATGTTTGGCTTAATATTAAGCACACTTCAGACTGGGAGAATACAGTATATTAAAATTACGCGAAATTATTGCGAATACCCGCCAGTACATAATATTATGGCGCAGCGCCGCACACAACCGGTACGTGGCCGTAGGGTAGGCTAGGGCTGTCACGCGCGGCCACAATAGCACCATGTTCTGAGTAGCGAGCTGATGTAGCTATAGACTCAGAACGCATCATAAAGCAAGGATTATAAAACAGAGGTATGACGATGTTGTTTAGCATTAAAGGTGTCTGTTACTACGGTATTAGCTAATGCCAGACTTACTATATTTATATTGAAGATGGATGCATAAATAGAGTAGGACCCGGGCCATGACTTTTTAGCTATACGCTATTTGCGTGATCGATTATTTATAAAGATTCAATCCCTGTCTATTATAGTTACACTACACTACTGTAACATTATTATAGTGAAGGTGGCTGGATGATTTGTGTCAGAATAGTACTCTGACTCTCTAGTGTATTGAAAACTGATAAATTTAATAATAATTTATTCCGAGGCTGGTCTGGGATGGCCTGAAATAGTCCATTTTGCTGGGAGAATTTTAGCAGATGGCATGTATGATAGAGCGGCCCTAACATACAGTACCATCAGCACCCTAATAGCCACTTATGGTAAACCACTACATACACTGGCATATCCTGAAGAGTCAGTGTTAGTGCTTATCAGTTGGGCTACAATTAGTGGTTTGTACGGTGGCTTCTTTCTACATTTTGGAGTGAGTTCAAGTAAGGTTACATGAAATTTAGCTCTATAATAATGGCACATTTTCTTTCATAGTTTCATGCATCTGATCATGCATGAAAGAAATCATTTCAAGAAGTGGTGTACTTTTTTGTTTGGGTGCTATAGTCAATATTTTGCTGGTGATTGTTTCACACTGATTATCAAGTTTGTTCATGCATTTAATACGCAGGATTATTCATGATCGGGATGTATCCCAGATTGCTGGTGTTCATCCTATTGCTGGCCCAGGGATGTGTTTCAGCTACTGATACTTCGACAAAACGTTTGTTATTCAATAAAGGCGAAAAGCAGTCACAGAAGTATTCAGAAACTGAATCCTTTTCACGGTCTGCTTCAGATCAGTTTGCTCTATTCAAATATTTTGTTACTGTTGATCCAGTTAGTGCAAAGGCAACAGATAATGACACTTGCATAATTTCACCCCATGATGAGAGACATTCTTCTGTTTTTTGCAAAAGCCTCGATCATGCATTGCAGATTTATCGTGGTGTAAGCTCAGTGGTGATTTATCTGGCTGCCCCTACAGCGATGTATCACCTCAATTTCACTTATAATGTAACGAAACAACAGAAGATTTGGTTCTATGGCAACAGCAGCTTGTCTCCTGCAATCCCAACAATCAAATGCAGTGAAAATGTTGGATTGTCCTTCAGAAATTCAAGCAATATTTCCATCAGTAATATAGAATTTGTCAACTGTGGAAGTGTACAGAACAGCACTAGCAGGGATGTCTCAAAATCGGCGTCCATGTTCCAGTTGCTGACAATAACAGTTGGGCTCTACTTTTATAATTGTACGGATGTCTCAATGAGACAAGTTCGAGTGATAAATGGTTCTCAAGCCATTGGAGTGATTATGTATGATACAAATGGAAAGGTTGAAATATCTAACTCAACGTTTGCAAAGAACTCAGTTCAAAAGTACGGAAGTGATTCTGGGGGTGGAGGATTTGCGGTGGAGTTTACTTATTGCAAACCAGGAGATAACACTTGTAGCAATGAATATTATGATCCACTTTATAAAAGAAATACAAATTCCTCGTATACCTTTGATAACTGCATTTTTCTTGAAAATCAGGCCGTACAAAACCATTCAGGCATTATCAACATCAAAGTATCAAGAAACTACCATGATGCTACCGGCCAAGGGGGTGGATTGTCAATTCACATCAAAGGCAATGCCAAAAACAACTCCTTTATTTTGTCCAATAGCCAATTCATAAAGAATAATGCTACGTGGGGCGGTGGTCTGCACATAGAAATGGATGATACCTCAACCAACAGTTTGATCATAGTCTCTGGTTGCAATTTCTCCAATAATAGTGCTGCTACAGTTCTAGAATCCAAATACCACGACAGGTATACTGGAGGAGGTGCCATAGATGTTATTGCTACACCACATGATCGCAGCACGCTTCACATTAGAGACTGTTGGTTTACTTACAACCAGGCTTTAGAGGGAGGTGCTGTATACATCTCAATTGCTCGCCAAACTGATTTTGACCAGTCACTTGATGTTGTAATTGCAGATTCTCTCTTTGAGTCCAATCAAGCTAGACTTGGTTCTGCAATGGTTCTCACAAACTTTCCAGTTCACCCAAGAGGATTCTTACCAGAGATTCATATCTGTGACTGCACTTTTTTAAGAAATAACTATTCCATCAAAGCTTATCCATACCACCCAGGCGGACGTGCGGCAGTTTATGTGAGTCAGATTCCCGTTTCATTTCAAAATAGTGTCACCTTCAGTAATAATTTTGGGTCAGCTTTAGTTGCTGTTGGAACATTACTCAACTTCAATGACACATGGATTGCAAACTTTAGTGAAAACTCCAGCGATTATGATGGTGGTGCCATTGCATTGCTAGGAGATGCTACAATTCTCGTTGGACCGAATACTAGTATGATATTTGTGGGCAACAATGCCAGCTACTTTGGTGGGGCAATTTACAATCGTGACATCACCGAAGAACAGTTAAAGTCAACTGCAGACTGCTTTCTTCAATACAGTGTGCCATTTCTTGATCCTGACAATTGGACAGCCCACTTTAATTACTCTGGGAATAAAGCACATATGGGTGGATGCTCTATATTCACTACTTCTCTCTTTCCCTGCGTCTGGAACTCTCAATCCGATCTCTCTGAAGTATTTCACTGGAATAACTGGAAATACGATCATCAAAGGGAATCCGATGTTAAATGTAAGCATGGTGAGATTTTTACAGAGCCGGGTAATTTTACCTCCAGCATTCCAAACTGGCAAATGCCTGACCCCATCAAAATTTATCCCGGGCATGCTTTTACGCTACCATTGACTGCTTACGATGATCTTGGAAACAATGTTACAAATGATACAATCTATTCTGCACAAATGCTGAATGAGCATTCAAAATCACTTGCAAAAGTGGAGCCTGGATTCACATATGTTGCTTCTAATTACATTAGCATTTTAGGAAGACCAGGAAATGAGATTAAACTTAAATTGCAGACCGAGGGATCACGGACTATGCATGTAGTGCTAAATTTGACGATCCAGAGTTGCCCTTCTGGGTTTGTGTGTAGTAAAAATGATACAGAGTTTGACAGTCGCTGTCAGTCATCTGGCAATATGCATCACATCAAATGCCAATGTCCAACTGAGGAGTACAGATATCGAGGTCATTTAAAATGTAGTTCAGAGAAATTTTTGACTACAATTGACTTCAAACATTGGTATGGCCCAGTCTATTTAAAGAAATTTAATGAAACTAAATTTTTAATGGGTAGTGTACCACTATCATATACTGATATCCACAGTATGTCAGTTAGTACTATAGACCTTCCCAGAAGTATCATAGAAGTTGATAAAAAAATTTGTGGGAATTTAAATCGAAGAGGAACTTTATGTGGAGAATGCATTGACGGCTATGCAGTGGCTATCAATTCACAAGCACATGAATGTGTACCATGCAACAGTACTACTCCCGCGGAGTTCATCAAGTTTCTGTGTGCCTATGTTGTCCTGACGTACTTGCCTATAACGGTGTTCTTTCTGCTGATCATCTTCTTCAATATCAAGCTAGCCAGTAGTGCAGCGGCTGGGTTTGTACTCTATGCACAGACGATCAGTGTTAGACATTTTCTTTATCCGGAAGCTCCAGATGGCGCAGGACGATTAGTTCAGAAGATACTGATGACTATTTACGGAATCTTTAACTTGGAGTCGTTTACGTTCCTGATGCACCCCTTTTGTCTCAACAAGAATTTTACAACACTTCACAAGTTTTGCCTGGAGTATGTCATTGCTTTTTTCCCACTAGTAATGATTGTGGTTATCTATCTCCTTTACAAATGCAAAGCACTCTCCTATAAATGTAACTGTAAAAAACGGCGAAGGAGGACTAATTTGGATCTAGGTAAAAAATCTTGTTGCAAAAAGCCATCATTGATCCATGCCTTTACCGCATTCATGCTACTCTCATACACTAAGTTTGGTGAAGCTTCCATGAATACTGTCTTCATAACAGAGCTTTTTAATGCTCAGGGTAAAGCCCAGGCTCATAGAATTTTTCTGGCCGGACACTTGTCTTTTACAGATCGCCAGTTTCTCTTCCCTTTTGGTATTCTTGCCATACTTATCCTAGTGTTTGTTGTATTTCTCCCTCCTCTACTTCTACTTGGACCATTTCAATTCATCGACTGGCTTGCAGATAAACCAAGATTTGGATTTATTCACAGAATTTGGCCATCAATCACTATCCATACTTTTCTGGACACCTTCCAAGGCTATAAACCAAATCGACGTTTCTTTGCTGGTTTGTATCTGCTGTTTCGTCTTGCTAGATTACTTACCTACTCCTTTGCACCAGATCTTCTCTCTATCTACATCATTCAACTTATAATAATCTTGGTCTTCTTAGTTATTATTTCTCTCCTGAGGCCATATGCCAACGAAAGGTACAACTACTTGGATATTCTCCTGTTTTTGAATCTTGGAATTATGAATGTTCTTGCAATCTATGTGAATGAACACAAGTTCATTGCCAGCATTCATGCTGTCGTAAGTGTCCTGGTAACTCTACCATTGATCTATATGGTATGCTTTACTATATGGCATAAAACACACAAGCGAAAGCATTATAAAATTGTCAAGGAGAAGATAAGTCGACGCCTTGTCAACCCAGTAAGATCATCCAGAGATTTCGAAGAGACAGAGCAACTTCTCACTAGCAATGATGACGATGATCAATTGGTTGAGTCCATTGATTACTCCAGTGATGATCCAGATGATAGTATCTTTCAGAGGGCAGCAAGAGTCAACCGCTTTCGAGCGGCTAGCATTGAAACTCATCCTCCAAGAGAGCCTGGTGGAGTGCATAAATCAGTGGTAAGCATTGTAGAACCACGGATGCCAACATCGAACAGTGTTGAAGAGGAAGGGGAAATAGATACTGGGAATGACTCGGGGATTGGAAGACAAAGTAATGAAAGGCTGGCTCAACTAGATCAAATTTAAAGTTTTCTGATACTATATTATAAGTTCTTGGAGTAACAATTTTGTGAAAACTTGTATACCACAGCAGACCGAAGCCCAATTAATTTAAATTTTGATAATAGTTAGCATGATACAGGTATTATTAATAGAGTGTGTTGTTACAAATTAATTGTTATCTATAGCAGTTGGTAAACACACAGTAGCTACACAATAGTAATAGTTTTGTATTATTCTAGTTAATATGTATTTACGAGTGATTCCACTGATTTTTCAATACTTTGTTCCCCAATTCCAGAATCACTTTGATTAGTGGCAGGTGCTCTTTCCTCCTCTCCCTCCTTCTTAGGCATCTGTGGCTCTAGAATGCTCACGACTGACTTGTATACTCCATCCGATCTGCTTGGAGGGCGGGTACGAATATTTGCAGTACGATATCGATTTCCTCTAGCTGCTCTCTGGAACACTTCCTCGTCCGGATCATCACTGGAATAGTTGATAGATTCACCAAATGGATCATCACCACGACTGCTTTTGAGCAGTTTTTGAGTCTCTTCTCCTGATGATCTAGCTGGGTTTGTAAGACATTGACTGATTCTCTCTTTTACTATCTCAAATTGCTTTCTCTTTCGCACCGTGTTCCAAATGATACAACAGACCACATAGATCAATGGCAAAATTAATAGTATGCACTCCATAGCATAGATACCACCATTGTAGTTACGTTCGCTGACATAAATGGTAATTGAGTTCAAAAGTCCAAGATTCAGAAAAAGCAGGATTTCCAAAGTATTATAGTATTCTTTTGCATACGGCCTCAGCAGTGAAACGAGGGCAAAGAATATAAAAATTACTACCAGCTGCATGACATAATGTGAGAGGGTATCGGGAGAAAATGAGAAGACAAGAAATAAAAACAGCCTCAATAGCAAATGGAGTCCGGTAAAGAAACGTCTGTTTGGTTTGTAGCCTTGGAATGTGTCTAGATAAGTGTGAATAGTGATTGAAGGCCAAAATTTGAGGATACAGCGAAATCTTGGTTTATCAGCAAGCCAGTCTATGAATTGAAGAGGTCCAAGTAAAAGAAGAGGAGGAAAGAACACAATAAATATGAGGACAAGTATGGCAAGAATGCCAAAAGGGAAGAGAAACTGGTGATCGCTAAAGGACAAGTGTCCGGCAAGATAAATTCTTTGAGCCTTAAAAGCACCTGTAGCATTAAAGAGTTCAGTCATGTAGACAGTTTTCATGGAAGCCAGGCCAAATTTGGTGTATGAGAGAACAATGAATGCTGTGAAGGCATGAATCAATGTGCTCTTAGGTGGCTTTCTACAGCAAGGTCGTTGAGAAGCGGAAATACTTCTTACTGAGGTTGCACTGTCTGGATCCGCTTCAACAACTACTTCAGACTCTGCCGTCCCTTTATTTCTGATAGTTTGACGGCGACAAATGCAGCATAACACCTTACACTTGTAAGGCATGAAGATGATCGCAATCACCAGGAGTGGAAAGAGAGCGACAGCATAGTCAAGGCAGAGTACATGAAGAGTGGTAAAATTTTCATTGAGGCAAAAGGGATGCATCAGGAACGCAAAAGACTCCAAGTTGAATATCCCATAGATAGTCATTAGTATGGTACGGATCACTTGTGTTGGTCCATTTGGGACTTGAGGGTAGAGGAAATGCCCGGTGCCGATTATCTGTGCGTAGAGTACAAACCCCACCGCTGCACTGCTTGCTAGCTTGATATCAAAGTAGATGATCAGTATAAAGAATATCATTATCGGAAAGTAGGTCAAGGCAATGTAGGCTGATAAAAATTTGACAAATTCTCCGGGAGTCGTATGGTTACAGAGTACACACTGGTAGTTGCGCGAGTTCACTGCTACTGCATAGCCATCAATACATTCACCACACAATGTCCCTGTCCTGCTTATATTTCCACATAGTGTCTCATTAAGCTTACTAACGTCTTGTGGAAGATTTACAATATCTGATTTAGTTTCTTGAGATATGTACACCAGAGGTATCCTACCCATCAGAGTCAAATTCCCATTTTTAGAACGATTCAGTACAGGTCCATACCAATAGCCGATGTCTATGCTGCTAAGCAACGTGTTTTGATCACATTTTAAATGGTTTAGATACCTATACCCATCAGGTGGGCACTGGCATGAGATCCGTTTAACATCGATACCAGTTGCTGAGCTGCAATGGTATATTATAGTTCCATTCTGACTACATATAGTCCCAGAAGGACACTCCTTGAGAGTCACGTTTAGTATGACGTGCATTTGTCGAAATTCTTCGGTTTGCAATTGAAGTTTGACAGTACTGCTGGGTTTTCCATTAATGCTCATATAGTTAGAAATGATGTAAGAGTATCCGTCTGCGATCTCGGCCGTTGAGTTGGGGTCCTGCAACTCTGCATAGTAGATGGTATCATTTGTAACATCGTTACCAAGATCGTCGTGAGCACCCAGCGGTATCCTGAATGGAAATCCGGGAAACACTTCAATTGGAGCAGATATACTATTCCACTTGGATTTATTAAGACTGAAGAACTGTATTGGTTCGGTAGAGATTTCATCTTGCCCACATTTATAATTAGTGTCATGATAATTCCAGTTTTTCCCCCGAAAGACATCTGATTCACAGTTATTACCATGTTTCCACGTACATGGGACAATAGATGAAGAGAATATTGAACATCCACCAAACTGTGCCGTATTCCCAGAGAAATTGAACTGTGCTTTCCAATCATCAGGCTCAATAAAAGGATCAGTGTATTGAATAAAGCAGTCTGCAGTTGACATTAAACGTTCTGCACTGATGTAGCGGTTGTAAATTGCCCCTCCATGTCCTTTGGCAGAGTTATTCACGAACGTCATACGAGTATTTGGTCCAACGAGAATACTAGCATCTCCAAGCAGTGCTATGGCACCTCCATTACTGGCAGAATTGTTAGTGAAGTAGGCAACGGCTTGGTAAAGTTAACTTGCATTCCAATTGCAGATAAAGCCGAGCCAGTATTGTCTTTGAAGATAGTGCGATTTTGAAATGATATAGGAATATCACTAATATGCACCACTGCAGTGCCAACCGGATGTATTGGATGTAACTTGGTATTCAGGTGTAAATAGTGATTATTTGAAAAATTACTGCTGTGGATTTTAATTGGTAATAAAACTCCGAATGTCAATGTTGGAAATGTGCAGATAACCATCGCTGAACCTATACGAGCACTATTGGACTCAAGTAGGCAGTTTACTATCGAAATTTCTAAAGAATGGTGGACATAATTATAAGAATCTGATGAATTTAGTTTAGTTTGGCGAGCAATCAATAGATACATACCACCTCCTCTTGCAGCCCGGTTGCGTGTGATATTACAATCCTTTATATGAAGTCTGTTGAAATTTTGGGCTGTAGAGACTATGTCCACAGCTCCTCCAGATGTGTAGTTATCATTTACTTCAAACAGGGCACTATTGTTAAAGAAATTACAACGTAAAATTGTAATTGAGTTATTTGAGGACTGCTTATCGATTGTTATGTGAAGTCCACCTCCCCAAACAGCAGTATTGTTTAAGAATTGGCAATCGGTTAACTTGAAGGAATTATTCATACCATCACCTTTGATGTTAATCTTCAATCCACCCCCTTGGCCGAGATAATCATAATCATTGTAGTATTTTGGTTCTTTCTTGTAATGGTTGTGGTTTATCACTGAATTAACTGCCACATTGTCTTGAAAGGTGCAGTTATGAAATGAGTATGCAGAATCTTTATTCTTTCTGTAGTATGTGTCGTTGCAAGAGTTGTCTTCAGGTTTGCAATAGGTGAACTCCACAGCAAACCCTCCACCTCCTGATTTACCAGTCGACTTTTCGACCGAGTTGCTTGCAAAGGTCGAGTTGTATATTTCAATTTTTCCATCCGTATCATTCATTACAACCCCAGTAACTTGAGAGCCGTTTAATACTTGAACTTGGTTCATTGCAACGTTCGTACAGTTGTAGAAATAGAGCCCTGCTTTCATAGTGGAGGAATTTTTGCTGGCAGAACTAATTATTGGTACCTCACTTCCACAGTTCAAGAATTTCACATTACTGAAGAAAACGTTGCTTGAATTTTCAAAAGAGAAACCCACACCTTCCAGGCACTCAATCATAGGAATCGAAGTGGTTTGATTATGAGGCAAGCTACTGCTACTGTTCCCATAGAACCAGATATCGTGCTGATTCGTCACATTATAGGTGGAATTAAGATGGTCAGGGGTTACAAGATAAAACACCACAGAGCTTTTGCCACCATACATTTCCAGGGCATCATTTAGACTTTTGCATGTAGCCTTCAACTTTCCTCGTTCAGGTGATTCAGAATCATTATGGCAATTTTCATTGTTGGTTGCTGTTACATTAACAGTAATGATGTACGAATATTGAGCAAATCTTTTAGATTCTGTGATAGAATTGATATCTTTTGATCGATCGCTAAACTGCCAAGATGGTACATGTGGTAGTACAGAATTGCCTCCTGAAGGCAGTAGGAAGATTATCAAACAAGCATACCATGAGAAAAAGACGACTTTGTGAAACATCTTCACTTTTAACCTGCATTGCATAAGGTACGATACAATTATAGCTCTATAGTAGCCATGTGCTCAGGCTGGACCCTCTCATAATGATTATAACATTATTATAGAGCCTGTAAGCTACAGCACATCCGATGGTATACACGTGTACAACATTTTTTGTTGCATATTGTGTAGCACATTCATGCACAACTGCCCTGAGACACAGTCATAACATACAATGTCATGTAACAGGGGAGTTGGTCAGATATCATAGCTATAGTTAGCTACATAATAGCAGATTGTTCCCAGCCTCACTACTGGGTAGTGAAACTGGGCCTTAATTGTCCACAATGACAATCATCATTGGAACAGGTGGCCTTTGCTACATACCTGCATATAAGGCTTTCTAGAGCACAGAGTATTAATGTAAGGAGATTCCCCTGAACACAAGCAATACATGATAAGGGCATGTGACTCAAGATCTTCCCATAGTACCATAATGGCACTTTGATTTACCTCTCTCAAAATTATCAGTCAACGATCAGGGTTTCATCCAGCGACAAAAAATTGGGGTGGAAGCGTGATAAATGAGTGGGCGTATTCAGCACGCCAAGTTCCTTAATTAGGATGTATTTTAGGGGAATTTCTTTTATTCTTCAACATTGTTTCGGATAATTCTTGATCACAAACAAATGCTAGTTATTTTATTTGGTGATTACTGTGATATTATGATGCTTAATTTAATTAAAGTCAAATTTTTAGGGGGGGAAGCTAGGGAGTTTGGAGGGGAAGCTTCCCCCCTGTCCCCCCACTGGATGAAACCCTGACGATGAAGGTAGGCTAAGAGGCTCATCTGGCCTCAAATCTGACAGTGCCACAGTTCATACAGCTGGCAGGCCCTATGACTACTGACCACGGATAGTGACTCCAGGCACCAAGGCACACAAAATTTAACTATGTAGCTATATAGGCCTACTAGTAGCATAATCTATCAAGAGCCTGTACCAAAATACAATAGCTAGCATATCGTTCATGAATATTTACATTAACATTGAGCTCTTTTCGACTGAACACTTAAAAAATGGTTGAAACTACTGAAAAATTTGAAATCAGCATCTTGAAGTACCCCTAGAAGCATAAAATGCCCTGGAAAAGTGAGCAGCATGGAGCAAGTTGAAGTTATCCATCAGCAATATTTGTGTGCCACAGTAGTAGAGTATGTGGTATTTTATGGAGTTTTCCTGAAGCCCTGCAATTCCGGAAGTGGTTACAACCCAACACTTTGGATACTGCAGTGTAGTGCTATCTTTGCTGAAGCCTGTGGTGCAAGTTTGGTGTTCGTAGCACATTGTAGTGAGTAGTTATGATCCCTGAAACTTCATAATATTTAAATGTATGCAGGTTTTTTATAGGCAATTTTTTGTGTGTCTGACATGCCTATTGTTATTAGCTAGTTCAGATTTCCTGCCCGGGCGTGTTGATCCAAACTCCTACGAGATCCAACAGATTATGCTCGCCTACAGTGTCAATATCCACATCAAACCGGTCAGCATTTTACTTTGTGTAAAATAGCATGTGTACATATGAGAAAATGCGTTGAAAATATGAAAAATGAAATTTTTGGCTCGAACTACCCCTAGTTAGACTATTTCTGCCAAAAAATATGCTACATAGAAAGTGCACGCACTTTAAACTCTTTGTTGCTTCTAAGGAACTCGGGGCTTGTCTTACACTTTAAGAATAGATTCCACTTCAGAAAACAATATTAATATATGCATAATGCATGTTAAATTCATCAGTAGAATAAGCAGAGAGGTACTTACAGGCTATATTTCAAGTTTGGAGTCAATCAGTAATATAGTTTTTGAGTTATAGGCCTCTAAAGCAATCAACATGTTACGTGCCATTCCCCTATTGGAATAGTACACACAAGTCTGGCAGATGTTTAGAAATATTAAAACAGCCATATCTCTGCAACCACTCAACAAAATTTCACGGAACAAAGACTAAATTGTATCTTGAAGCCTCCTTTATTATTATGTGTAGCAAAGAAAGTGTAAGGGATAACCTAAAATTTTGATGTAATATGCCTAATAACAATCTATTGTGTGGTCATAGTTTTCTCAGGGTGGAGCCAGTAAATTAGAACAATCTGTTTAATCATGGCACAGTCACGGGACGGATGGGCTCTTGCCAATCACTTAAAGATCGGGAACAGCCTGAGCTAGGAACAGAGGGGTACCTATTTGACCATGAAAGTACACTAATTTTTCACCCACAAGCGGTATAATATTATAGCGCATAATGATATCCAAGTAGCTACGTACATGAAATACTTACCTTGCGTGCCTGTTGACGAGGGCCACTGGCACAGAAAGTAAGTGGGTGGAGCATGTTTGTGCGCGTACAGGTAATTTATGCGCATGCGTATTTGCTAGCGTACAGCGTGCATGCGCTAAAACATACATTAGCTACAGCTGGACTGCTACGTGAAATAGTTTAATACTACATACAGTTTCATATCAATTAAGGATATCAGCATGTGGTCCTCTAGGCTACAATAAAGTAGTATTAATTTTTTAATATAGCCAAATGGAGTGTTCAGTTCATCACTTCTTTGTGTAGTGGCACAAATTTCACATCATTTTGAAGATTTGTTACCACTACTGAATGCTTTGAGCACAGCAAAAGTGAGTACTGCCACTGTACCCACAGCACCCACTGCAACAGCAGTAGCTCCTGCTGCCACACCCATGCCAGTCTCAGCCTGAGATGATTTATTCTTGTTCATCTTCACCCACGTACAAAAGCTTTCACAGTTATTAAAGAGGAGATTATAGCTGCATTCACCAAGACGTTCCAAAGCTCTGTCGATAGCTTCTTGCCCAGTGTAGGATTCATCTTGTTTGTAATCAATTCGGTAGATCACCTCAATGGAGGGGTTGACTTCGATATTCTCTTTGGTAATGACTGCTTTGCGCCCATCAGCTGCTCCCCTGTAGTGAATGACATGAAGTTTTTTCCGTGACATCACCTTCACCACGATCACGTGATGCCGGTATAATGGAGCGCCACTCATACGAAACCCCTCACCAGGCATTGATATGTGATCCCCTGTGTCGATCAAATGAATATGTATTATTATGGTATTGTTAAATTTTTTAATATTGAAATTATCTCTTTTCACTATCTGTAAAAGCCGCCAGCACATGGCAGTACGGTTAGGCCACTCCAATATGATTAGTTGTTTCCCATTTCCCGCCCGCATCCTTTCCACAATTTCCAGATTTTGTTCATTATAGTGTATTAGTATACCCGCTCTTATCTCGTTGTCTAACGGTAGCTTTGGCAAAGGTCGTCAATACTGCTGGCGCTCTAATACGTACAGTGATAATGAATAATGAATAATGAACCGCCCGCCCGCATGCCCCAGGCTTTCTGATGAAAGGGGAAACAGTGAATCATATTGGAGTGGCCTTATGTCATATGGCTATTATATCTGATACTGGCTGGCAGAATGATTTAGCTTCAGTGATCTATTGTGTGTGCACGCTTTCCCACCCAAGTTACTACTATTTAGGCCAAGAAAAGAAAATTCTTAGTTTCTCAGGCTTTTTCAGCCAAAAAATGATGCGGGCGGGCGGCTTTTTTATTTTTTTGGGGCGTGGCCCACCCTTAACCACGCCCATATACGGCGTACCTCGAGCTGAAGTTTGGCTGAAAGTAACTGGAATTTGCAAGTCTTAGTTAATCTATAATTTGTTATAGCATAGCCATCAGAGAAGCGATTTTGAGAAGTCAGATGCCTACTAGAGAGTGTCAAGGCTGATGCTCAAGCACAGCCAGCCAAAGAGATCGAGCGGTAAGCACGACGATAATTAAATTACCACACCCACTTAATTAAAAAAAAAAAGGGCCCAGCAGCCAAAAACTGATGCGGGCGGGCCTGAGAAACTAAATATTTTTTTTCATGGCCTTAATATTTATATGATAGGGGCGCCTATTAAACCCGGCAGACGCGCGCGCGTATACTGGAACCAACCCCTTTGTCGCGAACCCCTATCGTCCGCTAGCTATTGACACACATATAAATATTGTGCCCGAGAATTATAATACCCACCTGGCTTCAAATCATACAAAGAATCAATCCTTGATGATGTGGTTCCCATCTTGATGGCGGCTAATCAAAATTGCTGAGTCACGGCCACTCACGTGCACATACGCGTGCGCAGCGCAGATAATATTATGTACATGCATATGTACAGTACGGATGAGTAGCCTATGTATCTTCCCGGGAAAAAATGAATATGTATCTTGGCGAGTAAGCTTTTAGCTTCGCGCGTGCGCGGACCGCCGCGGACCGCCGCGGATTGGCCGATCGCAGCCCAAGGCCAACCCACTACATTTTGATAGGTTACGTTCTATATACAGAGCAGAGATTTCGAGACTATAGACATATGGCGTTTCGTACTAGTATAATTTCCGTGCTATTATTAAGCAGCTGTGCCCACTTTTCCCCCGTCTCTTCTACGGCAGCACCACAGCGGACTTTCGAGCACTACGCTTCAAGCTCTCTAGTCAAGCCAGAGAACCTATACAGTGTTCTGGATGACAATCGAACCATCACCGTTCACGTTGTCCCTCACACTCACGACGACGTAGGATGGCTAAAGACAATCGATGAATACTACTATGGAGGTACCTTAAGAATTTAGCTAGAACATACGATCAAAAAATATAATGGTGATTGATATCATGTGGACTATCTATACACGTTGCATTAATTTGAGAATGAGAATGAGAGTTCGGTGATTTGGATAGAGAAAATTTTACTCAGAGTTCTTTCTAGCTGCCACGCAGAAATTTTTCATTTATCTCTTTTCTTCCCTCTTTCAGCCAACAATAGCATCCAGCATGCCTCCGTTCAGTTTATCTTGGACAGTGTAGTCCAAGAGCTTCTTGCTGATCCTGATCGAACTTTCATCTACGTTGAGATTGCGTTCTTCGCTAGGTGGTGGGACCAGCAGACTGATGAAATGAAAGATAGTGTGAGTATCCAAACACAGACACAAATTTAATACTAGACGGCGTTACACAATAATTTTCCGAGGTACATACCTATTAAGTAGCTATTACATGTCCATACAGCTAATTTGATCAATATCTCAATTCGTAATTACTAAATGTGACGTTGTATTGCTAGCTTGTGTCATAGTTCATGGTTTCAACGTATTAAATCAGCAGCTGCCTGCAGCTGAGCATTGATAATAATTATGCATGCAACTGTTAGGTGCACATAATGAGAATGACTACATTATACATACAGGTACGTAAATTGGTGGCTAACAAGCAGCTGGAATTTGTCAATGGAGGTTGGTGCATGAACGACGAAGCGGCTACTGATTACAACTCCATCATCGATCAGATGACACTAGGTAATTATAAAAAAAATCCAACACATGCAGAACAGATGATGCATGCCAGCCAACTCTGTACATGTGTTTGAATACAATGCTTATATTTGGCAAACACATTATAGACATTATCACAGCTGTCTGAGTCTCTTCTAAACAATGCCATGTAGCTATATAATATAGCTAGCTACAATTACTTTTTTTTTCTATCACTTTATTAGGACTTCGGTTTGTACTGGAGAACTTTGGTGAAGATGCCCGTCCTCGAACTGCATGGCAGATCGACCCATTCGGCCACTCTTCAGAAATGGCAACAATATTTGCAATGGTAGGTACATGTACAAGAGAGCTTGAAACCATACATACACTCTCACTGCCACATGCACACGCAGATGGGTTATGATGGTCTTTTCTTTTGGCGAAACGACTACGATGATCGAAACAGTCGTCTCAAGGACAATTTGATGGAGATGGTTTGGAGACCGAGTCCATCTCTGGGTCCAAAGTCTGACCTCTTCACAGGAATCCTATTCTACGGCTATGGACCACCTCCAGGGTTCTGCTATGACATGAAGTGCACTGACCCTCCCATCCAGGTAGCTAGGTATAATATTATATAGGAGAATAAAATTAATAAACATTTGGAGCAGTATGAGATAGCTATACCTGGATGGCCTGAAGAAATCACATGAGTTGAATTTGGAGCTGACTAAGCAAACTCAATAGTAGCTATACTCAGCATGCAACATGTGACCAGCTATGTAGTACCTAATGAGTGCTTTTATGGTGATATAATATAATATAATATTATAGCTACTAAGCAATTGCATTGTAAGGGCACATTATGTGTGCACACAGTGTCTATCATGAGGCCATAATATTATTACACAGTTTCCTGCATGATTATTTTATCTTATGTAACTAGCTTTGTACGCATGCCATGGCTCTGATACCTCCCTCCCCCCTGCATGTTTTCTCTCTCTCTCTCCCTCTCCCTCCTCCCTCCCCCTCTCCTTGTCTCCAGGATGACAAGCGCTTGTTTGACTACAATGTTGATGAGCGTGTGGAATCTTTCATCAAGGTGATTCTCCTACAGGCTGGTAACTACCGCACCGACCACATCATGTTCACAATGGGTAGCGATTTTAATCACGAAAACTCGCACGAATGGTACAAGAACTTGGACAAGTTGATGAAGTATACAATGATGAAGGTTTGTTTTCAAATCATTGATGCTCTTCGATTATTAAAATATGCAAAAAAAAATTTAAACCAGCAGCGGATGTTGTCAATTAAGATAGCTATATCATAGTTTTTATTTTGAGTAAGAGATTACTTAATTTTATTAGGTGCAAAACCCCTCCCTTACCCTCCCATACATACACCTAATTTACAAAAATTCCAGTAACAATTTTGATTATAGGAGCCACGGATTAAGGTGATGTATTCCACTCCCTCGCGCTACCTCAAAGCTCTCAGCGAGGCCGGGTTGAGCTGGGTGGTGAAAACAGATGACTTCTTTCCTTATGCAGATGGACCACATGCATTCTGGACTGGTATGTGCCTAAAGAGCTTTTGGTGGAAGGAGCGATATGTCTGAGTGTGTGTATATTATGTGAGGGTGTGTGTATATGGGGTGAATGTGTCCGGCCATCTATAATATGCACTATTTAATTTTTATCAGGTTATTTCACCAGCCGACCAGCTCTGAAAGGTTATGTTCGTGAGTTGAACTCTCTCCTTCAAGTCTGCAATCAGCTTGAGGTGCTGGGAACAAAGAAGTCAATCAGAACAAACACAGCCTCAACTAAGACTCTACGTAAGTGATAGCTTTGTAATAATCAATTATTAGCTAGAATATCTAATTCAATCTGGCTTGTTTTTTTTCCAATAGAAAGGGCTATGGGTGTGGCCCAGCATCATGATGCTGTCTCGTAAGTCAATAATATTATATATATCACATTTTATGCATTTTTTGAATATTATAAGCATTATCATTCTCTTCTAGAGGCACAGAGAAACAGCATGTGGCTGATGACTATGCCAAGCGTCTTCACATCGGTCAAGTGGAGTGTCAGGACCTGATTCAAGATGTCGTGGGAGGATACATCTCTGAGAAGTCTGGAATCAAACCACCAAAGTTTGAGTTTTGTGAGAAACTGAACATCAGTGTTTGCAATATCACGGAAACCAGTGGTAATGTAAGTAAAAATTGAAGGGTATCCACTCCTTATAGTATAGAAATTCCCATCCAGTTATTTAGTATAATGTGCAAATTTAATTAAGTATCATGTGACCTAATTAGTTGCCAATAATTTAGTTACTTTTTTGCTCCCATTCAGTTTGATGTGATCATCTACAATCCTGTTGCCAGACAGCGGATAGCACTGACCAGATTTCCAGTCAACACAAAACACTTCACTGTCACTGACGACCAGGGGCAAGCCATTCCAGCACAGGTAAGTAGAAACACCCAGTAATAGTAGGAGAGTTGTTATTTGAATTTTTTTGCTTGTTGCTATAGGTTGTAGAAGTCACCAATTCCACTGCTAATATTCGTGGGGTGAATGGCTCTCGCTATGAATTGGTCATTTCTGTAAGTCAATAATTTCTAAATTCTGATGTAATAACTTGACATTAATTTTAATAATTTTAGCCCACCATTCCACCGCTTGGATTTAAGACATTCTTTGTGAGAATAGCACCTTCCAATCTGACCGACACCGTTAAGAGTGCAAAGGTCACACAGTTATCCAAGGCGCAAAAGATACAACATCCTGGAGCAGATATCACCATCGAAAATGAGGTAGCTAGTCTAAGACTAGCTAAATCTAATCAATGATTTTTTCTATTCCAATAAATTCCGATTCTTCCACTCCAGGCAGTTCAAGTGACGTTTGACAGCATTAATAGAGGTCTAAAGAGCATTACTAATAAGAAGAGTAAGATCTCCGTGGACGTCCACCAGGGATTCTACTGGTACCAGGCTTGGGGAGATGAAGATAGCTTTATTCAAGAGCAGCGATCTGGAGCATACATCTTCAGGTGAACTGCATTCATTAGCGAGTAGCTAGCTACCGGTATAGCTATCAGATTGAATAATTTAACGTATTTTTTGTGAATTCTAGACCATATGGGACAAAGCCGTTCGATGTTACTGAAGATGGAGAGGTGGAACAATTATCCGTTGTCAAGGTAATCACTCAGCTATGCATTCCATTCTGATTACCTATACTTCATTCTTCCATTCCCATTCCAGGGTGATGTGTACATGGAGGTGCAGCAGGTGTTCAACTCATGGGTGTCTCAGTCTGTCAGGATATTCCCAGGGCTGCCGTTTGTTGAGTTTGAGTACACAATTGGCCCCATTCCAATCAAGTAAGCCATGAACAATTAGCTATAGCTATAGCTATAGCTTCATGCTTGTCATAACAATACCCACATTACCAATTTTACTTACTTTACTTACTTGACCAATTATACCTAAAGCTTATATACATCATGCAGAGATCACATTGGCAAGGAGGTGATTAGCCGTTTCTCAACAGATCTGGCCACCGATAAGACATGGTATACCGACTCAAATGGAAGACAAATGCAGAAGAGAGTGTAAGTAAAGTCATAAAATTTCACATCACATTACGTAATAATAAGTATTTTATTCAGTCGCAACTATCGTCCTACTTGGGTGTACAACAATACTGAACCGGTGGCTGGAAACTATTACCCTGTTAACTCTCGTATTTATATGCGGGTGAGTAGACATGTATGGAGGGTGAATATTAAATTTATTAACACACCGATATTTTTATGATTCAAATAGGATGATTCGAGGAATATCCAGTTTACAGTCCTCAACGACCGCTCTCAAGGAGGCGCCAGCTTAGAGGACGGACAGCTGGAACTGATGGTAAGCTAAAAAATTCCAAACACATAATCCAACCACGTTATACTAATAATGATGATTAGCTTTCATCATCTTTCATGTCCCACCCCCCCCCCACCCCCTTTCTCTCTTTCCAGCTTCATCGCAGGCTTCTGTTTGATGATGGTCGCGGAGTGGATGAGCCTTTATCTGAGTTAGGGCCAGATGGAAAGGGATTGGTCATCCGAGGTCATCACATCGTGCTAGTTGACAATTTTGATAACTCCACCACCTACCAGCACTCAATTGCAGAGTTTTTGATGCTGAGAGCGCTACCAATGGTTGCTGCTGATAGTGGGAGCCCAGATAAATTTCTACAAAATTTTCATGGCAGTGTAAGTTGTTAAAGAGAGATGGGGGGGGGGGGGGGGGGGGGGGGGTGAGAGCTATAATTTATAGAGAGTGAGGAAGGGATGGAGGAGGAGAGTGAGGCAGAGAGATTCTGAACTTAAATATTTGATTCTTGCTGTAGTTTTCTGGCCTAATCAAGGAGCTCCCCCTAAATGTTCACTTGCTGACACTGCAATTCCTCGGAGAAAACAAGTGTCTCATTCGACTTGAGCACCAGTTTGAGTCTAGTGAGAGAGTATGGGGAAGCCCAGTAACAGTCTCACTCAATGTAAGTGGTCACATGATCTAATCACATGACACATATATAGTATGATACTTGCTTTATCATCATGCTTGATACTATAATATACTCATCATAATGTTTATTTATGTACCATACTATGGTATAGTCAGCTACACGCTTCATGATCATATATCAATATTAGCTACCTACTTCACATACATTACCAATTTTACTTGTTTTACTTACTTTACCCACATTACCAATTTATTTAAGCTTATTTTATACCCACATACCAATTTTATCCATGCACATTACCGATTTACTTACTTTACTTATACTTTACCCACATTACTAATTTTACTTACTTTACCTACACTTTACTCACATTACCAATAACAGGCGCTGATCCAGAAAATTTGCATGGAAGGTGGCTGGCGGGGTGGCTAGCTACCCATAGTAAACCATACTGGTGCAAAGGGGGTGGCTGGTTAATAATGGCAGATATCTCCTATACTACCACTACGTTGCATAAAAGAACTGGTGAAGGGGGGGGGGTGGCTAGCCACCCTATCCACCCCCACTGGATCAGCCCCTGAATAATTTTACTTACTTTACCAATTTTACTTACTTTACTTATACCTTACCCACATTACTAATTTTATTTACATTACCTATATTACCAATTTTACTTGTTTTACTTACTTTAACCACATTACCAATTATTTTACTTAATACTTTACCTACGTTACCAATAATATTATTATTGCTACTTACTTTATCTACATTACCAATTTTACTTACTTTATCCACATCACTCATAATAATCCATTAATCTAACAAAGATTCATGCCATGTTGTTAGTTGTTTGAAGATTACATGTAACTTATCATATTATTATTGTTATCTTGATCCTTTTAGGATATGTTCATATTTGAAGTAGTGTCAGCTGTGGAATTGGGACTCGGTGCAAATGCAAAACTGCCTATTGATAGACTTCAGTGGACAACAGATGGTATAATGTTCCCACACCCCGGCACTATCAAAATATTATTAGACCCTTCCAAATACTCAATCACACTCATGCACTCATGCATAGGCCTGGGCCAAATATTCCTTTAGCGTACATTCTGTATGCGCACTATTATGCTTCCTTAAGCAGTTGAAAAGCCCATTATTCAATTTCTTCAAGAAGCTGCCTATTAAAAATATTATTCACGAATATTTGGCCCATGCAGGCCTACTCATGCATGCATGTATATATGCACACGCGCTCACACATACACACACACTCTCTCTCTCTCACACCTATAGTCCCATCCAAGTCACCCGGTGTATCTCATCGACCTGTCCTAGGCCCTGACTTCGATGTAGAACTAAATCCAATGGAGATACGTACCTTCGAAGTAGAATTTAAGTTTAACTGATAATAATTGATATCACGTTGATTCTGTGTATAGTCATGTATTTATACTCTGGTGATAATATTATAAAAATTATTTATAATATTATCCTGATGGTATCGTTGTGTATGAATTTTTTTTGTCTATAATAATATTTCTTGTAGCTATAATATAGTTACAAAATGCAAAGGACACAAAAAGTAGCAAAAAAGAAATTTTAGTGCCCGTATGTTAGATTTAAATGAGGATATGGAGGAACTTGATATTAATGACAGTGTTATTAGTAAGCAAGGTATAGGTAGTGAATTCCATAATCTTATACTATGAGGTACATATGAGTTGTAATAATAACAAGTAGCTATGAGCAAAAGGAAAAATAAATGAATGTGGATTTGAAGAACTAGCAGCGACTCTTGAACATCATGGTGACAATAAATATTGTCAGGAAAATCATAGATTATTCTGAATAATTATAATATCTATAGAGCATATAAGTCTAGATAGATGAATGTTACTATAATATATGCACACTAGAAAAAAGGTTATGGTATAGAGTCAATGCATGCGAAGGAAACATACTAATAGTATATGATATAGTAGGAAAGAATTTCACACAATATAACTTCCTGCTAACTATTTATGAATCAGAACTGAAGGATTCAGTTGTTTTGAGAGACATTGAGCCTAGTACGTAAAGTTACATAATATTATGCTCATCGTCCCAAAACAAAAATAGCCTGGCAGATTGGTGATATTGATGAATTAGCTGTTCTTGGTGTATATATAGATCTAAAGTTCCTGAATTTAGTTTTGCCTGAGATATGCAAGAGCAGCTATAACCGCTCTATTCTTGTGAATGGTATTTTCCTTGCAAGCTTCCTAAAAATTCATTGCACAATAATTGTCGACTATATGATTTTGCTGTAATTGTTGCCAATGGCATCACCAGCTTATTCTCGTATTGAAGAAGTTGACCAAAAAGCTAAGACGCTATTGAGCCAGCTGAAGGCAACCGGAGAAATGAAGCATGAGGATTTGATTGCTGTCAAAGACGAGCTAGCTTCTAAAACCTTCAAAGAAGACGTGCTTGAAGAAAGTAAGGACGAGATGAAAAGTGCAATCAACACGGAAGTTCTATTTAGTGTTGTTTCCAACTTCTACAAGCTGATTGAATGTCTTCAGCAGAAGGTTTCTAGTTTGAGTGAAGAGGTAAAGCAACTCAAACAAGAGGTTTTTGCTATGACTAAAAATCTTAAAGAAGTAACTAAAGAGCTAGAAGCATTGAAAGGAGATCATATTAAGCTAATCCTGGGGCAACTTGCATTTGAAGTAGAGAAAGCCATTGTCAGTGAAGTGTTCACAAAAGTCATTGGTTCACCAGACAAATACTATATTACCACAATTTCAGATATGCAAAAAGCACTTATGAGGCAAGAAAATTTTGCTGATATTCTTGCAGATGATTCCAAACGTAAAGAAGCTATAGAGAAATGGAAAAGTCTGCAAAAGACACTGGATTGGAAGGATTATCACTTTCGATGTATCTCATATTTAAAGCGTAGCCGTGTACCAGTGGCTCATCCAAAGTTTGAAATTTCTACAGTAAGGAAAGCAATAAACGATGACAAAGTTGGTCAGCACAAGAAAGCTTATACTGAATTACTTATGATGCTTGAAACACTGACAAAAATTTAATAAGCTGGTGATAGACTCTAAGTAGACTTGCATATGAACAGTAATTATTACAGAATCATAGAACATTAATTGCATTAATTTTGGATTATTAATATTCATGTAGCTGTAGTTGAGTGAGCTGCTTAAAAATTAATGTTATGTTGAAAATAATAATAGTTGATTGATCAATGCATAATTTAATTGTACAGATAAAGATGTTATTATAAACCTAAATGATATGCTGAATGCCATGCATTTAATTAATAATTATGGTATATGCATGCAGAGGAAGTGTTTTAGGAAGCTGGGCAGCTAGCGCTACAGTCACGTGAAGGGGTCGTCACTCTAACCCTTCAATACTTTCCCTCATGCTACTTTATACACATGCACAAAAATCAGGTAATGGTGGCCAAACTTGTGGGTAGCAAATACCTTTGATTTTGGCAGCGGCCTTCGTTTTTCGAGCCTTCCTGCTCTTCCAGTGGTTCCAGTAACTTAGAGCTATATAGAAAGACCCAATACTGTCGCTATCCTCCGCGTCGAATAGAGATAACTTGATCCATATAGGTATAGACTACACATGACATGCATGAGCTAGCTATGTAGCTAGTCTACCAATGAAAAATAATTTTTCTCAGCCCTCTACTCTAATTTAGCGAATTATGTGTTCAGTTCGCTTTCCATATAAGGTCCATAGCTGTTTTCCCGTCGAAATTCAATCACTAGTTTATCGTATTGAAGACTTTGAGCAGCCTAACTTAGTAAGAAGGTTTCTAGGCTAGTTTGAGTGAAGACGTAAAGGAACTGAAGGAGAAAATTGAAGAGCCACTTGAACTGAAGAGCTAGAAGCAATGAAAGGAGATCAGATTAAACAAATCCTGGGGCAACTTGCATTTGAAGTAGAGAAAGCCATTATCAATGATCGAAGTGTCCATGAATGTCATTGATTCACCAGACGAACACTTTAATTAGCTATTTACCACAATTGCGGCTGGCACAGATATGCGTATTATTCATGTAACTATTATAGCTATCAGTGAGCTGCTTAAAATTATTATTAGTTGATTGATCAATGCATAAAATTCAATTGTACAGATCTAGATGTTCTTATGCAATGCCATGCATTCATTTTAATAATGATGGTAGCTACTGCTATAATATATGGAGAGGAAGTGTTGTAGGAAGCGAGCTGGGCAGCTGCAGTCACGTGAAGATAGTAGCTAGCTACATTCATACATGGCTTAATTCAGTGTTAGATATAATAATATTATCGCTACTGGGGTGAGCATATGATGCCATCTGCTTTGTTTGTCTAATTAGTGTATTAAGCTATGAGCCGCTCCATTGGCAGTGGCATGAATTCTTAATGTAGCTGTACTCTATGGCCCCAATGAATATTGTATTACAGTATTCATCCTATAGCTATCTATACATGGCTAACCAGTGGGAGTGGTACCGATGCATAAATGTGATTAAGTCATAAGACAGAGACAGTCTGATAATAGCTAGCTTCAGTGACCAGGCCTGCGGACAAATCTGGCAAGATCCGAGTCAACATAATAAGGTGATTGAATGATGGCCTTTACTATGACAGCTAACAGACAGCTGCAGCTGCTTCTTTGGATCATCTATGTGGTGGTGTCGGTCAGAATAAGTGAAGGTAGGTGATAATCATGCATAATAGCCAGGACACTGGAGACTTCAATATCATCAGATTCTTTATGTTAGCTAGTACTAGACTAAGCTTAAATAATGCCACTTGTTTGTACTCCAAATTTTAGCTGTCATCAACCAATGTTCAGGAGATACTTTCAGTGATTGTGGGGTTGACATATGCGGACCGTTCGAGTTACCGTATCAAAACGTGAGTGTGATCAACACACCTGTAACGGCTATAATCAGAGCAAGCGAATCAGAACCAGCCGTGTTTTATTGCCACTACATATGCCATGAAGTCCAAGACATTGGAAACCCATTGTATAATTTTCAGCCTCACGTAGACATACTGAGTCTCAATGAAAGCTTAAGAAATGAACGAGAAAAAATAGATAATCTGGGCACGATAAAATCATTTGGAGACTACAACTTCACTGTCATCACAACTAAAAATAATGAGTGCAATCAGACAAATAATATGACCACCATTGAAGCTCGAGTATTTGCTGGTTCAGATGCCCCAATGATTGTAGCTAAGTGTGGTGTTAACCATATCAACAGGAGAACATTCTGCTTCAGTTCATCCACATTTGCCATTGTTAACAACAATATAATACATGATACTACATGCACCCAACAGCCATCAACACCTCTATCAACCACAGCCACGACAGAACCAGACATTGCAACAGTTACAGTATTGCCACTCTCTGCTCCTGCACTTGGATCAATTATTGGAATACTATGTTCAATAGTGGCAATAGAAACACTACTTCTAATGATAATCTTCTTTGTGAAGAGCAAGAAATTCCGAGGAAGAAACGTGATACATGTACGTACGTGTGATGCTGAAACTCATAACAATGTTGCTGCATGCCCGACCAGCTGCATGTGCAGTTAATTACCAAATAATGGGCCAGGGATTGTATCAAGAGTCAATAATTATTTACCAAATGCGGTAGACTGATTCAATAGGATGGGAACAATACAATGGGAACTGTCTTGATAATTTTAGACTTTGCCGCCATGGCAATGTGAACATTGTGTACTTACAAAAAAATTAATTATTACATGCTGATCAACTATACTTATAATTATTGTGTCAAAGTCAATTCACCATCAATTCTGTCAATTTATTATCTCCCATCATTTTCTAATACTACTCTGTATGTAAAAAGATCTTTTCTGTGATAAACTATTTAACTGTGATGGTCCATTAATAATTGTTTTGCATACACAAACAAATTTAATGATCCAAAGAGTTATGCACCAAATCATTACACAGCTGGCGACAGGTAGCCTCTAAAAGTTGAGCGTACACATTTTTATTAAGTTATGGTATTATAGGAGTATACTTTACTTCCAGATTTGACGTCATAGAATATCAGTAACACGCAACCACTAAAACCATGAAGCCATGAATGTTGTGTCTGCACTGTCCTATCAGTACTGTGTTTTGATGGTAACTAGCTGCAGCTGCAGCTATACAGAATGTGACTAGCTATGTGATGTCAAATCTGTTAACTTTGTAGCAAGTATTGATTACAAACATTGTATAGGACGCATAGGATGACTAAGGGTACTGACCATTAATAAGTTTTGACACTCTAAGAGTAATGCTATTCTTTTCACAAATGACTACACATTGCTTATTCAATTCGGTTCCTTATGGTGCACTGTGCATTTCCATGCATTTGTTATCAGGACACACCCATCTGATTATTATCATGAATATCATACTGGCTAATGACATCATTTAATTTACTGATATTCACCATCTATAGCTAGAGCCGGCGCCACTTCCTTGCATGTGGGTGGTCCTATTGTACATGTATACCTATAATATTTTAATAGGCTAGCTGTACACATCTGGAAAGTCCTTTAGTGTCTGATATATACTACAGAAAGAGGTATAATAATTATTGCAGTGGCAACCATGGTTGATGGTCAACTACATCTGTTGATCATCGCTGTACTATTTCAGAGTTTGATCATGACTAGTGCAGAAAATACGACTTGTAGGGCATGTATGGCTGATATCCATGGACCATATCCAGAAAACGTAATTTTTTTGCCAAGTGCAGCAATAGTGAAGGCAACAGAGTCAGTTCCTGCAGTAATTGTTTGCAGATATCTATGCTATGATCAAGAATACGACTATTATCTGCGTATTGACATACTGGACCCAAGCTTGCAGTTTCTGACACAAAGAAGAATTAGCTATAGAGCATCTCGACATGAAGAGAGTGACTACAACTTTACAGTCGTTCCTAATATTGTCCAAACGTGTAATTTATCAAACAATGTCAACGAGACAATCACAAAATATCGGATATATATCGGTAGCTCAGATGTCCCAACCCTCATAGCTAAATATTTTGTGGAAAGATTTCGGTACCACTGTTCTAATTCATCCACCTTAGCTATAATGCCTGGATATTCCATTCCGGATCCAGACACTTCGAGCTCAATTGCAAGCTCTAAAACAATATTATCACCATCACCTTCAGCTTGTATGCTCTCAACAGTCAACCACTACTTAACTGAAACCGTAACAGTGACAGTGACTGTGAATATCACTGCTACTCCACAATCTAGCCCTACACTGTCAGCTACTTTTGATGCTATTTCAGGAAACTGTACAGATATGGATAGTACATATTATACAACTCTGATAAATGCAATACTTTGGCCGTTAGCAATGGTTTTAACAATGTTTCTGATATTACTTGGCATCATAGTATGGCTAAAATACTGTCACACTCCAGGAGGTATAAAGAAGAACCAAGTAAGAGATTCTGACAATAGTATACTGCCACCATAATAATATAATTGTTATGCTTATTCTAAGTGAACTGAGACAAGTACCTCTATTTTAAAAAATTTTCCAATAATTATTACTCTGCATGCTGCAATGCACAGAATCAATGGCTTAGCCAAGTCATGATGTGTGCTATGTGTATGGGTGCTGGAATGTTATTTAAACTAGCAGCTATGATCATGGGACCACGATTATAGCATATAGTTACTGTCGTGACTTGGCACAGTGAAGTAAAACTTTTCATTAATACTTTTTACTTGTCGACAATATTGCAATGCACACATATATAGATTCACAAAAACCACAAAACAGGATACACAAAATAACCACGAACATTACACTTCCTTCCCTCTTAAGATAATAATTACACAAACCAAAAATGAGGAAAGCATGTACATGTGTATGCATGAAGATTGCACAAATGAATAAGCATGAAGTGATACAACCAGAAAATAACTCAAGTCCAGGTAGGTTCAAATCTCTCAACAGGAACACGGTTACGCTTTGGATAGGATTTCTCACGAGTAGGATTTACTCTCACTGCATCTGGGTTAGTTGGAATAGGGTCAGGTGATGCAGGCTCTGAATTCGTGTTCTCAGTTGGCATAGTTTCAGAAGCAGGACTAGCAGTAGAAGATTCAGTATTAGCAGATGTAGTTTCTGGTAAAGATGGTGGAATGACAATATCTGGAATATCAGGCTCACGATGAGAGTCCTGAGGTACTTCCACTGAACGTTAGCGAACTTGATCTTGATGACAACGTCTAGTTTTACCATTTGCAAGTCTCACTCTGTAGGAAACAGGACCAGTTTTCTGTTCAACAGTACCTGGCAACCATTTGTCTCCATGATGGTAATTTCTCACGAAAACATCATCTCCAGCTTCAAAGTTTCTCTCTCTGGATCTAAGATCATGTTTCTCTTTCTGTTTCATCTGATTCCTCTCTACTCTCTCAGCAGTATTGGGTTTCAAGAGATCCAGTCGTGATCTAGGACGGTGTCCCAACAATAGTTCACTCGGAGAGATTCCAGTTGTGGATTGCGGAGTGAGGCGGTAGGTTAGAAGAACTTGAGCAAGGCGAGTACGCATAGTACCATGAGTGATCTTCCTCAATCCTTTCTTGACTGTCTGTACAGCGCGCTCAGCAAGTCCATTGGAGGCAGGATGATAGGGTGCTGAGGTTAGATGCTTGATGCCATTACTTTTGAAAAATGCTTCGATTTCTGCGCTGACAAAACACGTACCATTATCAGTAACAACTGTCTCAGGAATTCCAAATTGTGCGAATATCGTTCTCAGTTCCTCAATCACGGCGGTAGAAGTAGCATTCGGAGTGCAAATAGCCTCAATCCATTTGGAATGAGCATCGACCATGACAAGTATCATCTTTCCTTGTACCGGTCCGGCATAATCGAGGTGTAAGCGTGCCCACGGCCTAGTAGGCCAACTCCACGGGTGCAATGGGGCAACTGACGGTGTTGATTGGTGCAATTGACAAGCAGAACATTGTTGGACAGTTTGTTCGATATCCTTCGTGATACCAGGCCACCATACATACATCCTAGAGAGTCCCTTCATTCGTGTGACACCAGGATGACCTTCGTGCAGCTCAGTGAGTACAGCATCTCGGCAGGCATGAGGAACAACGACCCTAGTACCCCACAGTAGACAACCTTCGTAAATTGAGAGCTCTGCTTTCTTCTCGAAAAATGGGGCAAGTTTGTCCGGATCTGGACATACACTAGGCCATCCCTGCTGCACAAACTGAACAATTGGAGCAAGCTGTGGATCCTTTCGAGTGCACTCTTGGATTTGGTGAGCAGTAACAGGAGAATTATCAAGGTGATCCACTAGCAATACAATCTCCGGCGGTGGCTGCTTAACAGACGGTTGAACGGGTAAGGGAAGGCGACTCAACGCATCGGCATTTGCGTGAGCGGTCGTATTTCGGAATTTCAACTTGTATTCGAACATCGATAGGTACAGTGACCAACGTCAGATTCTCGCTGATGCTTGCGGTGAAGTAGGCTTCTGGCTATCAAGGAGGCCCAGCAGCGGCTTGTGGTCCGTGATTAGAGTGAACAAATGACCAAACAAGTATGAATAAAACCGCTTGATTCCAAACACTAGTGAAAGGCCCTCCTTCTCGAGCTGTGAATAATTTCGCTCGGCGGAATTCAAGGTACGGGAGGCGTACCCAATCGGCTTCTCTGAATCGTCTGGCATTCGGTGAGCCAGAACTGCGCCAATGCCGTAAGCAGACGCATCGCAAGCCAGAAGTAACGGAAGTTTCGAGTCGTAATGAACGAGTAATTGCGAGGACGTGAGTAACTCCTTTGATTCGTTGAATGCTTTGTCTTGTGCGGATGTCCATTCCCACGGTTCTTTCTTGCTTAGAAGCTTGTAGAGCGGTGCTAGTCGAGTCGATAAGTTCGGCAAGAATTTCCCGTAATAAGTAAGCAATCCGAGGTAGGACTTCAGCTCAGTAACATTATTAGGAGTAGGGGCTTGGCGGATAGCTTCAACTTTCTCAGGGAGCGGATGTAGACCCTCTGAGTCAATCACATGACCAAGGTAAGGTACGGACGGTACCATAAATTTGTTCTTTACCTTCAACTCAGCCTTGGCCAACCGTTTGAAAACTTCCTCCAAGCTCTTCAAGTGCTCAGCCTCGGTCTCGGAATGGATCAAAATATCATCGATATACACGGTAACGTGCGGAATACCCTGCAACAACTGCTCCATGGCTTTCTGAAATATTCCTGGGGCAGAAGAGATACCGTACGGCAGGCGTGTGTAGCGGAAGAGGCCCTTGTGGGTGCTGATGACCACGTACTTGCTTGACTCCTCCTCCAGCTTGAGCTGCAGGTACGCCTGACTCAGGTCTAGCTTGGTGAATAATTTCCCTTGCTTAAGTGTGGCGAAAATATCCTCTGTCTTAGGTATGGGGTAACGGTTCAGCTTGGACACGGGGTTAATCGTCATTCGAAAATCTCCACAGATACGCACACTCTTACGGTCACTCTTCATCACTGCAACGATAGGAGCTGCCCAGTCGGAGTAGTCAACTGGCTCCAGTGTTCCTTCAGCCACTAGTCTGTCCAGCTCCTCCTCGACCTTCTCTCGTATCGCATAGGGAACTGTGCGGGCTTTGCAGAAGCGGGGTGTAGCACCTGGATCCATCTCAATCTTTGCCTCGTAATCTTTGAAAGTTCCAAGGCGTTCCTGAAAAAGCTCATCATACTGGGTCAGTAAATCATGCAACTGGGGGCTCTGCATGTAGTGGATCAGGAGCGCATGATAAATAATGAAGAGGAGGAGGGGAAGGGAAGGAGCGCGAAGCGCCCACGCGAAAGATTAAAAATTCAAATTTTTCCCACGGTAGTCGCGTTACTAAGTTTAGAACAATGGCGCAACGCGCATGGCGCTAACCGGCCAGATGCTAGACGAGTCAGCAATTTTTACAATGGACACGAGAAGCTAGTCATGCCTGGGAGACTCTGTGGAGCTCGTCTGCAAACCGAAAGAAGTAGCAGTATGCCCCGATCGTTCTGATTTAACACCCCCTCTCCAAACACGCGATCGGACTCGACGAGTACGTACTTTCTGTCTATCAATTATACGTACTTACTTTCTCTTGGCATGGATCAACTCGTTTGGTACCTGTACAGTACTAATAGTTCGCGATCGCGAAGCCAGTCTTGTCCACAGCGACTAGCTTCTCGTCCATTGTCCAACGCAAAGATTGCTGACTCGTCTGGCATCTGGCCGGTTAGCGCCATGCGCGTTGCGCCATTGTTCTAAACTTAGTAACGCGACTACCGTGGGAAAAATTTGAATTTTTAATCTTTCGCGTGGGCGCTTCGCGCTCCTTCCCTTCCCCTCCTCCTCTTCATTATTTATCATGCGCTCCTGAGTGGATCTTATCCCAATTCAATTTAATTTTAGTCAGCCAATTTCTTCCCAGAAGGGTAGGCCCATCTCCCTTGACAACCACCAAAGGTAGTATAGCTGTCTGACCTTGGTAAACAACTTGTACATCTGTGCTGTAATAGGCTCCTTTGAGTAGGTCTGCAACCTGATAGTGGATGTACTTAGGCTCCTCCCTGGCCACAACTTGTGGTACCTATTCTCAGAGATTATGGAAACACAGGCACCTGTATCTATCTCCATGGAGATGGAGACCTTATCTACTTCAACTTGTACCTTTATGGGAGGTGTGCGGCCATCTCGTCTTTGTCCAATAGTCAGGATTGGCTGCATGGAGTCATCTGTGTCCGAATCGTACTCCTCGTCTAGCTGGCGAACAGGTTGTGAAGTAGTTCTCTTAGTCGACTTTCCTTGGGGTGCAGGTTGGGGTTGAGATTTGCTCTTGCAGACTCTAGCTAGGCAAGGGCGCCCACACCATATACGCACAGTACGCACGTGCGTACCATTCTCACCACAGTAATCATACAGCTATCTGTTCGAAATAGTATAATTTTGTGCGTATTTCCGACCTTTACTGGGCTTTAAGATCAGAAATAAGCTCAAATTTCACAACAGAATGATTGTCTCACCGTTCTTGCTGCTCGATCTACGCAGTGCGAGGTCAGTAATGGGCGTGGTCAACGTATCCAAAAAAATTTTTCAGCGCGCTTCGCGCGCAATCAATATCATGCTTACCTATTCAGAAAATTCTGCGGGCGCCCTTGCTAGGTGTCCCTTCTTTTTGCATTTGTGACACACACTGTCTCGGAATCTGCACACAGTAGCCAAATGGCCTGGCTTGCCACAGCGGTGACAAATCACTCGAGCTCCACCCTCTGCTGTGCTGGCTCTTTTCCCTGCTACCTTGTGCACTGGCTCTGACTTGACATGTACCCCTGTGCTGCTTCCAGAGGTTGACTCAGCTTTGCCGGGGGCTTGCATCTCTTTCAGGTTCTTAGTAGCCGTTTCGAATCCCTTCGCTATCGACACAGCTTTAGCGTAGGTGAGGTCAGTCTCCTGTAGTAGCTTCTTTTGAATCGGCTCGTCGTTTATTCCCCAGACGATTCGATCTCTGAGCATTTTATTCAGAGTCTCGCCGTATAGTTACAGTGCTGTGCAAGACGACGCAGCTCCGCTACGTAGGCGGCTACAGATTCTCCAGCCTGTCTCGACCTGGAGTTGAAGCGAAAACGCTGCATGACCTCGGAAGGTGTCGGACTGTAGTGCTCGGTAAGTTTTGCAACCAGCTCGTCGTAGTTCTTTTCTTTTGGCTTCGCAGGAGCAAGGAGGCTTCTCAACAGTTTGTAGGGCGCCGGCCCGATGACCGAGAGGAAAGTAGCCCGTCGCTTGTCCGCTTTCGCGTCTCCAGTGAGATCGTTAGCCTCGAAAAATTGCTCTAGCCTCTCCACGTACTGAGGCCATTCCTCCTGCTCGGGATCATACTGCTCTATCTTTCCCCTGAGCAGTGCCATGAGTTCGAGATCCCGTAACTCGTCGCCAAAATATGTCGTGACTTGGCACAGTGAAGTAAAACTTTTCATTAATACTTTTTACTTGTCGACAATATTGCAATGCACACATATATAGATTCACAAAAACCACAAAACAGGATACACAAAATAACCACGAACATTACAATTACATGATAATAACAGTCATAATGCATGGCAAGTAATGTTACTATGATACTGAATGTATTATTTCTGCAATAATTGATACTGAGTAACCAAACTACCTTCACATAGAGACCATGCAGTCATTGTTATCACAGAGTTGTTAGACTAATCGTTACCAGTAGCTGACATATCCTGGCCATTAGTGGGGATGTTCTCATTAATTACTTTCTCCACCTCTCCATGTATGATCTTGTGTGCTGCCAACAAGTGTCGCCTTTGACCATGGTGGACTAAAACGGAAAAAAAGGCACAAGTATTCACAGGTTGATACTTAAACATGATACTGGCACTTTAATGGGTCGCTTAATGAGGTATGGGTTCATTTACATTATAGCAGTCTACATACAATGTCATGCATTATATATACCTCACCCCCAAAGAACCTTGAATAACTTAATAATAATTATTAGCTATGAATAATGCTATTATGATGTTGCAGTGACATTGATCCGCCCCTTTTTTAGGTTTGAACGAAGGAGAGATCAAGAGTCTGTGTATAGCATCATTGGTGAGGGTAACTAAATCTGAGATCTAGAGCTATAACTTAAAGTACCATTATCCCTTAGATCTTAGATACAATTAATCATGTATATAGCCACTGCCATAAAATTATATACTAGCCGTAGACTCTGTATAATATGATTACAGGTATCACTCCATAGCTACTACAAGTATCAGATCTGAAATTATAAGACATTACTGGATGAACTGATCATCATGGTAAGCAGTTGGACTCTGAATATACTATAAGGGATATGTTTTTGTTGGGATGATATCAGGCAGTGCTTGTTGGAAGTTTATCCTCGTCTGAAGGTTAAACTATTCTTTTCATTGTGTATTTGAAAGGGGGTGCGCCAGAGAGGTTGTCCTTTATATCAGATGTTCCACTCTGCAGCAACTGAAGTAATATATGCATTAAGTGCCTATTTTTCGACCACACTACACCAGGCTTGCATGATAACAATAATTATGTTCTTGGAATTTCCAGGTGGCTACAACTGCAGACGTCGCATTCACTTTAATCATCCTCTTTGCTGACATTATAAATGGCATTATTAAACAGCTCATAATTCTATTTGGTCTCCTTGGAAGAAACAAACTGGGCGAGGCCATAGCCACTGTGGTTGTCTTTATTCTCATGCTTATCATTGCAATAGTTGTGATGATTTCTTACATCCTGAAGACTTACATCAAGATTAGAAAGGAAGATAAACCAACAATCGTTTTTTGTATCAGTGTAATTCTTCAATTGATTGGAGTGTTGCTATACTTCATTGGCAGTAACATCAACTACATAATAATCACGTATGGAGATGCTCTAGGATGCACAAATTACTGCAGTGATAATGTCCGTCATGCCTCTATTTTTCTCCTTGGAATGGCTGTACTGTTTTACAACACCATATCGACAGAGTTGAACAATGGACGCAAAAATTTTAATAATCAGTCTGGTGATATTTTTAAAAAAATTCCGCAGACTTTACTAATGCCAGTGATTAAAGTGGCTGTTGTTTATAAGACAGTGGCAAGTGGACTCGATGCTACTTGCTCTGAAGCTACGGTGACAATTAGTTCAATATTCCTTTGCATCTGCACTCTTGTGGGTGCAGTGGTGCTTATACCTATTCATACGTTTAATAGTGTTCTCGATGATGAGGATGATCATGACACATCACTTGATGATATGATTGATTGTTCAGGGGACTGTTTAAGATTTATCCTCCAAATTGCACTAATCTGTGGAATATATACAGTCTGCTATCTGCCATTCCTACTTGCTGATAACATACTTCCTCTGCAGTGTGGTTTCAAATGTGGAAATGATTTGGTATTACCAAGTTTTAATCCGACTGAATTATATGATAATGGCACCTCGTTCACGAATGAAACTGAATGTGTTACAACTGCCATTCGTAATAGCAGTGGCTTACGTTTAGGCTCTTACCTGTGGTGTCTATTGGCATATGCATACATCGGTCTATCCGTCCTGATCGCGTATGTATAAAAAATATAGAGAGATCGATGATGATGATGAATAGTATACAAAGTAGCTACCTCTGTGGTACCCAGATTAATCATACGCTATGTAGCTCCACTGAATACTTTGTATATTTATAGTGTTGTTAGTAAATCTAGTCTTGAATTCCGTATTATGTTGCACATTTATTGTTATTAATTTTTTGTTTTATTGGTCTGCTTGGATTACTTTGTTGCTAACAACACAATTTTAAGGCTGAGCTAGTTAGAAGTGTTGGCACTATTGGTCATGTTCAATCGGATGATCTGGATCAGCTATAGCTACAGCATCCTTATTTGTAGGGATGTTCTCATTGATCACTTTCTCCACCTCTCTGTGTATAATCTTGTGTGCTGCTAGCAGGTGTCGCCTCTGACCATGGTGGACTGAAATGAAAAAAAAGGGGCAAGGATTAACAGCTAGATCTAAAACATACCTTAAGGACACTTTTGTCTGCGGGTACTACATTTAGTAAAATTAACGATTTGCCTAATTTTTGCTAAAAATTGTACCTGATCTAGATGTTCTTAGGCATGCAATGCCATCCATGCATGGCCTTTACTATAGTACTACAGTCCTGTAGTCATAGATAAGCTCCTCCTCTATTATCTATGCTGTAATGAAGTGGATGGTGTTTATAGCTGGATAACTGTGTGATGCCATCTGCTATGCTTGTCTAGTCAATGTAACTATGCATTGCTTCATTGATATTGGTATGCTAATTATAACATCATAATAAATATGGTCATAGGCTGAATGAATATAATAGGGCACTGTATATAATATTAATAATATTACTTAAATCAGTGGGAGTGATCGCTCACAGTGCAAGTCATGAGACAGATACAGTCATTGCAAGCTAGCAAGAAGCTAAGATCAAGACAAGACAGGAGTGAATTAATTTCTAACCACCATGGCCACAACTGCTACAATGATGAGACCCCTTGTTTATATAATTTGTATAGTGCTAATCAGGATAAATGAAGGTATAAATAATATAGCTAGTTGCTATTATTAGCAAATAGCATTCTCCTGTAATAATACTAAGTAGCTACTATTATTTTTACTCAACAGGAACCAGCAGCCATGATGATTGTATGGCTACCATAGAGGGACCCACTAAACAGATCTCAGAACGTCCAATAAATATTGACTATCTCGTGGTAAATGAACTAGAGCCAGCTGAGTTCTATTGTGAGTTCATACGCCATGACTCTGACGAAACGAAGTACATATACCAAGCACATATAGACGCCATAAACCCATCCGATCATAAGCGGATCTCTTTGAACAACCAAGAACCACCCCCACCAAAGGGTACTAGTATTATCAATACTAATATTATTAGTTCTACAGAAAATGTAACCATCTACAGAACACAAATAAGATTTTTGTCCGTTAACTCAGACTCTCCAATTCTCCTGGTAAAATGTGCTATTGAATACTTCCCAAATGGCAACCTGAATTCTCTGAAAACAAACTGTTCCAGCTTATCTACACTTGCCATCATACCCGGCAATAATACTAAGATTTGTCTTTATGATGTCACCACTGGACCAACTGAAATGAGCTCTACATTTCTCAGCAATGACACCAACCCCATAATTATTGGATTCTCTAAGTCTGAATTTGGATCAACAGTTGGAGGATTATGTGCAGTAGTGATAGTGGAAACAGTACTCATAATAATTTTCATTATTTATCAGTTTGCGAAGTATAAGAAATCTCAAGGATCGAAAGTTGAATCAGTACCCAAGAGTTGTGGTCATACACAAGATACTGAAATTAACAGCAATACTACTATTACTACACCAGATGTAAACAACAACAATTATAGGGCTATGCAACCATTCCTTCCACCAAATTACGTAGATCATAGTGAGTCATAATGTTATTTCAGATTCATGCATGCAGCGGGTGTGAGTAACTCATAACTTATACTGACAATCATGTAAATGTCATATTATGTTTTGTGCCCAAAATTCATCCTTAAAAATAGTATACTGCATCATAATTAAATTGTTATCACAAGAAACCTGGTCCAAGTATCCCTTTGATTATTATCGATTGTGTTAACTATTGTTGACTGTGCATGCATGATGGTCCATTGATTATTGTTTGCATACATAAGCAAATGAACCAGAGAACTATCCCACAAACCATTATAGATAGCTGGCGACAGCTACAGACATTCATTAGGTTACTGAGCTCGTGTTCCAGTGCAATAACTTATAGTTGCCCAGGTATAGCGCATTGATCTGGCATACTCATACATCAGCTAATTCTTAAGATCAAAGCTAAAATAATTTGAGAGATATCAATAGTTAGATCCATTCTCTCCATCATCAGCACGAATGATGCATCAGGGGCACTCGATCTATTATAATTTTTTCTGATTATTATTGTCTTGCTTGAAATCAACGGTGTCTCCTATATCATTAAGAATTCTATAGAACTGCATGGTTACAATGCCGGCCATGGGCAAAGTAAGTCATAGAACCAGTCAGTGACACGTCCATGCAATCTTTATCTGATGAGGGTTCTTGTGCACACATAAAATTTGATGGCAACTTCTGCATGATCATGACTCAGCAATTTAGGGTGAGAAATGAATACTGACTTAAAACTCATGATCAATAACTGAAATTCATCATCCATGGCAGCTATAGCCACTCCCCATATGTGTGTGGTCCTATATTAACTGTACACAAGTTTTTGCATGCAGGGAGAGTTTGATGTAGCTAGCATTGCAACGTGATACAGATACTAACTGAGGAAGTGGCAGCTATAGTGGTATGGTAACCATGACTGACTGTCAACTACATATTTTGCAATTGATCATCGCTGTACTATTTCAATGTTTGACTAGACTAAGTGCAGAAGGTACTACTTGTAGTACATGTACGGCTGAGATTCATGGACCATATCTGGAGAATCAAACACGTGAACTGAACTTTGTAGAAATGGTGAGAGCAACTGACTCCAATCCTGCTGTAATAGTTTGTAGTTACGTTTGTTGTGAACATGGGTATAATTTTGAACTGAAAATTGACATACTGGACCCGTGTGAACAGCCTCAGCGTCTGAGACGTGAACGGATTCAAGGCTCTCAAGTGTATCAAAGTGACATGTATGATTTCAGGGTTGTCCCCATAATTAATAGTACTAGTACTTGTGATCAGGAGAATAGCGAGATTAGAAAGTATCAGATACATGTTGGAAGTTCAGACATCCCAACTCTCATAGCAAAATGCTTTGTGGAGCATTTACCTAACTTACCATCAACTGAAAATTCAACTGAATGTTCTGGTTCATCAACCTTGGCTATAATATCTGGGTATTCAAGTCCAGAAAGTTCCACATGCATTTCACCATCTACTAACACTGTATCACCATCACCTACATTAGAGCCTACTTCTGTACTTGGTCATGTTTGGAATAATAATAATGAACATGGTCCATCATTGTCCAGAAATAATACATTGTCAAATGACTGCACTAATCTACACAAGATTTATGGATCGATACTTGCTGTAACAGTTACAATTTTCATTGCTGTAGTGGTGATACTACTAGCCGTGATATTCAATGGCCACTTAATGTGTACTTGGAAGCTCAAACTTGATCCTCAACTGTGCACATGCAAGAAGACAGAGGATGAGGTTGAAATGATATCAAACAAAAGGACTATCACAGAAGCGTGGGTAAAGGATACTAGCTGAATATTATAGATACTACCAGAATAATATTATAGATAGTATCATTATAATAATTCTGATCGTAAAGTACATGCATTGATTGTTGGACCATTGCAAATGCATTCTTAATTCTTCTGATCAGATCAAATTTTAAAAGTACACTAAAGCAGAGTTTATCATCGAGTCATATGCATAAAGTAAAGTTTAATATATTATACCTGCTTCAATAATGACATGCATAAAACAATCTATGTAATTAACTTTAGTCATACTCAGATAGTTCAGGATGTACGCATTATTAGCTACCAGTTAGCTATTGGAGTGCCGTGCGCAAATCTACACTAAAAATTTAATAATAGTTAGAGACAACCAGAGATAAAATAGCTATATAATTTTTTTATGAATTAAGGTTCAAAGTTCAACTGCAAACATTACACTATTCCTATAGTATACCTCGTCAACAAACACAAAGCGTTACGTCACCATTTAAAACTATAATGATAATATTATTATTATTATGCATGCAGATATTTATAATTTTAATGGCATCATGCTAGTTCCTTTTCCACTTCACAATAATATTATGTCTGCCTGTCTTTGTCTTGACATAAATCGTGGTCAATATTACGAACACTGTCACTGTAATCACAGAGATCACTGGTAAGAATACCGAAACAGCAATGATCCAGTCATCAATATTATTATTGTGATTTGTATCTGCATGTATTGAATTGAGGGTCTTCGATTCGATTATCAATGATCATGCTAATAATTAATAATAATTGATATAATACCTGTCTTATAGGTGATAAAACCATTGATATGAACTTCCATTGTGCCATTGTTTGCTGCAATTGCATAGCAATATCTTTTGTGTTCAATGAAAAGGTGGTGCAAATCTAAATTTACAGAATTGCCTGTGTTACTGGCATTTACTGTGAACAATTTGTTTTGGCAGTGCTCATCAAAGTAAGTCGCATTGCATGACTTTGTACCATTGGAATTGACAGTGTGATTAAATTCGCAGGTAATCATTCTTCTCAAAGGATTAGCCACAACCTTCACAAAATGATTGGTGAAATCTGGTAAAAGTAGCCAATTAATGTAAAATCACACAGTATTGCATTCATGACATTGATTAGCTACCTCGTCTTATTGGATCAGAATTTCTTCTGCTTCCTAGTGCATTGGTGCCATATATCTTGATGGTAAAATTTGCTTTTGGTGGACATTTCGAGGATCTTACTTGAAACTCATGGCTACATGCGCCATTGACGCATGATGTGCACAGTGGCTGGAATAGTTCCAGTACCGCAACTTTTACCAGTGTTTGTATCCATGTAGTTAATTGTGTAAGATAATATGGGGCTATTGACATCATCAGTGGACTGCATCATAATAATGCCATTGGATAATATAGCATAAATGTCAATTTTGAGGTACACGCTTACAATTGCATTAAATCCAGTGGTCAGCTTTGTCAGATTATTTGTAGGATTTTCATAGGTAGGTATAACTTCAATTGTTGACATAGCAATATTAGGGACTATACATTCATAATCCACAACCATAATTATTATTAATAGTACAATAGGATAATTGGAACTAACCTCTCAGCATAGTCTGTATTCCAGTTACTCCAGAGCAAACAACTGTTGATATGCCAAATCTGCATAGCTCCTCATCTTCTATCTCAACATTGGTACAAATAACTGATGTTAAATTAAATTTTATTGTCATTGGGCATCTTCCACATTTATCAGCATTAATATTATACTGAATAGCAGTGCATGCTGGTGCTACAGGATTCCAACTGAAGAGTAGCTTCCCTTTACTAACAATATTCAAAGTGATATTCACCGGCGGAGGGAAAGTTTCTATGAATCATGAATAAAATTAAAAATTTGTAGCCATCTGCAGCTGGCACAAATATTGATGACATTGTAGTTAGTACATGCACATCCACACTGCTGCGTGAACCACTAGAGCCCTGATGAGATCATTGTGGGGAATAACTTTCAACATGTTTGGGCTTATACACTTCAAAATAACAGATATATAGTATAGTATATTCAGGGCTTGTAGCTATGAAAGTGCTAGTGTGCATAATATTGCATGCTATCCAATCTATTGGCTGGTGCTATGAGTAGCCACATATAATGTACTGTCTCACAATAACTTTACCTGTTGTAATGGATATTGTAATACTGTTGATAGGATGGACATGAGTGCCATTATCGTAAGCACATTCTACTGTTGCCCCAATCATTGCATGAGTAAGGTTGTAAATTTTTAGCTGTGAACGATATCGTCCTTCCGTAGTATTCAATGCACGTGCAATAATATTTCCATTGTTACAAGATCCAGTTGCTGTTCCAGTTGTAAATCGACTGTGATATAGTTGAATTTTATCCAAAGATGATGGACAGTTAAAAGCATTCCCTCGCCATATTGTTGCACCGCGGCCAATGGTAATGCACTGAAATTCCAATGGGTATCCAATACAGGTGCAATTACTCACAAGTCTGATCATAGAACCACCACTTGTCGTGGCTGTATATTATAATCGTAGTAAAATTTTAACAGAACTGCCACATAATATCTAATCATTGTTCAATACGTACACATATCACGTTTCAAACCTATTGTTGAAGCTCGTTGGTCCAAGATCAACACCATAACGGTGATCAGTGACCATGTCGCCGGTGGACGGCAGCCTGACAGTGTATGCTGCACCACATAAAATTATAGCTAGCCGCTATTACAATGATGAGTCACGAAGTATTACATACGTAGCACACTTTCGGTAGATACCTTAACAGTCAGCATATGCATGTCCCAATTAAGGGGAGAGCAGTGGATTTATTTATAGAAGAAAGAGCCTGTCTTCGCTTGGCTAGTCTCGTGAATCATACCCTCCTACCACTAGTACCAGGGACGACGCAGCGCCGGTAGTGCCACGGCGCTGCGGAAGTAGGCCGATAGGTTTAGGAGACGCTAGTGGAACGTATAATTTTGACGACCATTTCCCACCAAAATTAGACGACCATTTCCCGCTGCCCCCCGTATCAATTTTTGGGCTGAGGGAGGGGCGAGAAACAGAAAAAGTAAAAGTAATATTGATTTGGAGTGGCCAAAAAGAAAAATAATGTTCTATGAGTTCATAATTTTATATCATAATTGAAATTTTGATAAGTGATAGTCTTTGTATGATATTATTATCAGACTGATCTACAAAAATTCAGTTTCCGAACATGTATCTATCTGACCTCTCATAAGCAGGACAAGGCTGCATGGCATTGGAGTCCACATCAGAAGCCTGTGGTCGACTCTCCATAGGAAGGTCATATACACTTTCAATTACGTCCCCGTGACGGCCTGAATTCAAAATTATTAAACGGGTAATGTAGCTATCTATATGCATGATTATAATAATTTAGCTATATACCTGCATTATATTATTAGCTACATAGATCATAGATGTCAATGATATGTATACAGTAGGCCTAATACCTGTTTTAATTTCATCTGAGGTACTTCCTACTGAGTGATAGAGTTGCATTTCATTTAAAGCTTCTGTAACGTCCTGCCATGTTAGTTGGCTGTCATGATTTGTGAGCCAATAATTGAGGACTTCTACCAGGCACTTATCAGGGGGGAATTCTAAATAGCTATCAAGAACATTTTGGGCTATTCCAACAGCAAGACCAAACTGGTACCACATGTGTGTGACAGAACGAAGTTTGGCCACTAAAGTGTCTAAACTGGGATTATCATTCGCTTGTGGCTTTGTATTAGCATCTTGATATTCTTGATCAAGACCATTCTCTGACTGTTTACTGATCCACGTTTTCCGTTGGGTATTAGAATTTGATGCTGTTTTGTCAATAAGAGTAAGTTTATGATTTACTTCAGCATATGCAACTGTATCGTTGTTTACAGTAACTGATACATTTTCTCCGGAGAGCCATGGCTGAATGTTAGCATAAAGTGTTTCAGAATCTCTAATTGGATGCTATAAATATAATAATAATATAACATTGTTGCAAGATAGTAATGAAACATGTCACCTTCAATTCATCATGTGATCTAATTTTTTCCCTGCATATTATGGCATTGTTAATTATTTATAGTAATAGTTTAATACATTAAATAGTGTGCATGTAAAATACTACCGGGTATTATGCATTCACCGTATGGATTTTTCTGGCAGACAGCATTTTCGTCTTTTGTTTAAGACAATAATTATCCCAGAAATAGCAGCAATCATAGACACAATTGCCACAATACAAGAAATAATTGGAATTATGATTCTCTGCATGTCTACTGCTGATGGTATTCTCTTCCCTCTATTATCTGTATGAATACTCAACAAAATAATTATTTAGTAGTCACCATTATGATACATGCCACAACTTACCCCATTTGAAAGTTCCTTCTATGGCTATGGTCTTCATCATTACAGTGCCTTTGGCGATGAAGCAGTACACATGATCGATATCATCAGTACTAAGTCTTATTTGTGCAAAGTGAATAATCACAATCTGGGAGTCTTGGTTACTGACAGTGAAGTTTTCAATACTTGTATTTCTGTTTCTCAAAGCTGCATTACAGTCATCAAAACTTTGCATCGGTCCATAAGTGAGACTGCATGACTTGACAGTGTTGGTATTCCCTTTTGTTACTGAAAGCCACTCGCTAAAATTACAGTGCACTGTATCCTCTTTGAAGTTGAATTTTATATCAAAAAGGGTATTTTTTATGCCTATAGGATAATTTATTAAATTTGAGAATGTACATTTATTATATTATACTCACCGATGAATGCTGGTGCAGATGGCAATCCAGTTCCAAAATAACCAGAGGTAAATGCTGTCACACTGATCTGTACTGAATTCATATTATGACAAGATTTATTCAGACTGTCAAATATGTGGACACAGCCTTTTCCCATAGTGGCACAGGAAGAAATAGGAATGTCAACTGAAGCGCAGCTATCATTTGAGTCTGAGTAAACATTTATTGTGTTAGAGATTGTGCTGTTGAGAACTTCAATCTCATTATGGTTATGATCCTGCATGCAATTTTTATCAGAGAGGAGCAGTAATACAATATCATAGACTAGTATTGAATTATACCGGTGTTAATATTTCAATTTCAAGTTTTGTTAATGCTTTGGATGTACTGGAATAATGCGGCATTAATCTTTTGAATGAAGGAGTACCTAGACCTATTGTTAACAAAAACCAAAAATTAAAAAGTTGGTTATAATATTATTATTGTATGACATTATTACTTTCAAGTGTAATGGAAGCAGTGTTGCTTGTATTTCCAAAGATGTGATCACAAATAACCGGTTGAACTGAAAGTGAACACAACATTGAGCTATTGGGAGAAAGTGTGATGTCTGTACAAATAACAGATGTTGATGTACTATCAGGGCATACACCACATCCAGTTGCTGATACGTTATAATGGATGGCATCACAACTTAGATTTAGAGGTTGGCTCCAGTTGAAAGTAAACATTTGTAATCCCACATCAACCATACGAACATCGCTGGGGGGCTTAAAAGGATAATCTATCATGGGAAAGGAGGGATGGGAAGGTAGTAAATATAGTACTCAGATGAGATAAATGCTTTAATACCTGTTGTCAAGGTTATCATATGATTGCCAATGATGACATCATTGTAGAGGTTGTTATGCACACATTGCACGTTTTTACCAGCCATTGTTGAGTTGACTAGGATGGTAAGTTGTGTTGTGTAATTTTCTCCATGTCTACCAATCCAATGACCTACAATGCCCCCATCATTACAACTTCCAACCCTCAATCCCGGTGCAAATCCCGAGATATGAAGATTTATTGTACAATAATCAGAAAAAGCAGTTCCTCTCCATTCAATAAAGCCAATTCCAGTAATCGTACATTGCAGATTCAGCTCATATCCAGGACAGGTGCAATCACTTTTACTTACCAGCTCTCCTAGGCTTACTTTAGAGTGAAAACCATGGAAGCATAATGATATTAAACAATCATACAATGTGTAGTAATATTAATGTTGTTGCTCTGATTCAGAGAAGAATGAATTAAGCTAGAGCTTAAGTTTACTTATTACTTGATGGCACGTTGTCAGTATCCAGAAAGATACCCAAGAAAAGAAGTTTCTCCTTTGCATGATTTAATAAATTAATCGTGTCTCCCAGCTGACTATGATTTCACTGCGATGTTAGGCGATCGCGAATTCATCCTCAAGAGCTACGTACTCCAGTCTAAGCGCGCATGCGTAATAAATCCGCCATTCCGGATCCGAAATTCCATTCCCATTTTTCACGTGTTGCCTTAAATGCGCATGCTCAGAGCTTGCATAGCAAATCATATGGGATACTATAATGTCGCTACTGGTAACAAAATGCCATGATTTCAACCTCAGCATTATAATACTAGAGACTGAGCTAGTTAGAAGTGTTGGCACTATCAGTCAGATGATCTGGATCAGCTGTAGCTACAGTATCCTTATTTGTGGGAATGTTCTCATTAATCACTTTCTCCACCTCTCCGTGTATGATCTTGTGTGCTGCTAGCAGGTGTCGCCTCTGACCATGGTGGACTAAAACGAAAAAAAAAGTGGCAAGGGTATTCAGGTTAGTAGCTAAAATACAGGGATTATGGATTTGCTTAGGTGCATGCATGTATACCTCTTCTCCTCATTGTTTCTTTCTCCACCTCTGGCAGTAGGAAGGAGTAGACCATCTCAGCAACTAGCTCCTGACCAGACAGCTCTCTGTATTTATTAGAAAAATCAATGTTAATCTTCACAGATCTTCAGCTTGACATACGTGTGTTCAAAGTCATGGGCGATCTTGTTGATGCTGTCCGCCTGTTGTCTAATCTCCTCCCTGGCCTGCTGGTCAGCAGTGCTCTCAACACTCTGGAGGATAATGTCCTCCAAGTAAGTATCGACAGAGCCTTGGTGAACCTGAAGCAGAAGAAGACTCTGAAGTTTTCTCTCCCCCTCCCCCTCCCCCCCTCCTCTCTCTCTTTCTCTCTCTCTCTCTCTCTCTCTCTCTGTCCTCCCCTCTCTCACACACTCCCTACGTACCTTCATCATTTGTTTGAATATCTCATCTTCAATTCTCCTCATTCTCTCCTCCCTCTGTCTCTGCCCACTCTCCTCTGCCTCTCTTATCCTCCTCTGTCTCTCGGCTAGCATGACAAATGCTGACACTCGTCTTTCCTCTTGTAGACGAATCAGCTCTTTATTGAGGAAGTCTAGCTGCCTACCCAGCATGAGAGCTGCCGGGGTCTCTACACCATCCTCGATAACAGACTCCTGTACAAAAACAAACTTTCAGGTTGAAATACTTACTAAAGTTAAGTATGTACCCAATAAGCGCAATTAAGGTAAATGTGTGAAAATAGCCTACTACGGTATCGTGTTTATGCATGAAAAAATTATGTACTATTATTAATTTTATTATTTCTGCACATATTCTTACCTTATGCAGGAATCTTTTCTCTTCTAGTTTTTTCTTATTGATTAGCTCAGCCTCTTGTTTCTTGATCTTCTGCTCGGGTGCCTGCAGTGCGTGAGTCGTCCTCAGCTCTCCAATCAGCTGACGACGACGCTCCTTCCCTTCAAACATCTGGAAAAATACCAAGTCACATATACATAAGAGTTATCCGACAGCAATTGGTGGGGTGCATGAGATGCATGGTCGAATACACCCCAATTACGGTCAGATAACTATTGACCTCTGTTCATTATTGGCCTACTTTATGATGACCCACCCCCTTCCCATAGCCGGCAAATTTCCTATAAAAACTTTGGTTGCTAAGCAACTACCAACAAAATTAATGTATATACATCAATAGGATAAAAATACGAATTTTTGTTGTATACATCATGGAGATAATTAGTCCTTTGGGGTACATTCACATACTATTACAGTATAGTGATCAAATTCAATTTGGAAATGGTCGTCAGAAGTATATGCACACTCTCATGACACGTGTTGTTCACATTGTTGTTTATATACCTTGTTCTGTACTGCTCTTCCCCTAATGATCCTCTGCAGTAGGACCACGGCCTGCTCAGTCTCCTCCAGTCCAGCCGGGGGACACTGCACCGTCGGCGTCGGGGGGCGGGGCACCACCTTCTCCACTCGTTCGAGGAATCTCAGAGGTTTGGGAGGCTCTTGTCCTGGCGACAAAATCATGGTACAAAATATTAGGATTTTACATGATCATTGCTTATTACACGTGCTTACGGCACAAAGGGCATATACATACATAATAATTATTCATTGACACTACTAGCTACATGTGCTTAGTGGATAACAAATTCCATGTTATCCATCATTGAACCACAATATCACCTATCATAACATTAAGTACATTAATTTTATAACCTCGTTCCCTGGCCCTCCCTCGGTTTGCAATTGCATGCACGTACGTGCGTTGGTGACAAAGGTTGCTATGCTCAGTAATTATTATCCTTTGATGCAAATTAAAGGGGCTTACCTTTGGTCTTCTCATGGATGATGTCGGAGTGGACCTGGTCTAGTATGGATCCCAGTTTGGCCTGTTGACGAGCGCGAATACCAACCATTCGAGCATTGCGCTGGGGGGCCTTGATCCTACGCATAGTGCAATATATATAAAGATTACGTAATGTTATTGCTCTCAGTCTGTTGTTTGACAGGTGACTTACTTTGAACGGACTATATGATCGGGCAGTGTGTCTTCAAGCTCCATAAGACCTGGGGAATGTTGCATTCATCGATAACAACATGCTTGGCAGAACATGCTAAAAATATTTTTTTCTCCCTTCTTGGTGGGGGGTTGGGGGGGGGGGAAACATGTTCATATGTGCACACATACAAAAATTTAATACTACAGATTATTTTTAGCTCAACTCGTGAGGAATAGCTATGGTATTAAATTTTGATTTACCATCCAGTGTGGTAGTGAACCAGTTTTTGACAGAGTACTGCTCTGAGCCACTGTCCAGGTAGACTCCAATGCGAGTCATGGGGGCATAGACCTGGGAGTCAAAGTTGGTGTATTGCTGGATGACATTCTCCCTCTGAAGCTTTCCCTCGACGTTTGAGGACTTCTTAGACAGCTTTCGAAGAGCTACATGCACAAGAATAATATTAGAGCATTATTTGTAAATTCTGTATGGGATTTCAAATCTAATAGGTATGGTTGTTAATAATGCTACATCGGTGACACGAGCCTTTAATCTACATATAAAAATGAGGGGGTATTACTCTAATGTGTAGTACATACAATATTATGTGTGCACTAAGCATATTGCTAATAGAACGCAAGCAAAAAAAATAATTTCAAATCTGGTTTGCACACAATTAGAGTCAAAATAATTCCAGGAAGTGAATTTCTTGCGTTAATTAGATGTTGCGTTGTAATAGAACAATTAGCATAGCTTTGAGTGACGACGAATAGTGGCTATCGATGGTATCGTACCTGTGCCCCGGCCCCGATCATCACGAGGGTAGCCTGAGAAAGGCCTTCTGACAGCCGCGCCGAATGGTTAACGATCGTGCTGATCGCAGTGCAGTTCCAACTAAGGTCAGTCTCGAGTGTAGTTTAGTACCCTCATGAACGACAAACGACACTTGCGATTTGGTCAACAACGAGTCCCGAGACACAGAGCGAGGCTTCCAGAACGGTTCATTACTAAGCGGGTGTGGTTTAACCGTGCAGCACGCGGTTTGAGCATGCGCAATAGCCTCACCTTAGCACTATTGCGCTAATTGGATTCATAGAAAATAATTACAGACAGTCGCTTCCGTTCTAATAGAATACAAAAAATTCCTGGAATTGAATTTTCTTGCGGTAATTGGATCATGCGTTCCATTAGCATAAACATGGTATATGATATCATACTTGGGTGACTCACCTTTGACATGATCACTGCGTAGGTGTCTTAATTGCCGGTCCTTTTCATTTTGCTTCTTGCTCCTGTAATTAGATCAACAACAACAATGTAATTACATGCATTATGCAAGATTAAAAAAATGGGGTGTTATTTATGTTTATTTACCATAGATGTTCAAGTCTCCTATCGTTGAGGGCTTGGTGGTCCACCTCTCTCTGTTGGAGCATCTTCTTAAGCACCTCCATACGCTCATGCTGGAGCCTATATGTGCATAATAATAATGATTATTGTAATTTATGATGGCTTCCTGTATGGAAGTGTGAAGGGATTTAATGAACTGCTAGTGGCTGCGCATGCAATGACTCTTATGCTACAAAATTAGTCCATATTTGGCATCTGGAATAATCACATTGTATTTCATCACCTTACTAACGGAATTATCAATAGACCAGAATGACAAAACATCCTGAAATTGTACTATCCAAGGGATACATAAATTATTCACACCAAAAAAACAATGATATTAGACAAATGTTACGAATAGCTGGGAAAAAAGAAAATTCATTGCTTGATTGGCTATTCACAAGTATTCCTAGCCTGCACGACTGTTGCCCATATAAGGAAAATACCCAAGCACTAATGATGTAGTCAGTATGACTAAGCACTTATACTACCCCACACACAGTTGCTCAGTCAATTAACAAACAAGAAGATGGTAGTGTAGTAGTGATGTTGCAAACAAGCCATGTTGCGATTGTGGTAGGAGTGCTTTGGATATTTGCACCAGGAGTCCACAGCAGAGGTAAAATTGTATGGGTACCTGTACTGGTGACCAAGAGGGGGTTTATTTTCAAAGGGTTGCATGATTATTTTGCAATACATGCAGACTGCAGTGCAACGATCATTGGCCCACTTCTGGAAGGAGAGCATCGAGATGCATTCATTCAGAATGCAAATGATACACAACCGGCTGTTGCACACTGTAGGGTGAACTGTGAAGATCCTGGAGGATCGTATGTTGCAGCAATGGGCATCATTCTTACAGAATTTGGAAATTTTACTCAAACTCGTATTGGGGACACGGAAGACGGTTTGTATACTATTACATTTGAAGAAATCCAGATCTGTACACCATCAAATAACTACACAATGGAATTCCGGTATGAGTTCTACCCACTGAGTGCAAAAATGAATAAAACTATACTGACCTGTGGAATTGTATACACAGCCCCTCGGAGTGAAGCACCATGCTGGGGACAGTCGTATTTAATCATAAACTACGTTTACACAGCAGTATCTCCCTCATCTACAACATCCCTACCTCATACAGCATCTCCCACAACAACTCCCACACCTATGCCATCCTCGCCCATCAATGCCTCCCCTACCACGTCTCTGGTTGACTCCGAAACTATGGTTACTACACCGATGAAAAGTGTATCAGTTATGCCTGTCACTGGACCATGTACTGATGATGATAATGGAGATGAGCCTTCAGTAGACAGTCAAGTTCAACCAGCTGCAGTATATGCACCAGGTTTAGTTCTAGGTGTGGCTTTAGTGGTTGCAATCTTGATTATCATAATCGAAGGAGTGATCATAGCATTTATCCACCCCAAAAATCGCGTTGGGTCACAACCACAAAAAGATACATCAAAGAAGGATATCCCGGATACAAGCAAAGATATGGTCATAGCGAATGAATCTGAAAGCAAACAACTATAGTCAACCGTAAGAGTTTATCTTCTCTTTCTCTCGTTCCACGCCCATTGCTCCATGTATACTATTATGTGTATGTGCACTCCCTCCCAGTCTAACTCCTGGATTGACGATTTCAGAGACAACCTACTGACAATGATTGCATATTTTATTTGTTGCATGCATGGCTGACTATCTTCCTATTTTTAAGCATGTATGCATACGTATACCCATAGTATACAGTCCATTCACTGTCATTTACATGATGTAGTATTATGTTGTTCTTGTGTACGTAGTGTCTGTAAAATACAGTACATCATTGTACTAGAGTCAGATGTGATATTATAATGCACAAGTTATTAGGTGTATGTGATGGATATGTATGAATCTCATATTGTATTCATGGTAAAGTGTACAATTTCATGTTTGTTCCAGCAAGATAAATACCACAGCCGGGCATAGTATTCATGATGCCTAGCTGATTACATAATTATCATTTCACGCATGCGCATTGGCTCATAGTGTGTACACGTGTACGTACGTAAGGGCTCTCCCTGGGGACTACCCTGGAGTAATCGCGCCATGGAGCAGCGTGATTATGCATATATAACACTCCCTCCCACAGTCGTCAACACAGAACACCCGCAAAGACAATAGCGCTGTGGTGCAGCTTGCAAGATGTATACATGAGAGATTAAAGATTTTCATAGCAGCTGGGATCAACAGCAGAGGTCTAGGTAAACAATAGTTACTGTATATGTATATGTATACATGATGAAGCTAATGCATGGAATAGTCATATTTTGGGAAAATCAATGATGTAAATTGTGTTATAAGCTAATACAGTGTAATTAAACTTTTTCTACCATTTCTATGCTCTACATTTTATCTTACAAGTCAAGCACCGGTCACATAAATTTACCCATATGTAATCAATCATGCCATTTTTTTCTAGAAGCCCATTTGGATGGATTTACATGATTTTCTCACTCACACACTATTATTATAATGTTGCTTTCTTATGCTATGTATACTAGGCCGATATTTCGTTGACAACTGTTAACTAGCTTGGAACAATATACTGCTAACATGAATGTCAGGTTGCAAATTAGATGTCACAACATATATATTTTCCTGATCTCATTGGTGTTGGCGCTAAAAATTTGCTCTGTGGGGTCGAGCACAACATTAACAGACTGTGAGGCCATCGTGGATGGACCGTTTATTGAAGGTCAAGACCTACCAAAAGAGTTTAACAAATTAAAAGGAAACGAATTAACTCCAGTGGTGATAAATTGTCAAGTGACATGCTTGAATCATTCGGTAACTAATCTCGTTCATAATCCTGGACTTGGTCTAATAGTCACAAAGCTTGGAAAACCTAAGAATATTGAAGCCTCAAACCGTGGTAATGACACAGAAAATGGACTTTTTGTGGGTATTAACTACACATCTAATAACTGTGAACAGGCAAATAACTACACGATGCAATATACATTTGCTATCTATCCAACTATAAAGATGGATAGGACAGTGGCAAGATGTGGTGTATCTTATTACCATAACCGATCATATTGCTGGGGAGAAGCAGTCATTTTTATACAATACATTCAATATGAATCGACCGTTGATTATCCAACACCGACTATCACCAAATATATGACAACAACCCAGGGCCCTGCAATAGCAACAATGCCAGTGATGATGCCTGGGACTGGTGGATCAGGAGGCAATCTAGTCACAATATTTGTAGTCATTTTGGCTCTGGCTTTAGCTGCTGTTACGACAATTGCTATAATTGAAGGACTGATTATTGCAGTTATCCGTCGACGAAGGCATCCCAACAGAAATGGCATTGGGCAACAAGTACTAAATGGGTCACCAGACAATGTGGAAAGTGTACAGAGTGCGACGCCACCTAATGAACTTAGTCCACCCCATGATGAACCACATCAATGACCTACTCCCCTATACACATGCAGCTATAGATGTGTATGTGCAGTGTAGATGTACGTCCTCCCCTAAACTCTAAATTTGAATGGATGTCAGTGACAAATTACTGCTTAATTTAAGGCACTTGACTATATTTTTGTTGGATACATAACAATTTTATATGCTATACCAGTATACGGATATTTATTTTTAACATTATGATATTGCTGATATCGGGCATGCTCTGAGTCATGCTATATTATACACAATACAATACTGATATTCATCAAGTTGAACCTATAATTTTTTTCTGGCATGAATGGGATTGTCCCTGGGACCGCCCCCAAAGTCACACTATACACTCATGCATATTATGATCACGAGCATGCATTAACCCTCCACAGTTGTTCAGCCCATCTGTTGTAAACAAGAAGATATGGCAGTTAAGTTACAAATGAGCTACATTTACTCCATATTATACTACGTGGTTCTGGTGGGGATCTACACAACAGAAGTTGATAGCAGAGGTAATAAAACTATTATAAAGCTATACGGTAATCCAGTCTGCATGCATGCATGTAATACTATAAAATTTTAATGTTTTACTTGCAAATAGACTACACAGTGGTAGCTCCACTGTATGAAACTTCATGAATTCTGCATGAAATCTTTCGCAGTACATTCATGTCTTTTGTCTAGATTGCCAAGAAGAAATCAGCGGACCAAGGAATGTGAGCAATCCTCGTGTACCTCAAGTGTATGGTTTATTGGAGGCAAATGAAACAGATCCGGCAGTTATCAACTGCTTGGTTCGGTGTCTGAATCACACAGGCATCTATAGTCCAGCACTGCTAGTAATCAACACAAAGGAGGCTACACCTGAGTATTTTAGCACCAGACACATAATTAAAGCAGAATATGAAATCTCTTTCAGCCGTATCAGCACTTGTGAAGCTGCTAACAATTACACAATGGAATTTGAGTATTATTTCTATCCACGCAATGCTCGACTGGATGGCGCAGTGATAGTATGTGGAGTCGTACATCCCTATAGTCAACCAGCATGCTGGGGGCAATCATACGCAGTTATTAACTATAATCAAGTAACAACAACATCTCCACCAACAACTACTGGTCCACCAGTAACTACTGGATTTCCAACGACTACTGGCTCACCAACGACTATAGGATCGCCAACGACTACTGGTTCACAGACAAAAAGCCCATCTAGTACAACTACTACACCAACAGCCACTACTACAGCTAATCCATCAAATGTGACAGCCCCAATTCGAGCCCCAAATACAACACCACTTATGATCATTTGCATAGTACTGGGTATTGTACTTGGTCTTGCAGTGATTACAACAGCTGTAATTATAGTGGTGTTGATTCATATGATGAAGGCAGCCAAAATTCAGAGGAAGGTACAGCCCGAGGCAGAGAATCTTATACCTAGTAGCAGTGAGTCAGACTCAGCTTCACAAAGAGAGCAGGATGAACTGCATCTAATCGATCTCTCTGCAAACTCTAGTCTAATTTCTACCCTATGAATAATTCAGAAATTGAGTCAGAATCGTCTCAATGTGTTTGTAGATTAAGTATTTATCATCATTCACGATAACATTTTTGTCAGTGTTCTGGTGTAGACTATTATTACAGTCCAAACCGGAATCACTGACGTTGATATAATTAAGCATAGTGACCATGCATATTTCCGGTATAGTATTAATATTATGATGGATTATTGTCACATGGTGAGCATATGCGCAATGCGTAAACACAATGAATGTCATGGATAAAATTACACTATAATTATTGCATGAATCTTGGATGATCATACATTTCCTGTACTCAGCTATAGGACTGATCTGGTATGATTGGTTTTCAAAGGAAGATGGTCATGCATGATGAGTCGACCAAGCATTATTATAGAAATTTCAAAACCATAATAAAATTAATTCTTGATAAAAGGAGGTACCTTCATGAATAAATGCATACATATACATACATGAACTTCAGGGGAGTACCCCAAACGATGTTAATTTTAGAGGATTCCCATACATGCATATTAATTTGTTAAATAAATGGATCGGGTATGTACACATGCCACTAACACAATCATTAATAATATACTAAAGTGACTAAATTTTTGTGCGGTGGCAATAATAAATTCATTGGAAGAACAGAACCATCAACTACGATTCATGAGTGCATGCGTATTTGGAAGAAAAGGCATCCACATCGAGTAACTGATTCACCATCTCCCATACCATCTACAAATTAAATACTTGGGAGGCTTGCATCGATGCAAGAAGTGCATAGCACTTTGAATTATTGATCCATATTGTGTTGGATGCTATTAACTGAACAGCATGCACTAAAACTTGTAGTGCAATAATATATCATTGCTCATTATCCTTCTGTTATATAGTTTTTACAGTGTATACAGTTTGTGGTAATACCGTATAGCCGGAAAAGTTGGTGGGGAATTAAATTTGGGGGTTTGGCGGTCTACATTACAATCGCCAAAATTCCTACTTGCATATACCGTATATTAGCCGGAAAATATTGGCAGGCATTAAATTTGGCGGTTGAGCCCCAAATCGCTATTAGAAGAATATTGGCGGATTTAAATTCGGCGGTTTGGTACGGGATCGCCATATGTATATATGCGAGTTGGAAATTTTGGCGGATTTTAATTTGGCGGTTGTAATATAGACCGCCAAACCGCCAAATTTAATTCCCCGCCAAATTTTCTGGCTATACGGTATACGTATGGCGATCCCATACCGAACCGCCAAATTTAAATCCGCTAATATTCTTCTAATAGCAATTTGGAGCTCAACTGGCAAATTTAATGCCCGCCAATATTTCCGGCTATACGGTAGTATATTCCCCCTTGGACTTTTGTGCACATCATTATTGATATTAACATAGCTACATGTATTATACATGTGTGAAGAGAGTGTCATAATAATATGTATACTGTTTGTTCAATAATTTGATTAAATTCACAGATCATGTGATTGGCCAAGGGTGTGGCAGCACAAATTTCTCCTGCCGCAATAATTTTAGTAGAGACAGCAATGCCATGGATTCACACTAACCTAGAGCTAATTCAAAAATTAATTACATTCCACAAAATCATGTATAGATGGACACAAACAAGTCAAGAGGAAGTCCCACATTGTGATTCACATTATAATAATTATACTAAACATAAACATAATATTATCATTGTGGCGTGATTGAGTGAGGTTGTGTACAGAGCAAAATTAAATCAATGCAGCAAAAAATTTACCCAGGCATGGTTGAAAACAAGGCAATGACAATAGATTCATGGAGCCTGCATGCTCAACATGTGAGGCCAGGGATATTATCCGGGACGTACCCTCGTCAAATCATACCATCTATGAAAAACAATGGGTGTAGCTTATAATAGAGGGGTTGGTCCGTCCACACATACCAGTATTATATCATGGCATTGCTACTGACGATCAAGATAGTTCTGCTGACATTCATTACATCAACAGCAGCCACCAGAGGTAAATTAATGACTTACAGTATGGCTTTATTAGCCTTGTTCCCAGGCTCCCCCTCTCTTTTTCTCATTTTTTTCGTGCGCGAATATTACATGCGAAAAATCGAATATTCGCGCATGAAAAAAAGTGATAAAAGGAGAGGGGGAGCCTAGGAACGAGGCTATGGCTTTATTACATTATTTCATCTTCTTATTAGATAATAGATCATGCAGTGAAATGATCCAAGGACCATTATATCATGATAGCAACTTCGCTCAAGTGTTTCACTCTCGTATGGTTGATGAAAATAACACTATGACACTTCGCTGCCGTGTCATTTGCCAAGAACATGGAGCATACTACACTCCTCATATACGGATAATAACTACAAAAGATGGTGTAGTCCATGATCGTCGAAATGAGAGTTTATTTAGTACTGATAAATCGCCTTCGGATAACACTTGCGATCAAGCAAATCCCACCCGAGATTACAAATTTCATATTACTGCACGCAGCGACATACTAAATGAAAGCATAGCTACATGTGTGCTGTTCTATCGGTCCTTAACTGAGAGTGATTTCACCAATTTCTGCTATACATCATCACTTGTGTGGATCATTCTTCCCAACCGACCCACTATACCTCCTCCTACCACTACTGTATCACCAACAACTCCAATCGAAACTACTACGCAAGAAATAATTTCCCCCGTGGAGCCACCATCCGCTCCTAGTATACGATACAGTAATAAAATTCCAGATGGATTTACCATATTTTTAATCATAGCCGTATTTGTTACAGTTGCGGTTACAGTGCTGATTGTAGCATTGTATAAAAGATTCAGAAGAACTCGCAAAAGGAAGACTAGTGTACAGCCAACACGATTAGTGGTCAAACCGTACACTGAAGATTCTACGAACAACACTCAACAGGGCAGCAGGCGGCATCAAGTATGAAACAACGAACACTGACACCAACTCAATGAACACACATTATAATTAATACGATCACATTAGCTGATCATTAAGCGGTGGTCATTACCGTAGGTTTGGTTTTAATTGCGAGTGTCTATTAATTGCGAATTGCGAGTTTTTGTACGTTTCGCAATTAATAGATTCGCAAACATAAATGTGCATGTATACTACAGTACGGTACGGGGTCGTCCATCGCAATTATTGGATTCACAATTTGGCCTGACTTGACTAGAATGCAATTATTAAACTACGCAATTAAAACCCGTCCTACAGTAACTAGCAATTGTTTGATTATAATATGCATGCATATTCCAAATCATTAACTCTACTATGAGTGCATAATATTACATATATGCATGTATCCAGCTAAGCACGGAATATAAAAGGTGTCCACCATGTAGTATCCTATAGACCACGGGCATAATCCAGTTTTAGCGCTGCTCATCACTAACTATGAAAGGATGGAATTTTCATGACAATGCTACTGACAAATTAATATACCGGGTGCTAAAACTTAGTTGTGAGGTGTCAATGATGAATTCATTGCCATGGAGGAACAAGAATAACAATTAATTACGATTCATGAAGCGTACAAAGCATGTGAGGTCCAACAATTAAGGCACACGGGAAATAACCTGGGGATATACCCTCATCAAGAGTCACCCCACAGTAAATAATAAAAATCGTCTGCAATCATAGAGAGCTTAGTTAATCAGGCTGCACGCATTGCCAAGTGCTATAGGCTCCTATAATGGAATTGCTACCAATGATTACAGTAACAGTCACCCTGGTGATGCTTACTACACTATTTGCAGCAGCTACCAGAGGTAATATCTTATGATAGTCATTTTTATCATAATATTATTATCATCTTAATCATAATAGATAGCAGACTGTGCAAAGATAGAATCCAAGGGCCACTACTAGACAATAATTCTACAATACCTTTTCATACCCATGTGGCAGACGAAAACAATACGCTCACACTTCGCTGCCGTGTCATTTGTCAAGAGCACGGTGCGGCCTACATCCCACATATACGGATCATATCTACAAAAGATGGTAATTATCATGATCGCAGAGCTGATGGCTTATTTGATTCTGTTCAATCACCTTCCAATAACGAGTGCAACACAGCAAGCCACAATGTCATGACACAAGACCATGAGTTTCACATTACTATATATAGTGATGAGCTAAATGAAAGTATAGCTTCATGTGTGCTATTCTATCGGTCCGTACAAGGGAATATCAATGAAACTTGCCATACGTCGACAATAGCATGGATCATTCTTCCCAATCGTCATATTGGCACTACTGCTTCACTACCTCCACCTACCACACCAGTAGTTGGTGGGAGGACAGCTTTGATTCCAGAAGAGGTCTCTATATTTTTCATCATAATGGCAGCTGTATGCACCTGCGTTATCATGGGGGTGCTAATTGGGGGAGCAGTGTTCTTGTATAAAAGAGTTAGCAAGACTCAGAGAAGGAAGATAGGTGCGCAAGTAACTCACGATGGAACGGCCGCCACAAGATTGCACTGTTGAAGACTTGGAGTCCAGATGATACTAGAATGGGGCATCTCGCAACATCAAATTTGATATTGCAACGCTAATTATAAATACCATAATGTAGACTTTGCGTCATGTTGTGGGGTGACTCTTGACAAACAAGGGTATGTCCCCCGATTGTTTCTAGAGTATCAGACCTCACAAGTTTAGTACGCTCCAATGAATGGTAAATATTTCCTTGCCACTTTAAGTGAATTCATTGTAATAATCACTATTATAATAATATGCTTGTAATTGCAACACACACCATTAGCTGCTCTATTCGTAAGAATGGGTATAAATCCTATACTTAGAATAATACATGGTTTGATAGTCAAATCAATGATGTGGTAAGAGAATGCATTATATACATAAAAAAAATATGTGTGGGAGTTGACAATTATTCTAGATCTTGCTGACAAACATTAAAACATACTGTAATGTATAATCCATTATCACAACAAACAATAAAAGTAGTCTACAATCATTGACAGCTCAGTCAGTTCAGCTTTAAACGTGTGCAGCAAGAACTACAGACATGAAATTGCTACCTGCGATTGCAATCACTCTATTGACATCTTTCATATTGCTTGCAGCAGCCACCAAAGGTAATAATATTATACTATAATCTTATGAACTGTACAGCTAAGTTTTCTTGTCTTAATAGACACCAGACCATGTAATAAAAAGATCGAAGGGCCACTACTGGAAAAAAATAATTAGTCTCTGGTAAATTTTGATTTTGAAAGGGCAGACGAAAACTATATGCTTACTCTTCGCTGCCGTGTCACTTGCAAAGAGGATAGTGCAATATACAATCCACACCTAAGGATTTTCTCAACAAAAGAAGTATACCGTGATGGGAATCCTGGCTTATATGAAGTTGAAGAATCACCTATATATATGAACCATACTTGCAACTCAGCAAGTCCTATACGAGACTATGAATATCGCATTACCGCACTCAGTGATACGTTTAATGAAAGCATTGCAATGTGTTTGCTGTTTTATCAATCTGACTCAGAGAGGAATTTTACCGAATACTGCTCTGTACCAACACTTGTATGGATCGTTCTTCCTGAACGATTGCAGTCAAATACTACCACACCAGCAGATGACACAGTGATAGTGAATCCAATCCCAGAAAGTGTCTCTATTTACAATATTAGTTCAACGGAATCTCCGATCTCAACCACAGCTGAAGCTACACGCACAGTATACGTATATACTCCAGCAACCACTATAACTGATAGTATCATCACTACAGAAAGATGTACTCAGACACCCGATGGAACCAATGTACCTACATCGACACCATCAGTACCATCAGAAACAATGATACCAGTACTATCACCAGGAACTGGAGTGCCAGTAACACTAGTCACTGGGATAAGCTTAAGCACATCGATTTTGGTTTTTATGATTGTAATATTGGTGCTCGTTGTAGTGATTTTGTGGGTGAAGCTTCGCACAGTGTCAGCTGATTTAAGAGTCCAGAAGGCCATGTGCAATACACGCAGCAAACCTGATCAGTCAGAAATAAGAATAAACAAGGCAGTGAGCGATTCAGAGGGTGAGAGGAATGAAAACTCACCTTCGGATATCAAATTGTAAACTGAACCATAATTATGCATGTGTGTACGAAATCAAAATTTTCATTTTCCCCCTCAAATCACATCAATAAGTGCATGCATGCATGTTACTCAGTCCAAAACAAGTTGCTAAGTTTACAGTCATAAATCTAGCTATATATAATGTACACCAAGATAATATTGTTGTCCTATTCTTTATAAACGTTTGCATTTAAATTAATATGGTGTACGTGGCTTGTCAAGGTCTTTTGACCAGTACGTGGGAGGGTAAATGCATGCTTACACAACCTATAGGTCACTGGCTATGGACTCGCACAGCAATAAAATTCTTTATATACTCACCATGGAGACACATTGCCACTTAGCTGAAGTAATGCTCAAATCTGCAAGCTTATGACTTGAGTGCTTGTGCTATGTGCAATGATAACTTTCTGGGTCACTTGGAGTCACATGCAATGGACCATTGTGCCAAAAAATCCCCAGAATGCACAGTACTTATGCATATTTATTTTCTCATACTTAGTCTAATAAATAAAATTATTTAATGCTCTGTTTATCGCACCACAAATCTCTCTGTAAATACAGATAATCTGTCTATCGTGATACTCCTCCTTGCTATAATATGATTGTAGCACTTTATAGCATCGCAATAACGGAAATGACAGATACGGTATGTGTATCTTTCATACCACACTTAATCTAATACTATATACGGAAAAAAATAATTTCAATTTTGAAAAACGCGTGCTTTTCTGGTAAAGGTTGTCAATCACTCCATATATATATACACGTTATGAGAATTCGTAAAATGCTAATTTCTTATGTTAGATTGGATCATGATATGTTGTTACAGTATTCGATTAACTATGGTAATCTTATTTTACACTCTTGACAAAATGGAAGGTTGATGTTTGTTACAACTGCATTGTGTAGGGCCCTTGTACTGCATAATTACAGACAGGTGTCCTGACTATTGTTGTCAATGATGATATTTACAAACACAGCACATGTGGTAATCAGAAGCCAGCCAGCTCAGTTATAGTTTATGCTGATATGCTGGCTAGCATACACAAACAAGCTTAAATGGAGCCACCATAGGTAGAGTATGGGGGTGCGTACATGTAGGTTGACCCCAGGGATAACCGCGCTTAATTCAATTTGATTATGCAAATTATATTACTGAGTTACAATACCATGGTCAAGGGCTTATGCACACAAGAGTTGATAATCTTCAATTTACTCTGCATAGTAAAGTAGAAGACATGGTTTTCTGTGTGCAACATTGAAAAGCTGCAGGCCGGGAGAGTCTGAGAGGGTAACCTAGATACACTTTACATGAGCTCATTATGTAGAGGATGAGGCAATATACCATACACATTTGTAAGGGTTTAATAGTTCTTGCACAATTGCAAGCTGTGATTTGGCTTCTTGGCTTCTAAGCTTTTGGCAGCAGTCCCACTGCTTGCTACATAGCACATAGCTATGCTGTCACATCCGGGTAAAACAGAGCTCCAAACCACATCCTACCTTTCTAGACAACACAGTACAGTAGTGAGCTAACGGTATTCATTGATGACCCCATGTACGGTAGACATACATTGCCATAAAAGGAAGTGATGATATCATTGTCCCGCCCCCTAGGTAACTCCGGCTCCGGCCCACCCCCTTCCGCTTTTGCATACATGTATGCAGTCTCTGATCTGTGATAGCGATCTGGCGTAGCCATAGCTAGCTGAGCCGGCTCTACTTCAAAGAAAAATGGGTGGTCAAAAGATGGAGAGACTATTAACTACAGTGGTCTTGCTACTCGCACTCAGTCTGGTAGAATTGCCAGTATCCCTATCCCAAGGTAAGGCTCATAATCTTCAAATACTATACATGTAGACTACTGCAGCTACTTGTAGCAGTTTCTATCTGCATGGGCACTATCCATAAAGCAAAAAGCTAAGCTCAGTGATCGACTACAGTCTAGCAATTCTTGTTATTGTTAGAGTGTAGCTAAAAAAAGTTTTATACTGAACTATCTTGGCTTATTATTAAATTATACAAGCTGCCATACGTGTACTTTAATACTTCAAGGCACTGTACTCCAGTCTATAGGCGAGTTACAAAGCTATTATACTGTGTCTATTGGAAAGCTATAATTTACCAGTTCATTAACTAGTGCTGATTGGTGATAATCTTATAAGTCCCATAAACTGAAGCAAGGGTTCATAGACACTCCCAAGGATCTGATAAGCTCTTCAGTCTAGTGATGGCTCAAGAGTAGCCTGTGGGCTGTGGATCCAAAGTATATTAAATCTGCTAAGCCAAGAAGCCATATTGTACATAGTGATACAACTTGTTGTACCCAAGGGTTGCAGTGTTGTTATAATTTGTGACTGAGGTACAGGTTCTAGGCGACTCGAATGTTGTGTAGCTACATGTAGTACATTACTCACTACTACATTACATGACAGTCAAGTCTGTTTGAACTCAATGATGGGAACAGGGTTATGTACTATATAGACTTCTTATTCACCCATAATAGTGTGTATGTGAGCAGAGAGAGAGAGAGAGAGACAGAGAGAGTGAGAGAGTTGCTGTGTGTAGGGAGTGTTATTTGTTAGTGATCATGTTTGAGTGATCAAGCATGTCACCAGAGACAAGTGTGGGAGGGAGAGGAATGCAAACTGAGAATACTGATACTTTCCTGCATGTGTGTGTTCGCCCTTTGAGAGTGATTATGCCAATCTACACTACTGTGGGTGTGCATACTCGTACATGTGTGTGAGTGTGTGTGAAAGTGAAGCATAAACCACACCATTACAATAGACCTCGATCAACACGATTCTGGGTAGATCTCCAAAGCCACAATGCTGCATATGAAGCTAGGACCATTTTGAATACAAACTCTGAGCTCTATCAAATTTGGTAGCTATGTATTATTATAGAGCCCATAGCTCTGATTAGGTCCCTCTCCCATGATAGAAATTGGATTATCTATCAAAAGATATCTAGTGTACTCTACCAGGTATATACCCCTCTAGTGAGACTTCGTGTGTGTACATATGAGCAGGCACTTGTGGGCTCCTTCCTGTTTTTCATTGTCATCTGTGCTGATCCATGACTGTATATCCATGCACAATGTTTCTATGCAGGTTTGCTGGTTAGTACTATTGTTAGATTACATTGTAGTGCCTCGGTTGAATGGTGTTGATGATTTTGCTTGAATGGGCCAAATCACCACCTGGTCCTTTGCTGGGGTGTTGATAGGGATGTATATTTCCTTTGACCAAGTTACCATGTGCACAATGCAGCACATACACATGCATGTATAGGGGCTGATCCAAAAAATACGCATAGAAGGTGGCTGATGGGGTGGCTACCCATAGTAAACCATACAGGTGCAAAGGGGGTGGCTGGTTAATAATAATGGTGGACATCTCGGCTAGCCACCCTATCCACCCCCTCCCCCCCCCCCCCCCCCCCCCCCCCTTGGATCAGCCCCTGACATTGTATGGGTGATGGCAGGGGAAGGGGATTGCTTTATACTTAAAGAGATGAAGCCAATGTTTCGAGGCCTTATGTATCCAATATGCTCTTTCCTCCCCCACTTCCCCCCTCCCCTTATAATATGTAGGGCAAAAAATCCCTGCTGGCTAAAATTATTAATGTAATTTTGCGGTACGCTTTGATTAGGGCCAATGTGTGTCGGATTATCCGTTTATCCCCCAACTACATGACATTGTATACAGTTATGGTGTCTGTTTTCTCAGAACTGTGCTATGTGGGTACAGGTACGTGTGTAGGGTAAATTAGATTAGCCATGGCATCTTGTACGAATACATTACGCCAACAGCCAAGTGTAACAGGATGATAAAGTTAATGACCCTTCTCAGCCCTCATACTTGAGGTAGATATTCTGACATTTGATCTGATAGGATTAAATATGATCAGGATAGTATAGCTTAATATTAAGTATCATTATCATGCAGGGATTTATCTATACATGTATATACACTCAATTGCTGTTTCTTTGGGACGGGAAGAATTAGATATGTTATAATATTCTCTATGTACGCTTAAGAAATTTGGGGAGTATATAGAAAGTTGACAGCATCAAGGGTATACAATAAAATCTATCTGTGTTGATATTGGTGAAGATAGTTTACACAGAGTCCTTGTGTCTTGCTATGATAAGCTAAACCAAGTTACCTTAAAACGGAATTTTCTGCTAACCTAGATTACTGGCTGGGGAGAATACAAAGCCTTACCTGGCTAGGTAAACAATAATTAGCCAACGTCAGTATTAATAGTCTTGTGCTGAAATCAATAGCTCAGTCTATAGTAATAATACTTGTAGAATTACTAGAGTGCATACCAATGTATTAGAATCTACAAAAAACTAATTTGTACTACAAACACATAATATATATTTTACATACATGTAGACGTGTCTGTACAACTGTGTACGGTCGATATTGATACTTTTATTGTTTGTTCCTTCCAGTCTCACCGACTCCATGCATAGGACTTGGGAAAACCTTTGTTGCATGTACTATTTCCTCTCACAATGGCCTCAGTTTTTTAGCTTGCCTTTCAAAGCAGTTCTAGTTTAGAGGTTGTTTCATTATTGTAGGGATGCACTAATTAGTGTGGGGAATATGAGCCCTTTGAAAATCAATATACGGATGGATGAGCTTAATTTTATATATTATGGCCCTGAATATATTTTATCGTAGCAAGGGCTTGGGTCTATATGCCCTTGATCGTAGTAATAAGCTTTACTGGTATTATAATCTTATTATTTTTGGCTCTCAGTGCGTATCAGGCTCCACTATAGTCTCACCCCCTACAGAACTGGAACATTTCGTGCCAATATTATGGTCCCCAAATTAATCCATGATAGAGGTCAGTATTTTTAGAAAAGGGTGTCAAGCAACCAATAATATCATAAGGTTAGGAAAATTTCTTGAAAAGGTGTATCATTTGTACAGAGAAGGTCACTGGCTAATTATGAGCCCACAAAATTCAATTTCAGCCACAACAATTCCATGCACCCCCACAAATTGGTAGCAGCTGTAGGGGGAGTTCCCCTAGGTGGCTACCAAATTGGCAACAGCTACAGATGTCCTAGCCTGGTCCTCAGGACTCATTCCCAGCTAATATTGAGATAATCTTCTTTTTGTGGGGGGTGGGGGATAATATATGCATGCATATCGAGAATTATGTCAGCAGTGGTAATAATGTGCTTACATGTACATGGGCACATACAAAGAGCACGATAAAAGTAATACTCCTGTATGTCTGTTTAATATTCAAATTTTTTTTACTCCTCTCATGGTTAATTAAATTGCAGCATTCACCAACTGCCGGCAGATCTACGACAGTGACAACAGTCAATCTAATGGCGTATACACACTCAGTGTTAGCAATGAGAACAATTTCAACGTCTATTGCAACATGAGTATCAGAGGGGAGGGTGGCTGGACGGTCATTCAACGCCGAGTTAATAACCTTACTCCTTTTAACCGAACTTGGGAAGAATACAAGAACGGTTTTGGTGATCCCTCAGGCAACCATTGGATTGGTCTACAAAAGATTCGAGACATATTAACAGCCGAGAGTGGTTCTACGTTTCAACTCTATATCGGCATGGAAAGCTTCCATCCTACAGACACCAATAGATCTGCTTTTTACAATTCGTTCAGTCTGGGTGACGAAGAAGGAAATTATTCACTACATATCGGTAGTATAAGCCAAGATAGCAATGCTGGCGATTCGCTGATGTATCACAACGGAAAGAATTTCTCTACTCCAGATCGGGATAACGACTTGGCCCCACGAGTGCACTGTGCTCAGCGATTCAACGCAGGATGGTGGTTTGGAAGTTGCCACGATTCACTGCTGAATGGACAGTACTATGATGGTGGACTTTTAGCTGACCTGGGATTACCAGATGGTATCATATGGGAGACATGGGCAGGAGATAGGGAATCATTACGATCATCAGTCATGGCCATCAGACCACTCTGAGTAATCCTTTATTGTTAAATGTGTGTGATCTTCATTTCATTATTGTGTTTTTAGTGAGACTGTTTTTGTGCTGTGATCTCGCTTTGGATGTCAGTATTATTGTACCTCATTTGACGCACAATTACGACATTACTGATTAAGTTCTGTATCATTAATCATCATTGAACATGGATTTGAGAAGAGTACAGTTAAACAAAGGAACATTTTAACCCGTCACCTCCAGCATAGTCCAAAGGCTAAGCACCCTATATACACAGCTTAGTGACTCAAATCCCCCTAGGCTATATACAGGCTTCAAATTTTGGCTAATGGACCTTCTAAATTTGCACATGCTGCCAAAAGATTAGTATGACGAGATGTTTACATGTATTTGATTGCATTCAGCTACAATTATCCTTAGTAGGCACATCTGGTCATTTTATAGTATGATAATGTTCTGGATTATGTATAATGATGTTTGCTGAAACTTGAGGGAGGGACTTTGTGTAAATCGACCATTCCATGTGTGCAATGGTGCTACTGGTACACACCTCCTCCATGTACTGTATTTAATGGAACTTGCCTAATCGAGTGATCAGTCATTAGCCAGATGGCATTCACATTGCTTGTAGATCGTTATAATTACAACTACACTAAGCTATAGCCTCAGTTAAGTGGAAAAAGATGTCGCAATCGACAGCATCACTGTGCGTGTCACTTTTGTTTCTGTCTGTCTATTCAACTTGCAGAGCTGAAGGTAAGCAGATCTAGAGTAGCTAGTGTATACATGAATGCTAACTCAGCTATATAGCATGATTTTATTAATTCCTGCAGATATTGTGTGTGCATCTACACATATAACGGTGAGAGGGCCCTTTGATGAGAATGGGAATGAACCATCTCGTACGACACTGCAAAGAGTGGATGCTGACTACGATAGTCCCATTGTAATCCGCTGTCAAGTCACCATACCAGCTAATGTTATGAACAACTTCAATCCAAGGCTGAGATTTTATCTCCCAAGAGACAGTAGCTTATGCAAAGTGCCTTCTGGAAATGACTCGCACACAAATCTTGTAAACGAATGCGGTGGTTTCAATTACATCTACTATGAAGATAAAGATGCTACTATAATAAATTTCGCTTATCATATAATTCCCATTGCTAGAATGGATCTAAGCGTTGTTAACTGTGGAGTAGAATATGCCCAACCACCTACGTTCTGCTTTGGACATTTAGCTGCAGTGATTTCCTTCCAAGATGATCCTACATGCAATCCTCCCAGCAGCATGACAAATGAAACCACTGAAACTGGAACAACTACAAAACTGCCAATAATTACAGACCACCCTACGACAAATGAAACCATTGAAACTGGAACAACTACAGAACTGCAAAAAACTACAGACCACCCTACAACGGATGATAAAACTACAACTCCCAAAGCTGAGACTCCAACAAATAAAACTACAACCTTAAACACTCCCTCAAAAATCGATACAACCACACCCTATATCATTCCCCCTACAGCAGCTGAAATTTCCGTGGAGAAAGATACATTTTTCTCTGCTGTTGGCATCGTGGTATTGGTGGGTATCATACTACTGTCGGCCAATTTCATACAGCTGTATGTGATAATAAAACGTCGACGAGTAGCAGCAATAGATCTTCCAGATGAGTGTGGAGAAAGAAGACTTGATCACAGAGACCGACGCGGTATTGAATTGGAAGGGGTACTAGAGAACAGCATGGCAAAGGAAAGTGGGTGACATTTCAATGCTAATTATACGTACTATAATAATATTTTTATGTCATGAAATATTCTGTTACAATTCCCCCTCTGAGAGATACTATTTATTATGTTCTACGTACAAATTACTATGGCATTGTATATAAATTTTTTGTTCATTATGCTGTTGGTACATGTACGTGTTGATAAAAAATTATCTATGAGATTTGCGGGGGAGAAATTACATTGCTGCACATGTGGACTTTGATTAACATAGCTGCCTAGCTATGCTATACATATATAGAGCCAGTCAATCTCTAAATTGAATTCTATGCACGTGTGTGTCCATGAGAAGCTATTTTCCCGGCTCTATGAGGCGTAGTGGAAGCTGCATGCATGCATGACTGTCAGACAATGAAGAAATGGACGATTAATAACTGTTTGTGTGCACACAGCCAAATCACATCCAATAATATTGTTCTTGTATTTTTTTATAATACATGAATAATAGACTTTGTTCATTGAGAAGACAGTGTGCCATACTTAAAGATCCCGAACATGAGGGCCTATCCCCCCACAATAACTTTAACTACTAGACAGTGAATAATTAGGTGATTGACACTGTTTTTGTGCATGCGCCCAGCAATTATGCAGTTTTCATACACTTTGCATGTTGAGAAGATAACACGCTGTGCCTAAGGATCCCAAACACGAGGGCCTATCCCCATAATAGTTTACTTGCGTACCAGTACTTTCTTTGAGCCTATACTGCATGTTTGCTATTTAGTTTAAGGCACCTTCCTAGTTACGTGTAGTACAAGTGCAGTTTTTCCTCCTATGAATGAGGATATAATAGTCACAGCCATTCAATATACTGAAATCAAACATGCCAGTATGCACCACAGCAACAACCCCTCTACACAGTGTAAGTGTATGCTGTTGACAGAATACTACTGATTCAATTTTGTCTGCACTCTCTCTTTCTCACTAATACACACACACACACACTTATACACAGGCTCTCATAACATAATAACATAGATATCCTGAATTTGAACGCCAATGAATAGTGGGCGTGTGCATAATATCACAACGTACAATCTTATATACAAACATGAGGGTAGTCTACGTCAAGCTGTGCTTGGTCTAGTGGGTGGACATGTTGTATGGATGGGGCCAGTCTACACTAAGCTGTGTATGACCACAATATGTTGTCATAGAGGGAAGGAAAAGTGGTATAATTAGACACTCAATCTTAGACTACCTTAAACTACTATTACCGATTTCCTATCGACCCTCAGTGACAACAAACTGTACACCAGACATAAACTAGTCGTGTACACACATGCACATGCACACGTACACGTACATGTACATGTACATGCATGTGTATCACAGAAGCTTAGACTGCCAAGGCACCCTATACCCAGCCAGGTACGTGGTTGCCATGGTTACCAGCCCCTCCCACCCCATGGCAAAAAGAGGGGTATAAATTGAATCTCACAAAGCTGATTTGATATCCAACTTTCAAAGCTCAAGAACACTCAAGAATTCAACCAGAAAAGATTGAAAATGACGTCACCATTAAAAGCTACAGCACTGTCTCTCCTGATGATCTACATGTACCTCGCATTTCAGGATGTAGCAGTGTCAGGTATGAATGAGTACATGTTTTGGGAGCATATTATGCGACGTAGAAATTTTCGCCAGGAGAAAATTTTCATTAATTTCACCACCTGCTCTCATTGGTGAAAATTTATTTCCACATTTTCCAAGTTCCTGCAATACAAATTTTTAAAGTAGCTGGGCTAGGTGAAATTTTTATCCAGTGAAAATTTCCACGTACACGTACACGTACGTATATGGCGATTTGGATTTTATTTTCTGCTATATATATCTGCATAAAACAACCCTTGATAAATTAAATACTTACACCACTGCAGGGACACAGACAGATTGCAAGGATATTTACGACAATGGCAATAACAGCAGTGGGGTATACAACATCACTAACAGTGCTGGGGACAATGTCACTGTCTACTGTGACATGGACCTCCCTGGAGGAGGATGGACTGTGATACAACGAAGAGTTAGCGATAACGTATCATTCAATAGAAACTGGACTGATTACCAAGACGGATTCGGAGATCTCGAAGCAGATCATTGGCTAGGTCTGGACAACATTCACGATATTGTCAGCAAGCCAAGCACAACATTCGAGCTTTATATAGATATGGAGAGATATCATCCATCCCCGGATACCAATATGGTAACAGCTTTTGCTCTGTATCAATCCTTCAGCATTGCAGGTGAAATGGATAACTATGAGCTCACTATTGGTGCCCTGGATGGTAGCAGTACGGCAGGCGATTCTCTAGTTGATCACAATCAAATGGAATTTTCTACTCCGGATCAGGACAATGATATTAATTTTGGAGTTCACTGTGCTCAAAGGTTCAGTGCAGGGTGGTGGTTCCGTAGCTGTCGCGATTCTCTGCTGAACGGACGCTGGTACGATATGGGTGATCAGCTTGGTGCCGACGATGGGATCATTTGGGAGACGTGGCTGGGAGACACTCAAGGACTCATCTACGTCGAGATGGCAGTCAGGCCAGTTTGATGTCAGTATTTCAATATTTTGAAGATATATTATGTAGGAATCGAATATTGAACAAACAATTAGCCGTATTATAGCAATCTATGAACTGAATCTTTAAATAATGCACATAGGCCAAAATTAATTTTGTATCAGCTGCTTTTAAAAATTTTTAGTCCAAGTTCCAATAGTGGAACTAACTGTATAATACATGTAAATCCCTCTAAGAATGTTTCTCAAATTAATAATCTTTATCCATAGTTTTAATGGATACACCATAGTACACGTAATTACGTATTTACACAAAAATATGGCAGCATCCAAAATTAACCCATTATCTCCTTATATTAGTATTGATAAGATATCAAGTACAGGGTCCCTTTGATGTGGGGAATGGAGCAATCCAAAAGCTTTGATGTGGCCACAGACCACACCCATCCAAACCACACCTTCCCCAGCATGCTTCGAATAAATTCTACTTCCAAGGAGAGAACACTATTAAAAAAAAAAATCAATGGCTCACTTTTCAATCTCTGTCTCCCTAAACTCCCACTCCTTTCTCTCTTGTTCCTCCATCATTCTCCTCCTCTTCTCCCACTGGGTTGGGTCATTGAGCGGAGGTAGGGTTGCCTCCCAGGTCCGCTTTGCTCTGGCACGCTCGATCATCTCGACCTCAGCCAGTCCAGCCGGGAGTCCATGACCTGATAGTGTTCATAACAACATGGTACTGTAATTCATGAATTTTTCATTATTAAAATTTTTTTGTGTGCAAAGTCATGGTACTGTAATTCAAGAATTTTTCGTTGTTAAAATTTTTTTGTGTGCAAAGTGATGAAAATTTTTATACGAAAATAGTTCACCTGTACTATATACAGCGAATATATGGCGTGCATTTGATATTGACCAAACAAAAAGTTCTAACATAAAAATTTTGTGAATGAAATTAACACGAATTACAGTACATATCAAGCTACATGTATGTATTTTAGTAAAATATTGCATACTAGTTGGAGATTCACTGAACCATGTGCCATGCAATAAGTTACATCAAGTACATTCTTTGCTTCTAGTTGCCCACAAAAATTAATTAGTGCACATAAAAAATTCAATTATTATGAGACACTGATATATATTGCTTACCATATGTGAGTGATGTCAGTGTGAGTAGCTCGGGCTGTGAGCCTGGCCTGACGACATACTCTGGGCTGTAGGGGTCAGTCTGTGCCTCACTGTCACGATAGTCCGTCTGTACCATGACTGTGCGGGTACGGGGGTCGGACAGGAGGTGGTGCTGCTCCACCTTGCCAGGAGTGGGAGGGGCCAATGGGTCAACCCTGTAATAAAAATTAATAATGATGCAGAAAAAGTCAATGCAATATAGACTTCAGAATCTACATGTACATGTCAGTCTGATGGTATATACGTGCTCCGGGTCAGAGATCATAATTTTTATTGACAAGAATACAAAATTAATATGCAATCCATATTGAACATGTAAATGTATTTTTGTTAGTAGCTGCCTAGCAACCAAAGTTTTTATAGGTAGGCCGATGATGAACAGAGGTCAACTACCAACAAAATAGTTATCTGATAGTAACTGGGGGATGCATTTGACCATGCATCTCATGCACCCCAATTACTGTCAGAAAACTATTATATGCATCATAATTTTGTACTATTCAACTTGTATACATGAAAATGTACGGTACATTAATTTTTCATACCTTGTTGGAGCGAGGACGACATTAGGAGGCATCTGAGGTAGGAATGGGATGATGGGACGCCTGAAGTAGCGATATCTGTTCCTCCCATCAACCTCGGGCTCTGGGTAGTGCTTCGAAGGAACTGTCACCAGAGGATCATAGTTGAACCTGGAGAGGAGATGGAGAGGAACAGAGAGAGAGAATGCAAACTACCCCCAATTCCCACCTATATTTCCGGCTATACGGTATCTAATTTTAGCAATTTTTGCGGGTAAAACTTTTAGCAAAAATTGGGCAAATCATTAATTTCACTAAATTTACAAATGTAGTACCCACAAATAGAAGTGTCCTTAATTAAAGTAAATAAATAATTATTATTTTTGATTTAGAAGGCTTACTAACTTTTTATATCTGATGAGTGTCTCTCTGGCCTGCTCTGTGTAGCCCCTCCACTGGCGTGGGATGTGGGCGGGGACAGGATCCGTGGTATCGAGGGTCACTCCCTGACGAGGGTAGTGACGAAGGGAGCTAAACATCGTTGGGAAATTGGGAACATAGCGCTGCACATGGGGAGCGAGAGAAAAACAACAAAATTTAATAATGACTGGTTGAATAATTGGTATTAAAGTATGCAGATACATGTACATAGATTACATGTACATAGATATAAATGGATACATTGCATACTAAGTAAAGATGATGAATATTAATTTTTGTTTCAAAATGCCAAGATTAAAAGGGGCAGCCCCAAGATTAGCTATAATTTTCATACAGCTATATATGCATGCGTGTGTATGAACTCACGATTCTGTCAACGCTAGTGTGCGCCTTGAACGACTCCCTGGCATGATCTCGGTCGCTCGATACCTGGAACGTTGGATCTGAAAAAGACAAAACACACTGGCTGTACAAGTTCACGTACATGAAATAACTTCTGCTGTCTATATTACAGCAACTTTTATACTTTTTTAGCTGAGGATGCATGAAGCAGAGATCTATTTTCTTTGTCCGTTTTTACTCACCATAAAGATAGTCATAGGTGCGTGAGGGCCGCACAAAGGGCGGCTTCTGAAGAGTCAGTGTGGAAGTCGCCATCCCGCGTTTGTCCCTCGAGTGTGTGTCGCTATGGCAACCAATGTGGTGCGCTTTAATTAGAAACATCGCAGCTGCCGGAATGAGTCTGACAGAGGAGCTTGTTCTGAAGCGCTCCAAGGCGAAAAGCCTCGAGGCCGTCCGAAATCTCAACTGCTGGGGATGCGGGCTCAGTGATGTCAGCATTCTAGCTAGAATGCCAAATTTGGAGGTCCTCAACATTAGGTGGGTGTGGCACTACACATGTACATGTATGCACAATTTTTATGGCCACTTCAATATCTCAGTTGCAACAATTTGGCAAGCTTGAAGGACCTTAGATCCTGTAAGTCTGATATACCAATTTGTGTGAAATATTTACTCAAAATATAATGTTTATAACTCTACATGTACACTGTATGTATCCCTTATCTACTCCTGATATGTACAGGTCATAAGCTGACAGAGCTGTACATCCGTCGTAACCAACTGAGTGACTTCGGTGAACTGGACCACCTCACATCCCTACCTAATCTAATTGTAAGTGTCTAAAATATTTGTTGTTTGCATGCATTTATATTATACCCGCACTTTTGATAAAATTGCTGGTCTCAGGTTGTCTGGGTGAGTGGGAACCCCCTCAGTAGTGAGCCTGGCTACAGAAGAAAGGTGATCAGAAAACTACAGCAAATCAAGAAATTAGACAACATAGGTGTGTCAATCTCTTGCAGCTACTCTCAATACACACACTAATTTTTTCAGCTTCAATAGATTTACTACACTTGATTATATTTCAGTGGTGACAGAAGAGGAACATGATTCTCAAGAGGACGAGGAGGAAGAGGTTAGAGGTGACGTTCTGAGGTCAAAGGACAGCAGTGCCGTGCTGGAGGCCGTCCTCTTGCTACTCCCCCGGTTGAGAGGAGACCAACTCAAAACGGTCAAGGTCAAAGTTCAACAGCTTCTCTCCCAAGAATGACGGCAGCTTTAGAATTTTTTTAACTCTACCATTATATGCATCGTATCACTCATTTTTGAATCCACAATATCTGTATTATATGTAGCAGTACTAGTGTTAGCAACCTTCAAAAATTATCTACAATCCACAATAATAATATTATTACTATCTTGTTAAATTCTGTGACTACATCCAGAGATGTCCAGTTACCGTATAGCAGGAAACTTTCAAGGGAGAAAATTTTCACGAATTTCGCGATTCTTCAGCCATCCGCGAGAGTTTTCTCGACGAAATTCTAGGCATGCCATACTCATGATCATTATGCAACCAGTTTTAATATTCCACAAAAGTTTTCTTCGTGAAATGCTCCTTTCCTACTGATCCGTGAAAGTTTTCTCTCTTGAAAATTTCCCGCTATACAGTATCCATCTTCCCCTTCATGAAGCTGAGTCTGTCCATCCATGGTGGTCTGTAGACCAGGGGGAGGAGCTCGAGGAGGGAGAGACTGTACACTACACTGACGTCAGCACTGTCCTCTTAAAAAATATTATTATATCACCATCAACAGCTGTTCAGATCATGAGCAGTTGCTCCTAGTCCAGCTTGATTGAGAGCAGCTTTAAGACCCTCCATAGTGGCAAAGCTGTTGCTTCCTCGACCGTCCCCTGGAGCCCACTGTAGCCACTGAGATAGCGTGGCACTAAGCCAGCTAGTTGGAGCTTGGGAAAATAATGATGGGTTGTTTTGAATGTTATCTAATTCACCCGATCTAAATCCTAAACACATTCCAATTTGTCTCCAACTTGAGGCACTTTCTGCTAGTTGACGGAAGAGATGAGCATGGTGAGATCCAGTGAGTCTTGTGAGAGATGTTGGTTGTTGTAATCCAATGAAATAGCCTGTGGCAGGTAATAAGATGCTACATTACAAGTACATTAATTTAAAATACCGTACTTCTTCTAAAAATTTGGCCCTTCTAATTATTCGGCACCCTTTACCAAATGATAGAAGATAGTATAGTATCTAATAATTCGGCAAAGGTCGTCACTATGTATGGGAATTGAAATGAAGAAGTACGGTACATACATTTATTGCTTATGATGACACCCTATATCCACAACCTATGCATGCTCCTGTCATTTAAGAGAAATGACCTGAGCAACCTCATACATGAATTCTAGTGCTCACCTGTCTGAGGCCCAGACAGTGACGAGTGACCAACTGGAGGAGGTGGACCGACAGAAGTGAAGGAAGCCCCAGTTCCACTGCCTGGCCCTTGGAATAAAGCTGGATATCCCATGGCCGCTATATACAGCAATACAGCAGAGGTATGCATGAACAATCACCAGGACATAAAATAATATATACCTTACAGGACGAGAATCAGTATTTTTTAAATTTTATTATTATACCTGGTAATGGAGTTGCTGACACTGTGGCTTGAGGTTGAGTCACATATCCCTGTTGAGGAGGCATGGGGACTAGCATATTGACATATGCATAACCATGCTGAGGTATGTGCGGGTGACCAGTGGGTGCCCCTACATTAGCCAAATAAGGATGTGGCTGACCTAGATACATGATAGGGAAATATAAATATGAAAATGTGGTTTGGAAAGGGCTGAGCTGATTGGGACTTCACCTGCTGGAGTTCCTAGAACAGGTTGATGGTTTAGCATCTGTGACAGCTGAGGATGATGAAATCCTGAACTACTTGAAGCGATATTACTTTGGGCTGGAGCTATAATGATTGCATGGGTGCATGTATAGTTACATGTACATTAACATTATGGTACGCTTTATGATCAGTATATATTCAGAGTGGGCCTACCTTCTCCACTACCTACAAAACTCTCATGTAAATGTGCTTCTGAAGGGGTTGTAATCTCTCTTTCTACTTCAGTGACCCTATTAACCTGCCATAGTTCATAGCCAGAGGGGAGACCATACTGTTCATCTGTCTTATCGCACAAGACACACATTGGTTCGTTGTGTAGTGCCTCAAGCTTGCCAGGATGGTCACCTTTGCACCCACAAGGAAATGTGAATGAGTGCTGTGCATTAACGTAGTTTACATCTGATGTAACTTGTTTGATTCCAGCATCTACGGCTTGACAAATACTGGAGCATACATTTCGTTTAGGGCACTTGGAATCTCGTCCTTGAAAATTTTTTGGAATGAAAACAATCTCCAAATAAGTAGAAAATATCTTAAACACCACTGTATCAAATACACCAACTTTAAAGGAAACTTGGTTCCTGAATATTTTATCATGATGAAGCGTCCAACGATAGCATGACTTCATTTCATTAGCCATTAGATAGGTAAGAAGAGCTCCAGGTAGACCCTTAGGGCAGTAGCCACACTTAAAAGTAACAATTAGATTTGGTACTGGAGTACATAATATAGATAGCTGATGACGAGGTGTCTCCATGCTAGTATGAGCAAGAACACAGGGAAAAAAGTACATTCTGTTTCCATCCAACTCAAATGGAGCAGCTATTCGAAGTCTTTCTAAAAGCTTAGCAAATGGTGATGGTTTGATGCTGGCGTTCTTTCTAGAGCTGATAGTTTCAAATTCACTCAAAGAGAACATACCTTTATGCTTAAATTCTTTTATTGCATATTCACCTGCATTCTCCTCAAATGTGAAAGTATCAACAATGAGTTCAGTTACCTTATCAAACAGAAACTGAGGGTGAATAACTATGAGATCCTTAGTATCTTCATATGGGAAATAACGGATCAACCCCAGTTTAGAATGGATGAAGTGAAGTGCTTCTTTGAGCTCATCCTCAAACACTCCACACTGCCTAGCAACCTCTTGAGCAACTCTATAATCGAGGATATTAGGTGCAAGTTTCCGTAGGACTAGGCTAAAGACGAGCCAGTGGGCTGGCGATGTCATCTGAAATTCCTTTTTACTCACAATTCGCTCAACAGCCAAGCGAATGGATTCAAAATCTGCATCACTTTCTGAAAAATTATTAACCGTGAAAATTAGTTGATCCCTGGAGGAAAATTGTATAATATTATCTTTATAATGTGCAGTGGACTTGATAGCATCCTGAAGCTGCTGATCTACTCTAGCAATGTGCTCCTTAGCTGTTTTGCTGTCTAACTGGTCTTTATGAGTACCAATAAGAAACACTTTGGGTCTGAGTGGAACAGTGCTCCTCTGTATGCCCTTGTAGATGAACGTACCCATTGCAGCAATGCTAGCTAACGTCTGGAGGATTCCTTCTATAGTAGTGAGGCTGGACGTGTAAGGCTCTGCTTTTGTTCCATCTGGGAGTTCATATTCGATTACATAACGCTCATTGAGATCTCTATCAAGACGAAAAGTGAAGAAGAACATGGACGGACCAGATACTAGCAGAGGCAAGACCTCTTGAAATTCCATCTGCCCGCCTGTATTTGTTAAATAAAGTGACCATGTTTTTTGAAAATCTCGTTGAAGAATTTCTATAGGCAGTTTATCCTTATTCCTCAATGCTAGTTTAATAATCTCCATGGGAGAAACATAAGAATTTGGAAGTTGACATAGCTGCTGAGAATTAGGCAAATTAGAATGTGGCAACAACTGAGCTACTGATTCGCTGTTTGTGTGTTCTACTGGTACATTATCTTTATCTACTGTTAAAGACGAGTCTTCTTCAACAACAGTATTTGATGTGATATTATCTACACATACTTGATCATGTACCATTGTACCTACGTTAGTGACATTACTGCTGGTGCCTATCAATTCAGAATCATTGTCATTTGCTACAGTGAGTTTCTCTAATTGGTGAATGGTATCTTGGGAATCGCAAATTAACCTAAGAGCCTCGTCATCATAGTCCATTACTGACCAGATCAATTCTTTTACATTTGCAGCAAATGTTACGGATTTTTCTACTTTAACTTGTACTACACTTTCAGCCACACCAGTGCTTGGAGACACAGAAGAGGGCATTCGGCCGAGAAGACGTTCCATTAGGGAATTTTTACCAGAACGAGCAGGGCCTACAAAGACACCATGGACTATGGTGTGATCTAGCATTCCTCTCTCTTCCATGGCCTTCTGTACAGCAGCAATGTGTTTCTCTTCCTCAGCACTGATAATCTCTGTGATAATCATCAGTTACCATAAATCATGAATATTTCATTGTTAAGGATTGCCTGGCTTAAACATAAGTGCACTACTGGTATTAAACATGAAAGCATGCACACTTAGTCTAACAGTAATAATATGGTACAGGGTCATTTGTCCAAATATTACTTAACATGTAACATGTAGGTATGATGACCATTACTATTTACGATAGCTAATAGATGAATACATGTAACTGTTGTATGTACGAAAGTTGCATCCCCAATTACATGTACTTTCTTGTGGTTATTATGACATAATGATGAGGTAATTTATCATGTAAATATATAAGAAAACTCAGAGCCTCGATGGAGCTCACCTGAAGTATGAAAGTTGGTCACAATAATTATTATAGATCAACTTGCTTGTATATAAATAAAAATATCTTAGAAGTTTCCTGGTTCATTCTCTGCTAAAGAATCAAGAACTAGCTAGCGAGTGCATCTCTGGAGCTCATCTCAGTGATCAAGGTATAATAATATAGACTGTGTACACACTATTTTGACGACCTTTTACCATACGCACAATATACATTGTACTATTCAGCTACTGGGCATGGGGATATGGAAAGATCTTAATATCAATTTGGTGGTTGCAAAGTCTGACTGCCAAACTGCCAAATTTCTCTACAGATTAGCAACCCTACACAATACCTGTACTGATAAGTAAGTCACTAGTCACCTGCATTTCAATGGCTAGGCAAGACATGTCATACCGTATTGTCTCGTTATTAGGCGCATTTCGCTTATAAGCGCATATTCGTTATTAAGCGCATGGTATTTTGTTGGCCTAAGCACTCGCTATTAGGCGCATCTCGCGTATAAGCGCATAATATTATGTGACCCTTGACCTCGATATCTGCACGCTTGATAGCTTGGCCAGGATTCCAGCCTTTTCAAGTTAGTCGTTGAAATCACGATGGCTACTGTCGATTATCAGATTCTTTCAGCAATGAACGCCATTTTGACATAGGCGGAATGCAGCAATCGCGCGATCGATCGATTGGCCACGCCCCTTAAATGATACCGCGAACGCGCATGCCTTCTTGGTGTAGCTATTTTTTGTTAGGCGCTTCTCGCTGTTAGGCGCACTTCGCTATTAAGCGCAGGTTTTCTTCCTGTGGAGATATAAGCGCATGCGCTTAATAGCGGGAAAATACGGTACCACATGTACATGTACATCTATATGTGCACGTGCTCATAAATTCCTCTAGCTATCTAAAACTCATCATTTTGACACAGAAAATGGCGTATGTACAAGTACAACACACCACATGCACAGCTATGACCTCACTCTATAGATAGTTGTGGTAAACCACTGATAATCAAAGTACATGTACATGTATATACATGTATGTGTACATGTATATAAAATGTGTAAATACATGTACCAGGCCAGTTGTGCGCATTAGCACAAAGCACACGGCCTGGAGTGGGTACGGTCGATGGGTGTGGCTATAATATGAAAACCGGAAAACACTCATGGGCCTCACCAGACAATTCGAAGAATATTGAAGCAAGTTTTTCGCAGATACGGTTGACTGACTGATTCGTTATGCTTATGAGTTGCTCAGATGCATAGAAGTCAAGATCAGGCGATTTTCGTGCTAACAACGGACGACAGCATAACCAATTGCTTAACCCCTTATGCACATGCGCATGCGGGGTAATAAGCACATTGTACACCAATGCATGATGAGCATATGGATAATGTATCACTACATACATACATGTACATGTAGGTACAGCTATGTATTCTTCATACAAATGATTAGTGTGGGGTTCGTTTTGGCTTCCTGTACAATGTAGATACGCTTGGCCTTATGATGGTTGAAAGAAACTTAGGACTGTGAAGCTGGAAATTTTTGCCAAGAGGATTTTTTTGTCTTTTTACCCCCTGCTCTGATATGCAAAATATTTAATCCAGTGACATTTTTGTCCCAAGTTAATGATTACATAGAGCCTATAGCAATCTTTATCACATAGACAAAAACTTATTCCACAAAATTTAATATTTCTGTAATGCAAGGGTAGCTGGGTTGGGCGAAATCTTAGTCCAGTGAAAACGTTCAGTTGTATGGTATTCACACTTAGCTAGCAGGGTTTTATTTAGGATTTTCGTCAAGGGGGGCAAACACAACATTTGCAGAGTTAAGGAGGAGCAAAGACTATTATAGTATATTTTTCCATCTGTGAAGAATGACATTGTGCTTGTTAACTTAAATATATATATTAGGGGATCTGGGGGTCTGCTCCCTCAGGAAAATTTTTAATATTTCAACCTCTGAGACTGTTTCTGGTGGCTTCTGAGCACTTAGATGAGGAAAGTCTATCAGTATTATTCACTGGTTCCCCTCTCAAGTTAAATGTTGCAAGGATATGGGATATGTCTCCTACCGCGCGTAGCGCGAAGCTTCACCTAATTTATGGGTTAAAAATGAGCAAAACTGCCGCTTTGGACACTTTCACAGTTTAAACCTTTTACTTGTACATGTACATGTATTGCGTCTATGGATAGTGGCTACTCTCAAGGGGGTCAGCCAGTTTCCTAGGGGGGGGGGGCGAGTGACCCCTCCCCCCCCCCCCCCCCCCAAATGAAACCCTGGCTAGTATCCAATTTATTCTCACCTTCGTTGTCTTCCTCCCTTCCCTCTGTCTCCTCACTCCCTGGACTGACATCCAAGTCAGAAGTTGCTGCTTGTTCAACTGCCACTCCACTGAGAGAGGCCTCTATCTGATCGGCAAGATGATTCAGCTTTATTTCTCTCAGGGCCCAGAAGAAGTGCCTCCATGTAGGACGAAGGCTAGCACGTCCTTGTACCCACATCTCCAGAAGTGAGAATGAACTGTCTGTGGGAAGGTCAACTTTATCCATTCCCACCACAGACTGAAGTGGTCTTTTATGAGTATCAAGCTCTCTTAAAGGTGTGATACCAAACAGCTCAAGTCGAGAAAGGGCTTTCATAGTCAAGTGGCTGTCTGAATCAAATGTCACTGCATGAAAAGACAACATTATTTTTGTGTGCAGAACACATACATGTACCATACGTATTTCCGTGAATTCTTCCCACACTGGTTATCTGGCTCAAGTTGAACGAAATAAACCATGCTCTTGAATAGCTAGTCCCCACATGCGTACCATACGCGTGCACAATGATCTTGGTGAGCGTAGCTCAATATACAATTGTTTGATCGCACGAGTAGTGCCTCAATATGCAGCGAAACTGTTGAAATTGTAATCTATGATCACTCAACTATACAGTACAGCTGAATTAGGTTGGCTTATCCCAATCAAGTGCAGATTTCATGTTCACTCAGACTATTAGACTCTGCTAGGAGCGCAGCAAGTGCTGCAATATTAATTGTACCTGCCCTTGTTTTGCTCCCGCTCTCAAATTGTACCTGCTGGTTAGCACACCGTGAAATTAATAGTACCTGGGGAAGTATTCAAGGAAATACGGTATACACATTTCATAGTTTTTTTCTAAAATTTTGGCACCTCTACTTAAAATAGTCACCAATATTCAGCAAAAGTCGTCACTCATGCTATAAATGGGAATAGAATGCATACACAACTTCATTGTTGAATACTCTATAGCCGGATATATTTGCGGGAATTAAATTTGGCGGTTGAGCCCAAAATCGCTATTGTAAGAATATTAGCAGATTTAAATTTGGGCGATTCGGTACAGGATCACCATACGTATATATGCGAGTAGGAAATTTTGGCGAATCTAATTTGGAGGTTGTAACATAGACCGTCAAACCGCCAAATTTAATTCCCCACCAAATTTTCCGGCTATACGGTACTCAGAGGAGGTAGGACACGCTTGACCTTTGGCTAATAGTTCACTAATTAAATCGCTAGTAGAGGCTTTCGTGCAGATTTTTAGAGGATATCGTTGCGATTTTCGAACTCAGCGCTATTGATTTAGTGGGGGAGCCCCTCTTAGTTAGCACTATAGAGCAATTTTTAGGTCTTTGGAATGTCAATTAGCCGCTTTGATTAACATTCCAAGGACCTAAAAATTGCTCTACAGTGCTAACAAAGAGGGGCTCCCCCACTAAATCAATAGCGCTGAGTTCGAAAATCACAACGGTATTCTCTAAAAACCTTCACAAAAGCCTATACCAGTGATTTAATTAGTGAACTATTAGCCAAAGGTCAAGCGTGTCCTACCTCCTCTGTACGGTACTTGCCTCCAAAAATTTGGTATAGCTCGAAAACATTTTCTACTCTAATGCCTAATTTTTAGAACTACGTATTATACGGCATTAAAATTAAAGCATGATGTATTGATACACATTACTAATACAAGCTGTTAATTACCAATTAAGCTTGCATTGTGCACACATGACTCCATGGATGTGTCACTCCGCCCCCCTATCACCATCAACTCTCCTGTAGGGAGGACTGCAGTACAAGTAGAGCCAAGTTTAACAGGCATGTCCCCAACATGTACCCAGGACTGGGAGTGGGGGGAGTAGGCACGGATGGATGAGCTGGGTGATGGGTATACTCCTCCTACAGCAATCAGTCTGTTTCCAAACACTGCTGTGCTGGAACGTCCATGAGGGACATCAGGAAATCTCTTCCATACAGAAAGTAGAGGTTTGGATCGACGGCTGACTACAAGTGAATCCAGTGAGGCATAATAGACCTCCTCTTCTTGTTCCCACCCTCCCATCAGGTACCAGTGCCCATTGAGGACAGTGGACTTCATGTCAGAGCATGGTTTAGGTAGACATTGTGCTTCAGCCCAGTGATGACCATTGTAGACTTCAACAATGCCAATGTTTCTCCAATTATCATCCTGTCCACCAGCTACTAAAATATTGTCTGCAAATTCCACAGCTGATGCTTTATAACGTTTTGTTGTCATGGGGGGAAGAGTTTCCCTCCATTGATCATGTTCAGTTAATGTCCACAGTTTATTAGTGTCTGGCCCATCTCTCCATTCACCAACAAACTCCTTCCCACCCACCAGCACCAGCTGGGAGTGGTAGGTGATGAGGGCAAAGAAATACGCAGGAGTGTTGATATGACTCCATGTATCAGTGGTAGGGGTGTAGATATAGAGCCTGGCATCATCTCTTACACTTCTTGCTGTTGTTCCTCCCCCCACATAGAGCTTGTCCCCCAGCCACACTGCATGGGCATTATACATACGCACAGACAGACTCCTGCACTCCCTCCACTTCAGTTCAGCGTAGGGGTGGAGGATATCAACCTGCCATGTAACAAGACAAACAGGGAACGGTAATGAACACAGTCTCCCAGCAGACAGCTAACATATTAAAATTAATAATTTATACCAGAAACACTCACCTTATCAGGTGAACTAGCCATAGCATTCCTGGAGATCATCCACGTACAGCTCAGTATTCTGTATCCATCTCCATGTATCTGTCGTCATGGATGACAGTCCTTTTTGCCCACCATGTACTAGATGTATGTGCCAGCTCAGCAGTGCCAGTCAACCTTTGACCTGTGCGTTAATTGGAATTGAATGGCTGCAGTGTTCCTGGGTATGGGGTTTGCCATTGAAGAGATAGAGCGTTTGTCAAGTAGCCATGGCGATCCATTCCCGTCCTTTCATCCTCCAGGAAGCTACCGAATGGTAGGTTCAAAATTATCAAATCTCAATGCATATGACAAATTGTGTCGACTCATCACATGATTTTCACTGCATCAGAGAAAATTTCAAGTCTGATATACCGATTTGTGTGAAATTATACTCAAACTGTCACCCATTTTTATAACTCTACATGTACATGTACCGTAGATCGGGATATTTTCGTCGGTAAAAATATTTCGATTGTTAATTATTCGCGTAGTCTAAATTTCGTCGCCAGACTTTATAGGTATAGCTAGGTTAACGTATGTTACACAAAATATTTTGTGTGTTTAATTTTTGTCAGAAAAGGTCATCGACAAAAAATTTTTAACAGTGAGTGATCTACGGTATATGTATCCCTTATCTACTCCTAATATAGGTCATAAGCTGACAGAACTGTACATCCGTCATAACCGAGTGACTTCAGTGAACTGGACCACCTCACATCCCTACCTAATCTAACTGTAGGTGTCGAAAATATTTATTGTGTGCATTAATTTATATTATGCCCGCACTTTTGATAAAATTGCTGATGGTCTCATTATTTAGGTTGTCTGGGTGAGTGGCAACCCCCTCAGCAGTGAGCCTGGCTATAGAGGGAAAGTGATCAGAAAACTACAGCAAATCAAGAAATTAGACAACATTGGTGAGTCAATTTCTTGCAGCTACTCTCAATACACACACTCATTTTTTCAGCTTCGATAAATTTACTACACTTGATTATTATTTTTCAGTGGTGACAGAAGAGGAACACGACTCTCGAGAGGAGGAGGAAGAGGTCAGAGGTGACGTTGTGAGGTCAAAGGACAACAGTACCATGCTGGACGCTGTCCTCTTGCTACTGTCCCAGTTGAGAGGAGACCAACTCAAAACGGTCAAGGTCAAAGTTCAACAACTTCTCTTCCAAGAATGACAGCAGCTTTAGAATTTCACGTCAATTTTTAACTCTACCAGTATGCATCGTATCACACTCATTTTGAATCCACAGTATCTATATTATGTTACATGTACAGCATTAGTGTTAACAACCTTCAGCGTGAAAAATTATCTATAATTCATAGTATTTTCTTGATTTCTGTGACTACATGAGCCACAATTTCATGGCCCTTTAACAGTATAAAACCACGATACTATGCATACATTAAACCAGTATTCAACATGCATACACACACAAGAAGGACTGATAGTTTAAAAATAAAATATACTCATGTTTGTATGTACAGACTTTCATTAAAAATTTAATGTTAATGACTCAGTCAATATTCATGAAAATTCATTAGGTTATACTCTATCACACGAATAACAACTACAATAATGTCCAAATAGATCACGTCAGAAACACGTACTCTCAATGATTTACGGTTCATTGTTATCCAGACTAATGCATGTCCACCAAAGAAAAAACCTTAATTCACTCCAAAATAACAAATTAAGTCAAACCTCCACTCTGAGTCTCAGAGAGAAACTATCAAACTCCAACAGGTAGGTGCTGCATGGTGAGGAACAAACAAGTTATAAACACTAATGGTCTTGCGCTCTGTAGAGCATCTAGGTTTAAAGTTCAATCCATGTCCAGCATGTGGCTTTAGTGTGGGAGAGAAACAACATCAATAACCTCCAAACTAGGGACTATAGCTGGACTGGGGAATGGGAATGGGACTAACACTGATGCTAGGGACTTGAAACATGGTGCACTGAGGGAGAGATAGTGCTAAAACTTATAGGCAATGCTTGGTTGAGTCAGAAGAAATCATCCAGTTCATGCCTGCATGGGGTATGGATGAGGCTAGCTGGGTGACAGGCACAAAATTAAAGCAAACCTGGAATGGGGAAATTATACATACAGCAATGAACATGTACATGACTTGATGAGAGAGTATGGAGAGAGAGAGCACTTGCATGCATGCATGTGTGCACTAGCCTCATCCCAGGCCCTCCCAGCTTTTCAATGTCCAGTGTGTGACATTGAAATCACTGAGAGGGCCTGGGGATGAGGCTATGTGTGCACTGCCCTTATTGATACCCAGTGAAACCACAGGAAGCATTGATAGTTCCCCTCAAAGATGCTGTGGGTTGGTGGTTACATGTGTGCATGTATTTTGGTATGGGTATAAAAGTCCATCAACCAAACCAGCTAAGGGCTCACTTTGTTCATAGCCAGTTAGCATCTTATCACTAAATATGGTCATACTATACAAGGTAGAAATCCATCTAGAGAGATGTCCAGTTATTTCTTCCCCTTCATGAAGCTGAGTCTGTCCATCCATGGTGGTCTGTAGACCAGGGGGAGGAGGAGAGAGAGACTGTACACTACACTGACATCAGCACTGACATCAGCACTGTCCTCTTATCACCATCAACAGCTGTTGGTAGCAAAATCAGTTTCTGTTAGCCCAGCATGTCTTCCATCAGTTTCCAGTACACACGACTCTACACATGTACATGTATACTGAAGTGAACATATGCACATAACACTAGGTATGGGGTGGGTGTCAGAGAGGGAGAGAGGGGGAGAGAGAGAGAGAGAGAGAGAGAGAGAGAGAGAGAGAGAGAGAGAGAGAGAGAGAGAGAGAGAGAGAGAGAGAGAGAGAGAGAGAGAGAGAGAGAGAGAGAGAGAGAGAGAGAGAGAGAGAGAGAGAGAGAGAGAGAGAGAGAGAGAGAGAGAGAGAGAGAGAGAGAGAGAGAGAGAGAGAGAGAGAGAGAGAGAGAGAGAGAGAGAGAGAGAGAGCACGTACATAATATTATATTTCCTCACACCAGACCTGCAGCAGTAGAGATGAGATAATCTTAGAAGGTAATCCCCTAATGGTTGATCAGTGTAAACCACAGTAACCTCCTGCTCATGCAGTAGAGACCTCACAGAGATAACATCTGCTAGGAGAACATGACATGTGTGTACACGTGTATGGGTGTGAGGTGTGCACACACACAACCAATAAAATGCAAGTTTTTACGGAGCAGGCTTTAAATTCACACACAGATTTGGCAGTCTACTGAGATACATGTACACATGTGCATGTGAATACTGAAGATAAAAATTTCAAATGTTGTTCAGAGATGTGTCACATGGTAAGATAAGTAGTGAGGCAAAGAAACCACAGTGTCATGGATACATGTATGTAGGTAACAATAACATGATGGTACATGGCATTGAAGGTGGAAAAAAAGAGGCATTCGTTATGATTGTGACCGTGATTATACATACCGGTACTTGTTGTGACATTACATGTGAATGTACCCCACAAGTCTCAGTACAACTGAATAAGAAAACGGCTGATACAATGATAAATAGTACACTATACGATTAGTAGACATCAACTCAGATCTTCAGATCATGAGCAGTTGCTCCTAGTCCAGCTTGACTGAGAGCAGCTTTAAGACCCTCCATAGTGGCAAAACTGTTGCTCCCTCGACCGTCCCCTGGAGCCCACTGTAGCCACTGAGATAGCATGGCACTAAGCCAGCTAGTTGGACCTTGGGAAAGCAACAATGGGTTGCTTTGAATGTTATCTAATTCACCCGGTCTAAATCCTAAACACATTCCAATTTCTCTCCATCTTGAGGCACTTTCTGCTAGTTGACGAAAGAGATGAGCATGGTGAGATCCAGTGAGTCTTGTGAGAGATGTTGGTTGTTGTGATCCAATGAAATGGCCTGTGGCAAGTAATAAAATGCTACATTACTATTTTAGCATTGTCCTATAATTTTTCTCCGTGTAACATTGAAAATGTGGGAGTGGCCTGGAAATGAAGCTAAGTACATTAATGTTTGCATTTATACTAATTAAAATACCACAATATATACTACTTCTAAAACTTTGGCCATTCTAATTATTCAGCACCCTTTACCGAATGATTGAAAATAGTCTCTAATAATTCGGCAAAAGTCATCACGCATATATGCTATGTATGGGAATAGAAATGCGTGCACAGATGTACATAAAAATTTGGTGAAGCTCGAACAATATTATTATTTTCATGCCGAATTTTAGAAGAAGTACGGTACATACATTTATTGCTTATGATGATACCTTATCCATGCATGCTCCTGTGAAAATGACCTAGAGTATAAAATAATTGCTTCTGTCACATGATCAGTCTCTGGAGAACTTGAGACGTATGCATGCCTCACGACTGATTTGACAAAAACTCTTCCAGCTTTGCTGCTAGTTCTCCCTTTCCAATGTCGTGGAGGACCCTTGCCAGTGTGGCCCATGTCGTAGGCTTCCTCCCCCTGCCTTCCAGCCACTCATGAAGAATGCGACGGTTGATTTCTTCACCATTTCCACGATACTGATGTTCCAAGTCGTAAATGTGAGCCAAAGTGTGTTCCTGCAGGAGCTGCGCACCAAAGGTCTGATACTTGGAGCCAATCTCACGAGGAATGTTTATGTTGCGATCACCAGTTTTGAAGTTGAGGAGCTCAGGCATGGTAGGAGTCGAGTCTGAATGAAAAAAACTTGATCATAAGTATAATATACATTCAGAGTGGGTACACCTGTAACACAGTCATAAAGGGTGAATTCATAATAATATTACAAATATAAAAAAAACAATGAAATTGAAGGGTGAAGTAGGGATGGGAGGGCTAAAAAGTATACAAATAAGATTTGTAGGGATAATCATGTCCACTATACATCCCTATGCTTGCTTTTCTCGATTATAGCTATCATACGCCTGTTGACGATGATTCATTGGTGCTATCCTTAACTGAGAGAAACTAATGTTATCCTTACTAGCTATTATTATGGCTCATACATGTACGTAAAGTTGGGGAGGTTGCGGATTACTGCCTGCATGGTTATTTTTTCCTGCTTTTACTTAAAAAGCAAGTGTAGGGATGTATAGTGGACATGATTATCCACAACCAATGCATTCTTCCTGTCATTTAAGAGAAAATAACCTGGAGTAACCTCATACATTAATTCTAGTGCTCACCTATCTGAGGCCCAGACAGTGACGAGTGACCAACTGGAGGAGGTGGACCGACAGAAGTGAAGGAAGCCCCAGTTCCGCTGCCTGGCACTTGGAATAAAGCTGGATATCCCATGGCCGCTATATACAGCAATACAGCAGAGGTAGGCATGAACAATCACCAGGATATAATATATACATGCAGTGTGTGCCTGGAAATGAGGCTAAGTACATTAATGTGTGCATTTATATACCGTACTTCTTCTAAAAATTTGGCCTTTCTAATTATTCGGCACCCTTTACCGTATGATTGAAAATAGTCTCTAATAATTCGGCAAAGGTCGTCACGCATATATGCTGCGTGTGGGAATAGAAATGCGTGCACAGATGGATTGTTGACTAAAAATTCGGCAAAGCTCAAGCAATACCGTATTTTCTCGTTATTAGGCGCATTTCGCTTATAAGCGCATATTCGTTATTAAGCGCATGCTATTTTGTTGGCCTAAGCACTCGTTATTAGGCGCATTTCGCATATAAGCGCATACTGATATTATGTGACCATTGACCTCGATATCTGCACGCTTGCTAGCTTGCCCAGGGCTCCAACCTTTTCAAGTTAGTCGAAATTACAATGGCTACTGTCGATTCTCAGGTTCTTCCAGCAACGAACGCCATTTCGACCTGGGCAGAATGCAGCAACGTGAACGATCGTGCGATCGACCGATTGGCCACGCCCCTTAAATGATACCGCGAACGCGCATGCGTTCTTGATGCAGCTATTTTTTGTTAGGCGCATCTCGCTATTAGGCGCACTTCGTTATTAAGCGCAGGTTTTTTTCCTGTGGAGATATAAGCGCATGCGCTTAATAGCGAGAAAATACGGTATTATTATTTTCATGCCGAAAGTACGGTACATACATTTATTGCTTATGATGACACCCTATCCACAACCAATGCATGCTCCTGTCATTTAAGAGAAAATGACCTAGAGTAACCTCATACATGAATTCTAGTGCTCACCTGTCTGAGGCCCAGACAGTGATGAGTGACCAACTGGAGGAGGTGGACCGACAGAAGTGAAGGAAGCCCCAGTTCCGCTGCCTGGCCCTTGGAATAAAGCTGGATATCCCATGGCCGCTATATACAGCAATACAGCAGAGGTATGCATGAAAAATCACCGGGATATAAAATAATATATACCTTGCAGGATGAGAATCAGTGTTTTAATTTTATTATTATACCTGGTAATGGAGCTGCTGACGCTGTGGCTTGATGTTGAGTCATATGAGCCTGTTGAGGAGGCATGGGGGCTAGCATATTATATGCATAACCTTGCTGAGGTATGTGTGGGTGACCAGTGGGTACCTCTACATTAGCCAAGTAAGGATGTGGCTGACCTAGATACATGATAGGGAAATATAAACATGAAAATGTGGTTTGGAAAGGGATGAGCTGATTGGGACTTCACCTGCTGGAATTCCTAGAACAGGTTGACCATTTAGCATCTGTGACAGCTGAGGATAATGAAACCCTGAACTACTTGAAGCGACATTACTTTGGGCTGGAGCTATAATGATTGCATGGGTGTATAGTTACACGTACTTTAATACCGTAGAAACTGGTTGTTAAGCGCATGCGCTTATAACACGCGGCAGCAAGAAAATATGCGCTTAATAAAAAGTATGTGCTTAACAGGAAGCATGCGCTTAATTAAAAGTGCTAAAACACGGTAGGTGGGGCGAGCGTAAAGAACGTGTCGAATGTAGAAAGGCCTACAGCGATGGCCAAGGAGCAACCAGAGAGCGTAATTCTCGACGTTTTCTTCTCCAGCCTACTTCTAGCCTTCTTTCTGGGCTCGTGTAACCGATCGCTCGTCGTTCAGGTGGCTTGCTGGGCATGTGCGCCTAACAAAGAGCGGTAAAGCTCGCACAAAACTATGCGCTTAACAGCGAGCAGCGCTTAACAACCAGTTTCTACGGTATTATGGTATGCTTTATGATCAGTATACACCGTATAGCCGGAAATATTGGTGGGAATTAAATTTGGCAGTTGAGCCCAGAATCACTATTGCAAGAATATTAGCGGATTTTAATTTGGCAGTTGTGATGTAGACCGCAAAACCGCCAAATTTAATTCCCCGCCAATATTTCCGGCTATACGGTATTCAGAGTGGGCCTACCTTCACCACTACCTACAAAACTGTCATGTAAATGTGCTTCCGTAGGGTTTGTAGTCTCTCTTTCTGCTTCAGTGACCCTATTAACCTGCCATAGTTCATAATTAGAAGGGAGAGCATACTGTTCATCTGTCTTATCGCACAAGAGACACATTGGTTCGTTATCTAGTGCCTCAAGTTTGCCAGGATGGTCAACTTCGCACCCACAAGGAAATGTAAACGAGTGCTGAGCATTAACATAGTTTATATCTGATGTAACTTGTTTGATTCCAGCATCTACGGCTTGACAAATACTAGAACACACTTTTAGTTTAGGGCACTTTAAATCTCGTCCTAGAAAATTTTTTGGAATGAAGACAATCTCCAAATAAGTAGAAAATATCTTAAATACCACCGTATCAAATACACCAACTTTAAAGGAAACTTGGTTCCTGAATATTTTATCATGATGAAGCGTCCAACGATAGCATGATTTCATTTCATTAGTCATTAGATAGGTAAGAAGAGCTCCAGGTAGACCCTTAGGGCAGTAGCCACACTTAAAAGTAACAATGAGATTTGGTACTGGAGTACATATCATAGATAGCTGATGACGAGGTGTCTCCATGCTAGTATGAGCAAGAACACAGGGAAAAAAGTACATTCTGATTCCTTCCATCTCAAATGGAGCAGCAATTCGAAGTCTTTCTAAAAGCTTAGCAAATGGTGATGGTTTGATGCTGGCATTCTTTCTAGAGCTGATAGTTTCAAATTCACTCAAAGAGAACATACCTTTATGCTTAAATTCTTTTATTACGTAATCACCTGCATTCTCCTCAAACGTGAAAGTATCAACAATGAGTTCAGTTACCTTATCAAACAGAAACTGAGGGTGAATAACTACGAGATCCTTAGTATCTTCATATGGGAAATAACGGATCAATCCCAGTTTTGAATGGATGAAGTGAAGTGCTTCTTTGAGCTCATCCTCAAACACTCCACACTGCTTAGCAACCTCTTGAGCAACTCTATAATCGATGATATTAGGTGCAAGTTTCCGTAGGACTAGGCTAAAGACAAGCCAGTGGGCTGGTGATGTCATCTGAAATTCTTTTTTACTCACAATTCGCTCAACAGTCAAACGAATGGATTGAAAATCTGCATCACTTTCTGAAAAATTATTAACCGTGAAAATTAGTTGATCCCTGGAGGAAAACTGTATAATATTATCTTTATAATGTGCAGTGGACTTAATAGCATCCTTAAGCTGCTGATCTACTCTAGCAATGTGCTCCTTAGCTGTTTTGCTGTCTAACTGGTCCTTATGAGTACCAATAAGAAACACTTTGGGTCTGAGTGGAACAGTGCTCCTCTGTATGCCCTTGTAGATGAACGTACCCATTGCAGCAATGCTAGCTAACGTCTGGAGGATTCCTTCTATAGTAGTGAGGCTGGATGTGTAAGGCTCTGCTTTGGTTCCATCTGGGAGTTCATATTCGATTACATAGCGCTCACTGAGATCTCTGTCAAGACGAAAAGTGAAGAAGAACATGGATGGACCAGATACTAGCAGAGGCAAGACCTCTTGAAATTCCATCTGCCCGCCTGTATTTGTTAAATAAAGTGACCATGTTTTTTGAAAGTCTCGTTGAAGAATTTCTATAGGCAGTTTATCCTTATTCCTCAATGCTAGTTTAACAATCTCCATGGGAGAAACATAAGAATCAGGAAGTTGACATAGCTGCTGAGAATTAGGAAAAATAGCTGAACGTGGCAACAACTGAGCTACTGATTCACTGTTTGTGTGTACATTATCTTTATCTACTGTTAAAGACGAGTCTTCTTCAACAACAGTATTTGATGCGATATTACCTTGATCATGTACCATTGTACCTACATTAGTCACATTACTGGTGCCTACCAACTCAGAATCATTGTCATTTGCTACAGTGAGTTTCTCTAATTGGTGAATGGTATCTTGGGAATCACAAATTAACCTAAGAGCCTCGTCATCATAGTCCATTACTGACCAGATCAATTCTTTTACATTTGCAGCAAATGTTACAGATTTTTCTACTTTAACTTGTACTACACTTTCTGCCACACCAGTGCTTGGAGACACAGAGGAGGGCATTCGGCCGAGAAGACGTTCCATGAGGGAGTTTTTACCAGAACGAGCAGGGCCTACAAAGACACCATGGACTATGGTGTGATCTAGCATTCCTCTCTCTTCCATGGCCTTCTGTACAGCAGCAATGTGCTTCTCCTCCTCAGCACTGATCATAATCTCTGTGATAATCATCAGTTACCATAAATCATAAATATTTCATTGTTAAATTATTTTCGGATTGCCTGGCTTAAACATAAGTGCACTACTGGAATTAACGGTTTTTAAACGTGAAAGCATGCACACTTAGTCTAACAGTAATACGGTACAGGGTCATTTGTCCAAAATTTACTTAACATGTAACATGTAGGTATGATGACCATTACCATTTACAATAACTATTAGATCTATAGATGAATAACTTGCATGTAAGCAAGTTACATCCCCAGTAGTAATATACTTTCTTGCGGTTATTAGATAATTATGACATAATGATGAGATAATTTATCATGTAATAATTATTATTATTATTATTATTATAAGAAAACTCAGAGCCTCGATGGGTCTACCACTGTGATTAAAGAATCAAGAAGTAGCTAGCGAGTGCATCTCTGGAGCTCATCTCAGTGATCGAGGTATATATAGACTGTGTACACACTATTTTGACGACCTTTACCATATGCACGATATACATTGTACTATTCTGCTACTGGGCACGGGGATGTGGTAAGATCTTAATATCAATTCGGTGGTTGCAAAGTCTGACTGCCAAACAGCCAAATTTCTACAGATTAGCAACACCTACACAATACCTGTACTGATAAGTAAGTTACTAAAAGTTACAAGTTGAACCTCACGTGCAAGTGAAAACAAAAAAAATTGCATTCTTGCATGCATGTATATACACTTGTTGAGGATTCACAACCAGTGGCATGCATTATTAAGAATGGGATACATAATTATTCGGTACAGACTGAGGAGTTGTGGGCCAGCATCTAATTTGCTTTATTGTGATAACAGACTCGCAGCTATTGGTGTACCAAATTGACTAGATTTACAGCGACTGTTGCACTCTCATATCAAGATATCACGGCAGAGCCTCTGAGGGTGATGCCAATCATGCAGCTATAGCCTATACCACTATATACTGGTCAATATTAAATGCTTATCCGTTGTCTGGCCACTCCCTTCCGATCACTCGCTGCAGAGTGCGCATGCGCGATACTTGTTAATTGCCTCAATGTTGTTAAAGCTTGAAACTCCCATATTGCCACTAAAATGTATGCGCATGCGCAGACAAACGGATCTGTAGGTAGCGATATCCAACCTCCAAGGGCCTCCAGTAAATCGAAAATATCTCAGCTCTGACTAGGAGTACACTCACGGAAAAAAATGTGCTGGATAGCTCACTAAATGCGCTATCTACTGACGCCTTAATCGCGCAAATCGGTTCCGCGGAACCGCTGCTAGCTTCGTTTTTGATTGTATTAAGTTTCTATGGGGAAAGTTTAGGTGGGCGTGGCTACGTAACGGTTTTATCTACGGACACGTTACAGGCTCCGTTGGATAGAGTTCGTGGAGAGCTACCTTCTGATACTCGAATATTTATATTCCACTAAAAGATAATCCGCGGAAAAATCAGTGAAATTTGGAGGTTGGATATCGCTACTGTAGGCCACACCCCTCACTGCAGGTGGAATTTAATGAGCCAAGAGACTTAGCTCCACTCCAGCATGGATACTAACTATAGTACCGGTATGACAGCGAACAGTTAACTCGCCTCTTCAGTCTTGCTTTGCAAGAAACATAGATATGCGAGAAGTCGGAGACTTTGGTGGGCCCAGCTTGCGAGTACAACGATGACGTCACTCACTCCGCTCAAACCGGCGTCGATGCTAGCGCCGGCGCAAGATCGAGAGATTAGGGCTAGGCTAGCTAGGCTATAGCTAGCTAGCTAGCTATACTGCAGCCTAGGCCGAGGGTCGGCCGGCCCCAAGGCTGTACTCGTACGTACTCGAGTACTCAAACTCGCGATCGATGGCCGGCCGGCCGGCCGCGCCAAGCGCGCGGCGCTTTGCGCCTCGTGCATCTCTATGGTTACCATGTTTTTTGCACACGGCCCTACCGTTCTGACCAATCGGGTGCGTTATGACACAAAACGACACTTTCTGAAAATATTTTTCGTTGTATATAGTATAACTAGTCACTTGCATTTCAGTGAATTGATGGCTATAGGCAAGACATGTCATATCACATGTACAGTGTAGATGTGTGCCCATAAATTCCTCTGGCTCATCATTTCTAAAACTCATCTAAAACTCATCTAAAACTCATCATTTGACACAGAAAATGGCGTGTGTACAAGTACAACACACCACGGCCACATGCACAGCTAATGACCTCATATAGATAGTTGTGGTAAACCACTGATAATCAAAGTATATGTACATGTACATACATGTATGTGTGATCTTGTATGTGCACATGCATGTAAAATGTGTACAAATGTAAATACATGTATCAGGCCAGTTGCACGCATTAGCACAAAGCATATGGCCTGGAGAGGGTACGGTCGATGGGTGTGGCTATGATGTGCTAACCAAAGGACACTCATGGGCCTCACCAGATGATTCAAAGAATATTGAAGCGAGTTTTTCTGCAGATTTGTTATGCTTATGAATTGCTCAGATGCCTAGAAGTCAAGATCAGGCGATTTTCGTGCTAACGACAGACGATAACATAATCGATTGCTTAACCCGGGGTAATAAGCACATTGTACACCAACGTATGATGAACATAATTATGGATAACGTATCGCTACATACATATATACATGTACATGTAGGTACAGCTATTCTTCATATATATGGCTGATTAGTGTGGGGTTCGTTTTGGCTTCCATCAATTACACTGTACAATGTGGCCTTATGATGGTTGAAAGAAAGGACTGTGAAGCTGGAAATTTTTGCCCGGAGGATTTTTTTTCCTTTTTACCCCCTGCTCTGATATATTTAATCTAGTGATATTTTTGTCCCGAGTTAGTTAATGATTACATAGAGCCTATAGCAATCTTTATCACATGGACAAAAACTTATTCCACAAAATTTAATATTTCTGTAATGCAAGGGCAGGTAGGCTGGGCGAAATCTTAGTCCAGTGAAAACGTTCAGTTGTATGGTATTCACACTTAGCTAGTATCCAATTTATTCTCACCTTGTTCCTGTTTGTTGTCTTCCTCCCTTCCCTCTGTCTCCTCACTCCCTGGACTGACATCCAAGTTAGAAGTTGCTGCTTGATCAACTGCCACTCCACTAAGAAAGGACTCCATCTGATCGGCAAGATGATTCAGCTTTATCTCTCTCAGGGCCCAGAAAAAGTGCCTCCATGTAGGGCGAAGGCTAGCACGCCCTTGTACCCACATCTCCAGAAGTGAGAATGAACTGTCTATGGGAAGGTCAACTTTATCCATTCCCACCACAGACTGAAGTGGTCTTTTATGAGTATCAATTTCCCTTAAAGGTGTGTCATCCATTTCTTTAAGCCAAGAAATAGCTTTCATAGTCAAGTGGCTGTCTGAATCAAATGTCACTGTATGAAAAGACAACATTATTTTTGTGTGCAAAACACATACATGTACCATATTTCCGTGAATTCTTCCCACACTGGTTATCTGGCTCAAGTTGAACGAAATAAACCATGCCCTTGAATAGTGCCCACACGCGTACCATGATCTTGGTAAGCGTGGCTCAATGTACAATTGTTTGATCGCACGAGTAGTGCCTCAGTATGCAGCGAAACTGTTGAAATCGTTATCTACGATCACTCAACTGTACAGTAGAGCTGAATTAGGTTGGCTTATCCCAATCAAGTGCAGATTTCATGTTCATTCAGGCTATTAGATTCTGCTAGGAGCACAGCAAGTGCTGCAATATTAATTGTACCTGCCCTTGTTCTGCTCCCGCCCTCAAATTGTACCTGCTGGTTAGCACACCGTGAAATTAATAGTACCTGGGGAAGTATTCAAGGAAATATGGTATACACATTTCATTAAAATTTTGGCACCTCTACTTAAAATAGTCACCAATATTCAGCAAAAGTCGTCACTCATGCTATAAATGGGAATAGAATGCACACACAACTTCATTGTTGAATATTTGCCTCCAAAGATTTGGTAAAGCTTGAAAACATTTTTTACTCTAATGCCTGATTTTTTGAATTACATATAGGGCATTAAAATTAAATTGATACATAATATTACTAATACTAGCTGTTAATTACCAATTAAGCTTGCGTTGTGCACACATGACTCCAAGGATGTGCCCCCTATCACTATCAACTCTCCTGTGGGGAGGACTGCAGTACAAGTATAGCAAAATCCAACAGTCATGTTCCCCACATGTACCCAGGACTTGGTGTGGGGGGAGTAGGCATGGATGGACGAGCTGGGTGATGGGTATCCTCCTCCTACAGCAATCAGTCTGTTTCCAAACACTGCTGTGCTGGAATATTCATGAGGGACATCAGGAAATCTCTTCCATACAGAAAGTGGAGGTTTAGATCGACGACTGACTACAAGTGGGTCCAGTGAGGCATAATAGACCTCCTTTCCTTGTACCAATCCTCCCATCAGGTACCAGTGCCCATTGAGGACAGTGGACTTCATGTCGTAGCATGGTTTAGGTAGACATTGTGCTTCAGCCCAGTGATGACCATTGTAGACTTCAACAATGTCAATGTTTCTCTCTTCATCATTCTGTCCACCAGCTACTAAAATGTTGTCTGCGAATTCCACAGCTGATACACTACGACGTTCTGTTGTCATGGGGGGAAGAGTTTCCCTCCATTGATCATGTTCAGTCAGTGTCCACAGTTTATTAGTGACTGGCCCATCTCTCCTATCACCAACAAACTCCCTCCCACCCACCAGCACCAGCTGGGAGTGGTAGGTGGTGAGGGCAAAGTAATATACAGGAGTGTTGATATGACTCCATGTATCAGTGGTAGGGGTGTAGATATAGAGCCTGGCACGATCTCTTTTACTTCCTGTTGTCACTCCTCCCCCCACATACAGCTTGTCCCCCAGCCACACTGCATGGGCATCATACATACCCACAGGCAGACTCCTGCACTCCCTCCACTTCAGTTCAGCGTAGGGGTGGAGGATATCAACCTGCCATGCAACAAGACAAACAGGGAACGGCAATGAACACGATCTCCCAGTGGACAGCAAACATAAGATTATTTTTAATTTATATCAGAAACACTCACCTTATCAAGTGAACTAGCCATAGCATTCCTGGAGGTCGTCCACGTACAGCTCAGTATTCTGTATCCATCTCCATGTATCTGATCATAGCCCTTTTAATTTTGCCCACCACTATGTGCCAGCTCAGCAGTGCCAGTCAACCTTTGACCTGTGCGTTAATTGGAATTGAATGGCTCTAGCTGCTGGGGATGGGGTTTGCCATTGACGAGATAGAGCGTTTATCAAGTGGCCATGGCGACCTCTTCCCGTCCTTTCAGCCTCCAGGAAGCAACCGAATTGTAAGTTCAAATTATCAAACCTCAATGCATATGACAAATAATTGTGTCATGCATGATTTCACTGCAAGTCTGATACCGATTAAATTGTGTGAAATTATACTCAAACTGTCACCCATTTTTATAACTCTATTTGTCGTCATGGATCATAGTCCTTTTTGCCCACCATGTACTACATGTATGTGCCAGCTCAGCAGTGCCAGTCAACCTTTGACCTGTGCGTTAATTGGAATTGAATGGCGGCAGTGTGCTCTAGATCTAGCTGCTGCAGCTGGGGATAGGGGTTGCCATTGAAGAGATAGAGCGTTTGAAAAATGGCCATGGCGACCTCTTCCCGTCCTTTCAGCCTCCAGGAAGCAACCGAATGGTAGGTTCAAAATTATCAAACCCCAATGCATATGACAAATAATTTGTGTTAATTCATCGCATGATTTTCACAGCAAGCTTGCCAAGTTGTTGCAACTGAGATATTGAAGTGGCCATAAAAATTGTACCAGTACTGCAGTTTGTGTATACATGTGTACACTGGAAGGACTCCTGATAGAGAACTGACACTGCTGCTCTAACAACCTCCACAATAACAACGAAATCCAAAATCAGTTTTATATAACTATAAAATTTCCTCCAATGAAGGACCTTAGATTCTGTAAGTCTGATATACTGATTCGTGTGAAATTATACTCAAAATGTCACCCATTTTTATGTATCGTAGATCGGGATATTTTTGCCGGTAAACTTAAATATAATTTTTGATAATTGTAACAGTTAAAATTTCGTGATCTACAGTATATAATTATATGTATCCCTTATCTACTCCTGATACAGGTCATAAACTGACAGAGCTGTACATCCGTCGTAACCAACTGAGTGACTTCAGTGAACTGGACCACCTCACATCCCTACCTAATCTAACTGTAAGCGTCTAAAATATTTATTGTGATTATTGTATCCACACTTTTGATAAAATACTGATGGTCTTGTTATTTAGGTTGTGTGGGTGAGTGGGAACCCTCTCAGTAGTGAGCCTGGCTATAGAGGGAAAGTGATCAGCAAATCAAGAAATTAGACAACATTGGTGAGATAGCTCACACTCAATTTCTTAGCTGAATCTCTGATACACTTCTGTTAACTAATGGAAAATTAATATTTTTGATGTGACTTGTTATTATTGCAATATGCATTGTATCACACTCATTTTGAATCCATAGTATCTATCACAGTACCAACCTTTAGCATGAGAAAAAAATTTAAAATACCTACAATCTTGATTTTGCGACTATACCACAAATGAGTCACAGTTTCATCGCCCTTTGTTGATATACATGTACAATGTCATGTAAAATCATGACCATGACACTGTATACACTACTCATACATTGTACCAATCAAGAGTATTCAACATGCATACACACACAAGAAGGACTGACAGTTTAAAAATAAAAAATTTACTCAATGTAGTTATGGAGTTACCCCCTCGGCTGCCGGGAGGAAGGGGTCGGTGGTGTTGACCCTTGACACTAGGGGGCCGTAGAAAGGAGCGTAGTAGCCAGACCGGTCTGACGGGCCTACCACTTGAATCAGGATAAGGAGAAAGTCAATTAGATGGCCAATGAGAAAGAAACCGAATGTACACAGCTTCATTAGACCTGAGAGAGGGAGAGAGAGAGAGGGAGAGAGAGAGAGAGAGAGAGAGAGAGAGAGAGAGAGAGAGAGAGAGAGAGAGAGAGAGAGAGAGAGAGAGAGAGAGAGAGAGAGAGAGAGAGAGAGAGAGAGAGAGAGAGAGAGGAGAGAGAGAGAGAGAGAGAGAGGCAGGAAATCTCGCATAGATAATGACTATGATTATTATAGAGAGCATGCTAATGTTAAAAAAAGATATTTTTGGAGATAATATTCTGAACTACCATCACACACAGTCTCATCCCCAGACCCTCCTGATGTATAGACTAGTGCATGAGAAGATACATGTACATAATTATATCAGAAGAGTCTGGGATGAGACTACAGATACCGTATGGCGGGTAATTTTCGTGGAAAGTCCGAAAAGGCCCTCAAAATTAATTTTCGTGGTTATAAATTTCATGACAGCAACCAGTCCAGGGGCGTGGCACTGCTGCACTAATGATGATGTAATCAATACAAGCGCTCGCGATCTTCTTTGTTACTAAGCCATACCTACAGAGACTTAGCTAAACAAATAGCATGAGATATGAGAAATTATCAGTGTCAAAGATGCTATCAGTTGGATGACAGTGGTTACTGTTGCTTGCTATACTGGAAAGTATTGGCCGCACTGCCACGATGTTTGTGGCCACGCCCATCATCATGGTACCATATCACTTTAGGCATTAATTTTCGTGGGTGGGAAAATTTCGTGACTGCCAAATCAACCACGAAAATAACAAAAATTAGCACCCCACGAAAATTACCCGCCATACGGTAGTTGACTCTTGTGAACCAATAGGTCAGTACAATTTCCTCCCTCCACAAGGAATAATCACTGAGAGGGAGGGGGATGCTCATGCACTTACCAATGGCTGGATAGCCGAGGTAGAATCTGTCAATACCAAGCATACCCAGGAATAGGGATAACGTCACGGCAACATAGTAGTCATACTGCTGACCAGTGCTGGAGGGAGGGGAGAGAGAGGTAAAGAGAAAATAGTGAGGAGGGAGGGAGGGAGGGAAAAAGAGAGAGAGAGAGAGAGAGAGAGAGAGAGAGAGAGAGGGAGAGGGAGAGAGAGAGAGAGAGAGAGAGAGAGAGAGAGAGAGAGAGAGAGAGAGAGAGAGAGAGAGAGAGAGAGAGAGAGAGAGAGAGAGAGAGCGAGAGAGGGAGGAGATGTGTACTTACACATATCTACAGTTTCTCTCCTCCTGAAACAGGCACTGAGATCCATTATAAATTTCACCACAACAAGTCACATTCGGTGCTGCAAAACACTGGACCATCACTATACCGTTGCTACGGCAACCCCTCTCTGCCTGGGTGACATCATCTATCTCTGGATCAAGACAGTAGAACCTAAGGGTGGACTAGTCAAGGAATATAGAACAATCTATTGTATGAAAATTCTTATAAACCGTATTCTAGACTACATGACATTGTATGTAAATCATCAGACATCTGAGCTAAAAATTTTGAGAAGTCAGTATGGACTATGATAGAGGCACCCGTACTGTGAAGCAAAATTAATGGTACAGCACATTCAAATCAGTCCACAGGCAACAGAAAAATGTCCATAATTACTTTTAGGATACTGTCCTGGTTGTAGTACATTTCTACAGTGGCAGTCCCCTGGTTTTATAACAGTGTCGTCGTAACACTCCTCTGAAGACGGACTACTCCCCGCCAGGGAACACCAAAAGGTGAGAAGGAGACAAACAAACGCTAAAGAATCCATGATCGCTGAGCACTGAGCATCGAGCTGAGAGAATCGGGAAATTCAATATTTCTCTCCATTTACTCGTTTTAACAGGAAATGATCGTCAATAAAGCGTACTCTATTATTGCGAATTCGCGAAATTTCACTCACACGTAAGGAATATTCTTTTGGGAAACTTTATACCAGTACTTTTTATTCATGCAGAGTGCAACTGAGAACGATGTCACTACATAATAATTTATGTAAACCTCTTGCATTGCCATGCACTTCAGCCGTGAAAGTGTATGAAGTTTGTTTTTACCCCACCAACAAGCAACTCCACTGAGAGGTGTATGGTACATGCGGTGATTAGCTTTGTGCAATGCATGGAGTTTGTTTTACAATGAAGACAATGATTGTTTTGATACCCCTCATCATCGGACTGCATCACCCGATGTTCATACAAGGTAAATCTATCTGCACTTAATTCTTATTATAATTTCGCCTGGTTGCATGCAATCTCAGGTCAAATCACCGTCAGTAGCTACCCTCGGCCTCTTCTTGTCCAGATTGGTGCTTTATTCACATTATCTTGTGACTACAACTCCTACACATTCCACTCCTGGGTCCACCCAACACTGGGAGAGGTCACAAGTTCACAGGGACGACTTGAACTCACTAATATCATGGCAGTACACGTAGCTACACTAACCGTGCACTCAGTTACTTTTGAAGATCAGGGAGTGTACATCTGTCGAGCAGCCACTGATAGTAATATCATACTCAATCAGACTATCAGTGCTATGCTATTTGAGAGAGTTCAGATCATAACAGAGTCAATGCTAACCTATGAAGCAAGGCTGTGCAAGACAGTGGTACTAAACTGTACTGCTCTCCATCATGATTCAATCATGTGGTATATGTTGACTCATAGTCATACACCCAGATTCGTAACTAACACTAGTGATGGACGCATCTCTGTATCATCTGATATTGGCCAGCTGGTGATTCGTGATGCTAAGCAGAGTGATAATGGAACGTATGTATGTGCAGCCAGCAACAGAGTTAGCAATGAGGAAAGTATAGCTTACCTCAATATTATTGGTAAGTAGAAACATCATGTATAGCCATAATAATATTATTGTGTGGCTTAATGCAATGCAATGCACTTCCTACCTCATTACATTATTATAGAGGTGTCACTGGAATTAATGCCTCATGCTACAATAATTGATATTGATGATACTGCCATCAACTTCACTGAAATTTCATTCAGCTGGGATCTGGCTGACAGTCACCAGTGCTCTGATGTTGTCTATAAAATTAATGCAACTAACTGTGGCACATGTCCCATCAATACAACCTTGACAAGTGCAACATGCAGTATCGCTCGAAATGAATTTGGCAACCATTCATGCATATTTGCAGTTCAAATATTAATTCATGGGAGCATTGTTGGACACCAAACTGTTCTCTCAGTCATTAAATTCACAGGTAATTAACATTAAGTGACTATCCAGACAAGAATCTAGAAGCTGATTAATTTATATCATTTGGGAAGAAAAGGTTTTTCATACCAGTCAATTTTATCCACCCATGAACGTTATTTATTTCACAGATCTGATTAAAGAATTTGTCAACATTGAGTTCAATCAGACTGCGTCTAGTATCGAATGTAGTTTTCACAATCAGCAAGAGAACACGCTCACATCATGTAGTGCTGTATTTGGGCCGGGCCAGGACTGCAGCAACTTATCACAAAGCAGTAGTGAAAATTCCACAATTGTAACAGACTATTCAATAATTATCCACTTGAACATTGATCAGCACGGTACCAATGATATCAACCCCTATTGTTTCCATGTGACCGCAACAAACGGCTCACTTACAGTTACGACAAGAAGGGTGTTTAATATTTCACATTCTGACACAGACAATGTCACACCGGTATCTCCCACAGCAGTATCGTGTAATCCTGCTGATCTTAGTGATGGCACAGATCTAGAGCAAACGTCATTGATATGTGGTATGAAATCGCTTCTATCTCTTGGAATAGAGAATGGGATTGTGTGCTACACTGGCAACAATGCTGGAGCAATTGCAGTATACTCGTGTCTCAGTTGTCGCTTTACAGGTTCTAGTTATGAGACGTTCATTAGAGTGTGCACTGAGAATGGGAATTGGACAGGCACAACACCTCAGTGTGCGGATTGCTGTGAGTCAAAGCTAATAACTTGAATATTATTATGATTTTAGGGAAATTTACAAAGGGAAGGAGCTACTCCACTATAGTTTAGAACAGGATCCTACATAGATAATTTTTAATAAGTTTCTCCGTCTAATTTTTGCAGCTGGCAATTTCATTCAATTTGGTGTGACTACTCTTGGCATCTCTCTGGGCAGTGTACTCCTCGTTCTGTTGACGATGGCCTTTGCTGTTGTTTTATTAAGTATTGCCTTGTGTAGAGCCAGAGCAAAGCTACAGGGAACGTTAAGGGCACCAGCTGCAGTGGCACAGCGTTTAGATCAAGATCTAGTTGTGTATGAGGAAGTGAATATACATTGTGAGTGCCCTGTGGATGTTGACACTCAACCAAACATATCTTATGCTACACATCGCAGACTTTAATTGTTATAACAGTGTATAATAATATTATAGCTAGCTAGGAACTTGCTCTGCTTTATATAATTTTAATAATAATTTATTAATGCAATAATTTGGGAATTCTATGTTTATTCCAGTGAGCATTGTTTATTTTACGTAACATGATGTAGACTTTCAATATTATCTCTTGGTTACACGTGCACACTTCAATGAACTAATGAGGTTTGACATCTACTGCTTCATCAGAGCACTATAGCTGTACAGTACAATGTCATTCATGACTATAGCTTTAATTTGCCAGTAAGAGTCACAATGTAATTAGTTTGCTTTCTTGGTGTACAATGAAGATAATGATCATTTTGATACTCCTCATGATCGGATTGCATCACCTGGTATTCACACAGGGTAAGCCTGCATCTCTGCATGCACTTAAATTTTTTTCTATGATTTCTCCTGGTTGCAATTTCAGGTCAAATCATCATCAGTAGCTACCCTCGGCCTCTTCTTGTCCAGATTGGTGCTTCATTTTCATTATCTTGTGACTACAACTCCTACACATTCCATTCCTGGGTCCACCCAGCACTGGGAGAGGTCACAAGTTCACGTGGACGACTTGAACTTAATAATATCATGGCAGTACACACAGCCACACTAGATGTGCAACCAGCTACTTTTGAAGATCAAGGAGTGTACGTCTGTCGAGCAACCACTAACAGTAATATCATACTCAATGAGACTATCAGTGCTGTGGTATTTGAGGGAGTTCAGATCATAACAGAGTCAATGCTGACCTATGAAGCAAGGCTGTGCGAGACAGTGGTGCTAAACTGTACTGCTCTCCATCATGATTCAATCATGTGGAGATTCAGGTTGACTCATGATCAGACACCGAGAGTAGTAAATAACTCCAATGACGGACGCATCTCCGTACTATCAGAAAGTGGGCAGTTGGTGATTCGTAACGCTAAGCAGAGTGATAATGGAACGTACTTCTGTTCTGCCAGCAACGCAGTTAGCAATGAAGAAATTACAGCATACCTCAATATTATTGGTAATTAGAAATATCATAGAGTCGGTAGACTCTATAAGTAGGGATGGCACGGATATGCCATATATGTAATACATTACAAATACCCAAATATCTCAAAATAGGTAACTTTATGAAATTTCTAAGTGTGAAAATCAGCAAATTATCTATCTAATAAGACCAAGATCATCCATCAACTCAATTGTATATGCCAGAACCAGATGTTCAAAAAATGGCCATTTGTCAATCTTTCTTTCTTTCTAGTTTCCAGGGCTAGCTCAAGATTGCCTTGACCTCTCATCTTTGTTTGAGTATAAATCCATTCCATTTAGTAGCGCGCAGTGCAGTGGCACGCTAATTTCGCGTTATCTTGGCATTTACTTAATAGTGGGTGTGTACGGCGCATTGACAACACTGGGCGTGTCTGATACGCCATTTTGTGATATAATGCGCATGCTCAGAATGTGTTGCCATGGTGAAGTCATGTGACAGCTTCCTCGCCCTCGGCGATTCCCTAGCGCTTGTGCTCGCGCTCTGCTGGATCGATCGATCGTGGATATGAAACGCAAGGCTCGAGGAACGGTAAGGCGCTAGGCACTAGGCATAAGCGAGCTACTTGCTAGCGCGTGCAGCGCTAGTTCTCCGCTGGATAGATCAATGATCATGGATAGCATGGAGCCTGCGCAAGGCTCGACTGAGGAGCGGTAAGGTCACGGTACAGATCAGCTGCTGCTAACAATAAAACTTAGAACTTGATTTTCTCCCTAAACGGAAGAGTCTCGTAGCTACTTCGGCCGCCTAAAGTTGCTTTCTTTGTCAGCCTGCTTCATCGCATAGGCATAGGGGCGTGGCTACAAATTTTGAGCAGATATTGACTCTTGATTATACTGAGAGCAATAAAAAAGAACAGAAACAAGTATAAAAACAATTGAATAAAATTGAAGGATGAAGTAGGGATGGCAGGATCAAAAAGTACATAAACAAGATTTGTAGGGATATTAATCATATCCACTATAGCTACATCCCTACGCTTGCTTTTTGAGGGGTGCAAAAACAGTAATATCTTCCACACGCAAGTCAAGAGTGCTTAATGGTTAGGTGCATGATAATCGAGAAAAGCAAGTGTAGGGATGTATAGTGGATATGATTATCCCTACAAATCTTGTTTATGTACTTTTTGATCCTGCCATCCCTACTTCATCCTTCAATTTTATTCAATTGTTTTTATACTTGTCATATTATATAACCATAATAATTATTATTGTTCCTACCTCATTACATTATTATAGAGGTGTCACTGGAATTATTGCCTCATGCTACAACAATCCACATTGACGATACTGCCATCAACTTCACTGAAATTTCATTCAGCTGGGATCTGGCTATCAGTCACCAGTGCTCCGATATTATCTATAATATTAATGCAACTAACTGTGGCACATGTCCCATTAATACAACCTTGACAACTGCAATGTGTAGTATAGCTCAAAATGAATTCGGCAACGATTCATGCATATTTGCAGTTCAAACACTGATTCATGGGAGCACTGTTGGACACAAAACTGTTCTCTCAGTCATTAAATTCACAGGTAAATAACATTAAGTGACTATTGACTATCCAAACAAGGATCTAGAAGCTTATTCATTTGGGAAGAGAGGGTTTTTATAGCTACAAGTCAATTTTATCCACCTATGTATATATTATTCACTTCACAGATCTGATTAAAGAATTTGTCAACATTGAGTTCAATCAGACTGCGTCTAGTATCGAATGCAGTTTTCACAATCAGCAAGAGAACACTCTCACGTCATGTAGTGCTGTATTTGGGCCAGGCCAGGACTGCAGCAACTTATCACAAAGCAGTAGTGAAAATTCCACAATTGCAACAAACAATTCAATAATTATTCACTTGAACATTGAGCAAGATACCAATGATATCAACCCCTATTGTTTCCATGTGACTGCGACAAATGGCTGATCACTTACTGTTACGACAAGAAGGGTGTTTAATATTTCATATAATTCTGACGCAGACAATGTCACACCGGTATCTCCCACAGCAGTATTGTGCAATCCTGCTGATCTTAGTGATGGCACTGAGCTAGACCTAACGTCATCTAACACATTGATATGTGGTATGAAATCTCTTCTATCTCTTGGAATAGAGAATGGGATTGTATGCTACACTGGCATCAACGCTGGAGCAATTGCAGTATACTCATGTCTCAGTTGTCACTTTACAGGTTCTAGTTATGAGACGTTCATCAGAATGTGCACTGAGAATGGGAATTGGACAGGCAGAACACCTCAGTGTGCAGATTGCAGTGAGTCAAAGCTAATCACTTGAATAATAATGATTTCAGGGCCGGGCTGATTTAGAAATTTACAAAGGGAAGGAGTTACTCTACTAGTTTAGAGCAGGATCCCTACTGTAACATAGCTAATTTTTAATAAGTTTCACTAATTTTTTGCAGCTGGCTATTTCATTGGTGTGACTACTCTAGATCTTGGCATCTCTCTGGGCAGTGTACTCCTCGTTCTATTGACGATGGCCTTTGCTGTTGTTGTGCTAAGTATTGCCTTGTGTAGAGCCAGAGCAAAGCTACAGGGAACGTTAAAGACACCAGCTGCACGGCATCTAGATCAAGATCTAGTTGTGTATGAGGAAGTGAATATACATCGTGAGTGCCCTGTGGATGTTGATACTCAACCAAATGTATCTTATGCTACACATCGTAGACTCTAATATTGTTATAGCAGTGTACAGTTAGGAACTTGCTCTGCTACACTGTGTTAATTATTGTGTGTTTATTATAAAATTAATAGAATAGTTGTACCCGTGTCACTGATGCAATAGTTTGGGAATTCTGTGTTTATTCAAAAGAGCATTGTCTGTGTTATACATAATAGGATGTAGACTTTCATTATTAATTTTCTTGTTTACCCACTTCAGTAAACTTTTATGAGGTTTGCCATAAAAAACAAGCGACTGCTCAATCAGAGCACTATAGCTGTATGATATGATTATAACTTTAATTTTCCAGTAAGAGTCACGTCAGTTTTTCTCAGTGGTGTACAATGAAGATAATGACTATTTTGATACTCCTTATCATCGGACTGCATCACCCGATGTTCACACAAGGTAAGCCTATCTGCACTTAATTCTTATTATGATTTCTCCTGGTTGCAATCTCAGGTCAAATCACCATCACTAGCTATCCTCGGCCTCTTCTTGTCCAGATTGGTGCTTCATTTACATTATCCTGTGACTACAACTCCTACACATTCCACTCCTGGATCCACCCAACACTGGGGGAGGTCACAAGTTCACATGGACGACTTGAACTTGATAATATCATGTCAGTACACATAGCCAAACTAGATGTGCACTCAAGTACTTTTGAAGATGAGGGAGTGTACGCCTGTCGAGCAGCCACTGACAGCAATATCATACTCAATCAGACTATCAGTGCTATGGTATTTGAGGGAGTTCAGATCATAACAGAATCAATGCTGACCTATGAAGCAAGGCTGTGCGAGACAGTGGTGTTAAACTGTTCTGCTCTCCATCATGATTCAATCACATGGAGGCTCAGGCTGACTTACGATCAGACACCGAGAGTAATAAGTAGCTCCAATGACGGACGGATCTCCGTATTATCAGAAAGTGGCCAGCTGGTGATTCGTGATGCTAAGCAGAATGATAATGGAACGTACTTCTGTGCAGCCAGCAACAGAGTCAATACTGAAGAAATTACAGCTTACCTCAATATTGGTATTACATTTATCATAACTAGCTAATTAGTGCTTGTATGCATGGAATAATAGCTAGTATTAACATGAATGCACATGCTCGAATAATTGCTTAGATCTCCACCCTCCCGAGAATATCACTGTCAACATATCCAATACTGGCTCGACAGCACTACTAACATTTACCTGGAGCCCAGTGATCACAGAGCCCTCATGCCTCGTGCACTATCAGATCCATGCAACAAACTGTGGAGTGTGTCCCTCTACAGTCGCCAACCTCACAGCTGTAACATGTGAAGTGTCTGATTTGACTCCAGAGGAAGAAATGTGTACTTTCGTCGTTCAGACAATGATCAATGGGGAAAATGCCAGCAAGGCAAGCTCACCATTCACAGTAATTCTAAGAGGTTTGTGGTACAATATATAGCTATAGCTACTACAATGTCATCGTGTGTGATTGGCAAATTTCCAAATGTTAGTTCCAGATACTCCTGTGGCTAACTGTGTTCCTCATTACTCGTACCCAGGGGGAAACTTGACCACTGTTCACTGCAGACTAGTAAGTTAAATAGTCAATAAAGCTGCATGATCCATGGGCCATGGCCACTGGCCTCTATTATGCTATTTAGCATTAGTACTTTCTAAAATCTAGTCAGTCTAGTGTAGCTACCAGTGTGTGTGTCATGATTGTGTTTATGTGTATGCATTGTGTAGAATTCATCGTCATATGCATTGTCTAATAATATCATGATTGATCTATCACCAACCTCTTACACCATCAACTACTATGATGATGATACTCCTGATGACACTCCATGTGGCTTGAGCACCATACCAGCCTCTCTTTGTGAAAGTGAATGTATTTTTGAGTTTAATGTCTCATTATCGCTCTGCCCTCCAACTGTGGATATCAACATCACTACTCATGCCACTAACGTTCTTGGAAGTGGTCCACAATCTGAGCCCATTGTCATAAGTGAGGGACTGCTATTATTATATTATTATTACTGTATTTAATTTACTCTATCTGTGCTCAATATGTATCGTCAACATGCATGCATGCAGAATCTTATCTGAACGTGAGTGTTTACGCTTCGATTGTGAACTACACTGTTTATGTCATCCCACTTCAATCCCCAACCAAAAACATAACATACAAACTTCTTTATCGATTAGCGGAAACACTTGATGACTGTAGACTCAGAGATTCCCAAAATAATACAATGCTACAAGAGAACAACAATATTATTATTACGTCCACACCATTGTATGATGCTGCAGGGGGTATGCTGCTTTTCCAACTTCCAACACCATCTTGTCAAGTAAACGTTGTATTCTGTTTCGAACTAACAGTTTGTGTTTCAGATATTACTACGGTAGTCATTGAAGGAAGCATTGACATTAATGGTGTGGGTAGTATGATTGGTGATACTTTGCTATCATCAGCCATAACAGCTTCTACATTATCATTCACACCAAAACATACAATGTCATCCATTGATACTACAACACTTATTGCACTTTGTGTAATTGTCATTATTCTGACAATATTAACGATCATGACACTAATAATAATTATTGTGAGGAGGAAAAGGAAATGGCGTAGTGGACTGTCAAAGACAAGCAACATTTATGAGTAAGCTAACTTGTAACATATTATTATTATAATATTATACATAGCTTTCTATGCTGTCTATCCATCATGCAGGCTCGATGATATTCCGGCACAAATTTCCAGTACACAGGTGAGCCTGGAATTCACTGTATACACAGTGTCACATGCTGTCGAGAAATCATAACATTATGTGTTGTCATTATGCAGATTAATTGTTCACCTCAACATAGCAACAACACTCAGAGGGTACCTTAAATAATATCAGTTGAACTATATAGCTGTTTATGAACTTTTATTAAATTTGCTAATGCAGGATGAAGATGCACTGATTTACGCAGATATTGTCACATCATCTGGATTTACTAATAATCAATTTTCGATTTTTATGGATGACGATAAAGTGGAGTATGCTGAAATTGAGAATGGACGTCCCAAAAATGCACCAGCAACAACAAAAACAATATCTGATTCAGCAAGGAATACAGATCTAGAAAGAGAAGCAATAATGGGTATGATTGTGATGCCTGTACTTGTTTAGCTTAAATTAGAACCTGATCTGAGAGAGAGAGAGAGAGAGAAATCAGAAAAATTAAGATCGAGGAATGGATCGATGGGGATGGGGTGGGGGAATGGTATAATATTTTTGTGTTTATAAAATAATGGTAATTATGTTTGCAGGGGATCACAGTATTCGTAGCTGTCCTATAAATTTGGACAACTTGTTGATTCAGCTTCGGTCCCAAGTGACTCCCAAGTGGTATCAGTTTGGACTAGTCGTAGGGATTGATAAGAAGGTGTTGGACAGATACACCAGCTACTCCCCAGAGGTGTGCATTATTGAGGTGTTAGACCAGTGGCTGAGGAATCGTCACACTAACCCAACATGGAGGGATGTAGCTGATGCACTGAAGGAGATCGAGCTCTATGAGCTGGCAGAAAAGATTGTTAGAGAACACGTGTCAGACAGCTAGCTATAAAAGTAGCTATAGACTTATTATCGCACATATTACGCATTGAATTTCATGCATGGCTAAATCCGAAAGAATCATTTAATTTGGAAACCATGAACTCATATGCATTGTCATTAGCTATACAGCTATAGTATTAATGCATATAATATATGATCCACCCGATTTAAACAGTTTCTGAAATGATGCTGAAAATCCGGATAAGATTTTGAAAGTTGTTTTAGTATTATGGTCACAGTAACTGTTAGAGCAGCTTGCAATTGGACCTGTTGATTCAGGTCTGGTCCCAAGTGACTCTCATCCATATAGCTGGAGTTTGGATACAAAAATTATATTATAGCTAGCTATATATAGCCTACTTGACTAATAGAAAACATCAGTGATTCTCTATAAAGTGCATTAATTTTATTTAATAAAGTTCTAATAATTTATAATATAAAATTAATGTTTTTTATACTTAAATTGTCATGACAAAACTGTGTAAAAGTTGGATGAGCTATAAATCACATGATTATAATCGCCATCAAGAACAAAGTCAACTCTTACGATTGAAATTGGAAGTCAAGCCATCTGATAAACTGCCGGGATGTTTATTATGTCTACCCTTATTGTTGCTGTCTTTGCATTATTGTTCTCTACTAGTCTTGTAAAATCAGGTAAACTTATCATTAAAATTAATTTTTAATTTAGTTATCGATAATTAAAGTAGTTGTAATAATGATGAATATAGATGAATCTATATTATTTATGGCTTGCACCGTTTGGCAGGATCATAGCTAGCTATATATAGGCTACGGTGGCCGAGAGCATGTCTCCTAGATAACCATCCACAATTAGCTACCCCTGCTTGTTGCAAGAGTCAAGGAATATTATTATTATGCTATAGCTGAAGTCCAGGGAACACTTTGTATGAAGAAATTAACTTAGTGCCATCAAATGCAGTACATGTAGACTATAATAGCTATTATGGGCTTATATATATATACAGCTTGCGCATGCACATGTGAATGCATGTGCATGCTGTAGTATTAATATGGTTGTTTTCTCTTGAATATTTGGGACTCTCATGGACACGCTATTATGTACAAAACAGTCTAGTACAGGTATTAAATATGATTATTCTCATGATACATACACTCACATCTTGTTTGCAACAGTTATACAAGCATGCAGTGTCATGCGCTGACGTTATAATAATCACTATAATTTTATTGTGCAGCAATCATACTGACTCCACATGCATATTACGCATGTACTGGGGAGAGGATCGAATTTACATGCACTGCTACAGGAACCACTGCTCTTCAGTGGATCATAGTAGTTCCTGGTCACACATCTGAAAATGAAGTGATCTCATCAACTCAAGCAGTGCCAACAATTTCCGTACAGATAAGTTCTAGTGTCTTTATTCTATCTCGGATTTCTACAACACCTTTAATGTCCACATTATCAATAAGATCATCACCGCTCTTAAATGGTACTCTTGTACGATGCTCAGCTGGAAACAGTGGTACAGATATGGCATTCATTACTACAGTAGGCATTGGTAAAAAAGAATATTATGTTCAACTTAAAATCTTTCCATAATGATAATATTATTACTATCATGATTATTATCATTAGGAACTCCTAGCCCATTTTAGTTGAGTGTTAGATCACATGTTTTTGGAGAGAGTAGTACCTTTGTCCATTTGCAGTGGACACAGGAACTAAATAAAGGAAAAATAATTCATTCCTTGGAAAGCGATCCTCCTCTCGATGAAATGTTAATATCCAATGCAAATGTTTTGCTCTATATATCCTATAATATTCAGTATAATGTCACAATCACTGCGAGAAATTGTGAAGGCAGTACAAATGCTTCCATCAAAATTATACTTTGGTAGGTTGTTATTATAGTTGAAACAGATATCTATTAATGCATGAGTCTGGATTATTTTATACAGGAAAATGTGAATACCCTGAGGTTCATCATAATAATATCGTGATTCGGAACACATCATTTCCAGCACTCAATGGTTCAACGGCCACATTTCATTGCCCTCTTGGCTATGTAATTAGCGGACAATCAGAAGCAATTTGCAGTAATGGGGAATGGATTCCAGATCCAAGAAACGTGGAGTGCATAGGTAAGCACACTAAGGAAACCATGCATAGTATACTGAGACCACTTGCATGAATTTCAAAGCCTTAATTATTGTATTGAATAATTATGAGAGATCTATAGATTTATCTATTTTACATGCATGCATGCAGCTGACTGTGGTGCACCAATATCTAATAGTCATGTATCACTCCTTTACAACTCTACAACAGCTGGATCAAGCATGACATACAGGTGTAAGGATGCACTCTTCCCAAAATCGATAATGACGAGTGAATGCTATGCTAATAAGAGCTGGATTCCAAATCCAGCTATTCTTGCATGCAGATATGACATTTTACATGTAGAAGGTTGGTAATAATTTTTATAACAATGTCATATTAATTATTATAACCTAACACTTTTACAACAGCAGACACATGCACCTTTCCTACACCACCAAGTAATGGTACCATTACAAATGTTAGTGAAACAGAGGAAGGAACAATCATGGTGACGTTTCAGTGCAATAATGGTTTTATCCCAGTAGAAGAAATGATAACAGTGTGTCTAGCAGACGGGACTTGGGAAACTGATCCTCTCAGTTTGAAGTGCACTGCACTAATTATAAAGAGCTCAGGTATATAGTACCAGATCCTACGTATGAAGAAATTCAGGATGTAACTATAAAACAACATAAGCTGGATTTGAATGAAAACATATCATATGCATCAAAGACTAACATTTAAACAGATCAGCAAATTGACTGACTCTATACACTTGAACATATTATAGCATACAAAAGTCTTAGAGTATCTTAATAATATAGTTATTCAGAACAGGGACACCATGTTGTACAGATGATATCAAACAGTAATAATATGCATGTTACAGTAACTTTGATGTTAATAATATCATATTATGGACCATGCAACTGCAGCTGCATGTAGGCTTGAACTTCTCTATTTCTGGACCAGCTGCTATATAGGCGTATACTGCAATATTATTTTAATTATGCCCCAGGCCCCTCACACATCATAGTAAGCCCAGCTGCCACCAACTTTTAGCTTAAGTTCTGGGCATGTATATTACATGTAGCAGCTATAGTCTCGTCCTCTTTGAAGGTGAGATCTGCATGGGGACAAAACTAGTGCATAGGTATAGCTTATAGCATACTAATTTGTCTCGTGCATATAAGCCCACCCATATTACATCAGTGATATTATACACATTATAATAATATTATACATTAATTAAGACTCAATGCATGCAGTCTTCGTATCCCACTTTTACCCAATGCTAGGGGCGTAACCGCGGGATTCTACTGTATTGTAGCAAGAGTATACTGCAATAATTGCAATTGAGGTATACAATAATAATCCCTATATTAAATTAATACAATGTCATAAGACGGCCCTATCTATATAGCTCCTGTATACAATATACGTTTTAATACAATGTCACAATATTATAATTTATTATTACATATTATTATACTCCTGCATGATATAATTGTCACTTTGTTACCTTTCTCATATAATTAATTTTGAACAACATTATTACTTGCAATTGTTTTATCTATCTTGCAGAAACCTCTAATTCGTACCCTGCAATATAAGTTAAATATAATAGTTGGTATAATTATAATAGTATTTCGGCTTAAAAGTAAATAGAATCACGTACTAAATTAAATGTATACGTATACATAATTTTATTTATTTTTAAGCCAAATCTTTGGTCAAATTAAACAATGGTAGAACCATGCAGCAATAATATAGTCTATACTTAGTATTAAACGTTGCTTACTTGTATACATGATGACACCAAGAACCATCATCCCAACCAATTCAATGATCACAAGCATGCATATGATTGGAAATAGAAGTGAAGGAAAGATAATGTTTTGTTCAAAGGATGCATATGCTGCAAATAGTATTCATGTTATTATTATTAAATACATCAAAATTAATATTCACTTACAAGTCCTTGTTTGTCGATATGCCGCAGTAATCAGTAGTCCTAAGCTTACCACAAAGAAAATAAAGGAGACAGCAGTACCCAAACACATAAATATCTTCAGTATAGGTGATTGATTTGCACGCTCTACATACCAAATTGAATAAGTTACTGGTAATGTATACGTAAGTATGATGCATAATCTGCATGTTTATTAAGCTCATGCACATAAGATTAATTTTAGTCTTACGACGTGGTAGTTTCTCGGTGAGGTAAAACAGAACCATCCGTAGTAGTGTAAAGAAGCAGAAAGCAATAAGACAAAGTACAAATCCGGTGGCAATGAAACCATATGCAAGACCTGAAATTGTAATAAAATTTATTAATAGTTATAAACTTGAGGATTAGCAACCACATAGCAACGGGCTATATATATTAATTATATAGAAAACATTTAATTTATAATTTTATTGCATTTCCATTGCGTGCATGGCCAGGATAACTCATGACTGGGGTCCAAATATCACGTGACAGGTATCCTGTTTGAACATCTAGTCTTGTAAGCCACCCCCTTTATTAGATTGAATTAAGGGTGCATGTGCATGGCTTGTGAGACTATACTTGGCTAAGTCAGTCTACTCTCCGATAAAGTCGTTAGCTTGCTCGTAGCTCTCCTCATATGACTTGAGAATGCGAGAAGTCAAAGTCAGAATCTATAGTATACTACGTCCGTGATGTCCACTCAGATAATTAAAAACCTTCTCATGAACCAATCTACTTGCCTATACCTGCATGCCGCTGACCTCCCGTGACGGACAGACAGACACACAACTATTATTATTATGATGATAGATCATGCTGCCACTGCAGGCGAAGTTGTATAGCTATACGATTATATAGAATTATAATATTATTATTATTAATAATTATAGACATACCAGGAGGCATATTATCAGGAACTTTTAATATGAATGGAATTGGAGTAGACCGTCGCCTATTACAACGATCGATAACAGAAACTCTTATATCGACAGTAACATCTTCGTCAACCATTAGTTCTACAATCACATATGTGTCACTTGTTGATTGTTCAAAGCTTCCAATGGAGACTTCATAACGTTCAATATCAATGAGAACAACTTCCTTTGGAGGGTTCCAAGAAATATTATAAAATGCTCTCCTGGTGACAGGATCATGATATATCAGGACAGGACTGTTAATATGTGGAGGAAAGATCATACCTATAAATAGAATAAAATTAATGCAAGATTATTAATTAAAAGACAGATATCAAAATTTTATTAATTTTCCTATGATCACCTCACCATGCATGTGCACAAATTAACTAGTTTTTATTAATTACCTGCAGCTCTAGGGTTACTCATATTAGAATGTATTGGTTGATCTTGCTTTATACATGTAACAAGCAATGAATCAGAATCATCAGCATCTTCTGGTATAATAGCTCGTAGTTCACTGGCGATGGTGGTATTATCTTTTTGTATAAGTTGAGCAAACGTATCCTGTCCATTTGGTAAAGATTTTACCATTCCCGATCCAACGTCATGCAAAGCTGAGCTGAATTGTATGCTTTCATCGACGCCTATCAATGTAGTACTTCTCCACCTAATCAATGTTCCAACAGCTTTGCAGGTAAATACCACAGTTTCACCAGGACAACCGGCATTATAGCGATCCAATGTGCTTTGTAGATCAACAGTTACCAGTGGTTCATCCATAAGCTCTTGAGCCTCTACATAATAATATTATGCTATTGATTTAGTTAGCTATGTGGTTGATATTATTATAGTGAATTGCTATAGATTTGCAAGCTTGCATATCATATATTATTAAGGTACCATTAAATTGCGTGGGCGTGAGGTGGGGGATATGACACCTAAACCACATCAAAGTCATTAGTGAGGTGCATGTTGTGCAACCACGCCCTTTTAATTGCACAGGTCTCAGGGGTGTGGCTGCTAGAGCCGGAAGTGTTCATTTAATATCCTCCATGGACCGGAAGCCGAGCCGGAAGGGAGGGGCCAGGCCACGCCCAAAACAGCCCCACCCTCTTCCCCAAGGACCACCATTCTCAATCAAGTGCCTACTAACCACCGGATGTCCACCGGAAGCCCACAATCAATCCCAATTAAAACACACAGCTTCCTCAAGGCCAAAACACACACAAACACTTGGAGGCCGTTCTGCCACACCGCCCACGCAAGAGCTCACCTCATTTCCTGTGTGGGCGGAGTAACAACACGTCATCGCAACCACATCCGCTTCAAACCATCGTCAGCTTCCGTCCGGCCGTACAGGCCCCTCGATCGCACCGCCGTACAGTGCCTCATTAACAGACATGGCCTCACCTTTGACCTCCTGCCACGCCCCCAAAGCCTCCTGGCGGGGTTCAAAGGTCACCACCGCATCCGGGACACGCCCACCTATCGCCGAGGTCAAGTCTTAGGCGCCGATATCCAAGCACTGGCCCGTGAAGCCACGCCCAATCGGAAGCAATAAAACCTGCATAAACGCACACGCACACACTCCACACTGTGCCAGGAACACGCCCACATGCTTAATTAGGCCTAATAAGCTTTTTTTTTTTTTTTTTTTTTTTTTTTTCAAGGAGACCAGAACACTAAGCAGAAAAAAAAATTGTCCAAAACCACCACATAGTTGAGCTGGATGCTTAGTAGAGCCATACAATGCAAGCAGGCACCCTATACTCCAATTTTGACCAAAGTAGGTAAAGGTCGTCACGTTTGTGTGCGCGCGCCTAACGGGGATTCCCCGTTTTTCACGTAGCGCGTGGGCGGAAAACATTGCAAACGCATGGCTTCCCTGTACAAACATATGGGAAAACTTCAAAGGGCCGTAACTTCAATTCAAAGGCGTGAATCAAAATTCTTTCAGGTCAAATCTCTAGTTTCGACCCATTCTGCGTGCCCATGTAAAAATTATGTCCCCAAGTACTCCCAAACCCCCCATGAATTAGATTATTTAATTATTTATTTATTTATTTATTTAATTATTTAAATTTGCTTTTTTTTTCTACTTAGTGTTTAATTTCAAGGAGACCACACAACAAGCAGAAAAAAAATTGTCCGGAAACCATGATATAGTTGAGCTGGATGCTTAGTAGAGCCATACAATGCAAGCAGGCAGCCTATACTCCAATTTTGGCCAAATTGGGTAAAGGTCGACACGTCTATGTGCGCGCGTAGCCCCGCCCCTCACGTAGCGCGTGGGCGGAAACATTGCAAATGCATGGCTTCCTATACAAACATATGGGGAAACTTCAAAGGGCCATAACTTTAATTGTAAGGTGTGAATCAAAATTTCCCGCCATCAAAATTCTAGTTTTGACCCATTCTGCGTGTCCATGTAAAAATTATCCCCCCAAGTGCTCCCAAACCCCCCATGAATTAGATTATTTAATTATATTATTATTTAAATTTGCTTTTTTTTTCTACTTGTTGTGTAATTAAGTCGTTGCGGTTAATAGTTAAGAAAGAATGCTTTGATCTTGCTTTGATGTGGGCAATTACCGGTGTTTTCTTCAGGGGCCACTTCCGGTCGCTAATTACACGCGCATAATCATCCCTGGCCGATTCTGGACACGCCCACCTTCGACCAAAAGCACTCGTATGGCCTCTTCGGCCACGCCCCTTCACGATTCGCTAATTGAATTAGCCATTCCTGACGCTCACGCCCACGCAATTAAATGGTACCTTAAAGTGTGTATACACCAAAATTAATACAGTGCAGGGTAATAGCTACATCATGCCCTTCACCTCAGTAACTAGCTACATATTGACATTAATCAAGAGGACCACACACTAAGCCGCTGAGAAAAAAAAATAATTGTCCGGAAACCACCACATAATCGAGCTGGATGCATAGTAGAGCCATACATGCAAGCAGGCAACCATTACCCCAATTTTGACCAAATTGGGTAAAGGTCGTCACGTTTATGTGCGCGCGTGGGCGGAAAACATTGCAAATGCATGGCTTCACAAACATAATATGGGAATCGTAACTTAATTCTAAGGCATGAATCAAATTATCTGTCGTATTTCGATCCATTCTGCGTGCTCATAATTATAAAAATTATCTCTACAAGTGCTCCTAATTCCCCCAAACATTATTATTCGTATATTTACTTTTAAATTCACGCTGAATGATACAGCAGTGCAGTGAAACCATCGCATTGAGGCTACTTAGAACGCAATTAAAAAATCCGTCCTATAGGCCTATAAAGGTAGACATGACTTTTATAAATATAAATAAGCCCGTCCCGAGGCCACTCCCACATTTTCAATGTTGCACCATTTAGCTATCTATGTTGCACGCATGCATGCAGACACGTCAATTTATTAATTTTGTTTTACTCACTTAATCTAGTGATGTCCGCTGTTAAGAAAGTAATCAGAAACAAGACAAGAATCTGATGCGCCATCTTCGAATTCAATTACTAAATTTTATATGGACAACTTCTGTGGCTCGTCGGTATTCGCGACTGGATCTCGCGTCGGTTTATACAGTATTTTCTCTGAGCTGAACTTGTGACAGCGCCTGCGAGTGCCTGCATGGGATATCTCCGACCCTTACGTTTTATAGACCTCCTGCGTCGTCAATGCGTAGGCATAGCATACTCGTGATTTAATGGGGGAGCGGCTACTATACGCTCCAAATTTGGCTCTATCCAGTGAGTTCGCCGTGACTCTGAGTCGAACCAAAGCAAAGAGCTAGTCAGATGATTATTGTCATGTAGATCTACATGTTCAGCTGAATCCAGCATAATAAGAATCATATAATTTATACGATGTCATAGAAGCCGACCCCGCGCGCGGTTGAGCACAATGCGCAGAGGTTGACTCGATGAGTATATTATAATATTTATGAAATTTAATTTACTGTACTGATGTATATTATATGCAGAGGTTATAATAATATTATTGAAATAGGTTTGAGGGGCTAGGTAAGCGTATTTTACGCAGTGTGGGCGAAAAGCTCCAAGACTCAACCATGTATGCACCAGCCCCTTCTTGAGATTGAATAGACCAGATATGGTTATACTATTGAGTACTTATAATTAATAATAATAATTATTATTATTACTATTATTGTATGCATCTTAAATGCAATCAAGCACTCAAGATAGCTTTAATAGTATTATAAAAGAAATAATATTATTAATTAAATTTAATTGTTGACACATACCTTAGGAATCAGAGTCAAAATTCATGAATCATTAAATTTTTTATGACGTCAAACATAGTGCTAGCTATTATTTCCTAATATGGTCCCGTATGGAATACAATAGCTAGCTACGTGTCACTAATGATTTCATTTACCATGCAGACTGTGATGCACAAGTGGCGTATCCTGGATTTGATATGCTAAGTCAATTGCGCCAGACCGGTCTGACGGGCCAACCACTTGAATCAGGATAAGGAGAAAGTCAATTAGATGACCAATGAGAAAGAAACCGAATGTACACAGCTTCATTAGACCTGAGAGAGAGAGAGAGAGGTGGGGGTCTTGCATAGACCATGACTATGACTACTATAGAGAGCATAAAAAATATATTTTTGGAGATAATATTTTGCAACTATCATCACACACAGATAGTCTAGTCTCGTCCCCAGACCCTCCTGATAGTGTATGAGAAGATACATAATATTATATCAGGAGAGTGTGGGGATGAGACTACAGATAGTTGACTCAATAGTTCGATATGATTTCCTCCCTCCACTATAGCAATAATCACTGAGAGGGAGGGGGATGTTCATGCACTCACCAATGGCTGGGTAGCCGAGGTAGCTAGCTATATATAGCAATCACTGCAATGGCACTTTTCATAGTATTGATAGTTACGGTATTAATTGTTCTTCCCAACGATAATGCTATCAACCTGGCCTCAAAGGAAATCTATGCCATCTACCAAGCATCTGTTACAGTTGTTGCTGCTCTAGTCACTTTTGAAGTTTTCGTTCGACATACAAACTCCATCTTTACTGTGTTCATAAAGGCTGCTGACAATATGCACCCTTCTAATAAAGAGTGGAAAGGAAAGTCTGAAAAAGAGAAAGAAGAGTATTTAGGAGAAGCTATTCTTAAGCATATCAGATTTCAACCCCCTGGTGGCCAATAGCTATTACCGTAGAATCCCGCGATTACGCCCCCCCCCCCCCCCCCCTTTGTGCATGCTAGGATTGGGCAAAAGTGGGGAGGGGGCTTATACGCGGGATCCTAACAATTCCGTGTGACGACCATTACCGACCGTCGAATGCCACGTGGGCGCGCGATCTCTGCACTTTCTCTGGCAGTCTGGTGGGCAAAACTCGAGAAAAACGACAAAGTAAGGCATATCATGACACAAATAGCTAGTTTGCTAGCTGTAGCTACTGTTTTTATTGACTTATGGACTCCATTTTACAGTCGGGGGGGGGGGGGGCTTATACGCGAGACTATGCAGGAACTTGAGCTAGAAATGCAGGGGGGGCTTATGCGCGAGGGGGGGGGCGTAATCGCGGGATTCTACGGTAAATCTAAGATAATCCAACCTAGTATATTATAGCATATTATTAGTATTGTGTGATTTTATACTTTTAGCTATAGCTAGACCACATAAAAATGTTGTTACACCATGACGTTGTATGTGTTTAATAAAACTGTATATTATAGCTGCCATAATAATACATTGCAATGTTCTTATTTTTGTTATATTATAATAGTATTGCCAGGTCAATAACGGACATAATCTAGTGTACATGACATTGTATACTATTATTATTATTATTATAGCTATGATTTTGGTCAAGGTGATAAATATTATGCTAAAGTGTCTATATTCTCATTTACATAGCCAATGAAGTCACGAGCTTTGAACCTATATTATTATAACCATAATAATTTTATACGATTAATAATCATCACATGGAGTTAAAAATTTAACCACTCATTATGCTGAGATGCTGCAAAGGGCCATGCTGCAAAGGGCCACAGGCATACGCTTAATATATTATCTACCATGCATGGAGTGAGCAATAAGCTAGCATTTACCGCTTTCTAGGTATCAGCTTGATCATGATCCTGTGCATGTACTAAGGCCCCGGCTGACAGGTTGCTTGTCCTGCCCCGGCACGATCGGGCTCACCCTTCAAGGAGAGCAGCGGTATAAGGGCATGACCGATAAGCTAGGCACGTGAATGCATGTCGTAAGTGGAAGGAGGAGCCAAGCGCTCCATTCGCGGTTAACTTCCTTAAACCACATTTAATCATGATTGTTTTTGTTTCAATAGTTTGCCTAATAATATAGTATGTTAATATTTAGCTATAATATTATATTCATTTAGCTGTGTTTCTAGATACATGTGATCAACACATGCAAGTAGCTGTAAGCGTGTAAGAGTAGCTATACCTAAAATTTTATTAAAACAATAATATTATTGTCATTGATTTTCCTTGATTATTCATTGCGCAGATCCTGTATGACAGTCATAAAAAATATTCCTTAGTCTCATGTTTCATTATAAATAATTATTATTATTCATTGTAGATTCACATGACATTGTCATGCATGAAAGCATTCCTCAGTCTCATACATAATAACAATAATATTATTATTATCAATTCATCTCCCTGCACGCGGCCTTCCATGAATAGCGGATCATACTAACATGTCCTTTGTTTTGTGTTCATAGCTACAACTATGATAATAATTAACGATTACATCTATAGATACGATTCCCCTGCATTAGCTGAATAAGATTCAGTGAGAATAATAATTGTTATCATAATAATAATTAGCTATTGTGAACTAAAATTAATTTGCATACGTCAATCTAGATAAGTACAGATACAAAAACTTTGAACTATCACACACAAGTTACAGGATCCACCCATTTTTCTTTCTTTCAGGAACTATAGGTGTGAATTCATGGCTGCATATGTCATTGAGGTTATCACCAATTGCAAATTCATGGGGTGGATATTTCTTCAACTAATCTTGTGGTGCATACGTGACTAGGATAGACAAAAGAAGCTACTTAGTTTTCTCAGCTAGCTATAAAAAAGAGAATTTGTCCACTAACACTAATACTGAGGTAGTTGAGGAAGCTAGATCAACAATATAGCTACCCTGAAAATCGGAGATGTTCGTGAAGGTGCTATTTCTGCTGCTCACTGTGGTATACAATTTCCACAAAACGACAGCGTTATATGGAGAGATTGACATCGAGTGCAAGAACGATACCTGTACAAAGTGCTACAAGACACTGGCTACGGAACTGCTGAAGAATGCAGACAACTACATTGCTCTACAGAGCACCTTCTTTCCTCCTGATGACAGTGGCCCAGATTTTGTCATTGTAACGTATATCTTTGATGATCAAAACAAAATTGAGTCAGCTAGCCAGAATTTGAGTGATCTTACTTGGTTCTGGTCATCATCTGCATACTTCTTTTATCATCCACTTCGAGTTATTCAGTTCACCTCCTTGGGATTTTCTGACCCGTATTTGAAACAAAGAAAAATATCACTACATCTGCCTGCATCCTGCTACTACTCCGAGAGTGATGCTGATCCAGGACCCTTCAATATGAAATTACTTACACAACGGGTAAGCTACAAATATTAATAATATGTATTAATATTACACAATGAGTACTGCATGAGTTATGAGACTATAGGTATTGGCATATAGTATGTATATATTACTATTATTATAATTTTATTATTACTTAATGTGATTGTTAGACCTATGAATTATTCTTCCTCTGTGACAATATTATGACATAATAATTATTAATTGTGCAGCTTCAACTCTTCGCAAGGCATCAGAAAATAACAGGGCAGATTGATTCTACATACACTGCACAATCTCACAGCCTTAAAACACTCCGAAATTGGCATACGAAACATTCACATGTCAGTATACTTGTACTGTCATCTCAGTTCATATTTCCCTTCTTGGCTAGCTTCTTTTTGGTACTATACTTTATTAATTTATTTATCTCATTGAGTTTGACCCTATTAACCTTGGAAAGAAGCTGAATAGCCAGGCTGATGCCAAATCTGATGAGATAAAACATGCAGCACTTTCTATAGTTTGGATTATTGTGACAATAAGTATTCTGTTCACTGTTGGTGCTATCGCAACTGATATTGGTGCTTTAGTGGAATATGGAAAACTACCAGAGGAAATTAAAAGCTATTTCAACAATCACTCTGATAGTGCATCTCTCTACCTATACATGGTTCCAATTACAATGTTAGGCTTTGATTTCCTATCACTAGTATTGTTTATTTATGGTCCTTACTTAGTTGTAGCTCACTTCAATTGCAAGTGTTGCAAAAATTCGCGTCGTGATAAGCATGTCCCTTCCACGGCTAATCAGGAAACTAGTAAGTGTACATGTTGGAAATGCACACAGAAGTCTGATTGCAACTGTTTATGTAGTTGGATCCGGAACTGCATAAAGAAATGTTGCAAATATTTATGTTGTTGCATAAAGAAATGTTGCAAATGGTTATGTTGTTGTGAATGCATGTGAGTTTAAAGCCAGCGTCTCCTTATACACCCTTATTTCCCCCTTATCGTGTATCGCTACTCACTCTTATCATGTTATCTTTGCTTTCATCAACAATCCCTTTCATGCTACTAGTGTCCTGCTCTCCTATATCATGACCTTATTCGTAGTGGTTGTTATCTTTCAAAAAACGTACTATTTGGTCCATAACTGTTTCAAGAGAAAACAAAAATCTCATAATGCTGAGATTGTGGCAGGTGGTGAGGGAGCTGAGGCTACTGGGAATAAGACAGATAAACAGAAGGGAGAAGATTGTGCATTGGCCACTTCCTTCATAGCAGTGATTGTTTTACTAGCAGCATGCATAGGACTGAGTATTGCTGTACTGATTGCCCTTCCCATCAACAATGCTATCGATCTGGCCTCAACTGAAATCTATGCCATCTACCAAGCATCTGTGACGCTGTTTGCTGCCTTGATCGCTTTTCAAGTTATCTTTCGACGAAAAACCTCCATCTTTACGTTGTTCATAAAAGCTGCAGATCAACAAGCTCAACGTTTGAAAGAGAGCGATGGTGATCAGGAAAAGTGGAAGAAGTGGGAAAAATGTCCGAGAAAGAGAAAGAAATTCATTTGGGAGATATACTCCTTTTGCATATTAACTTTAAAGCACCAGAACTTGAGTCAGTTGAGTCAGCTACGCCACCACCAACTCAATCTCCAGATAGTAATACAACGATTCAGAATTGATAGGTGACACTATAGAAACTATACCATACATTACAAGAAGAGCTTATTATTATACATGTATAGCTATAATGTGCATGATTATAATACAATGTCATGTAGTATAGTTTGTTATTAGTGTATGGTTGTAATTTGTTTTGTTGATATTGCCTCATAATATTATTAGGTTTGGGTTGATTGTGCATGCATGGAGTTTGAGTATATAGGTTAGCTATGTAATTCTTTCTTTGTCTCTATTATTTTGGTTTTATGGCTGTTAGCACAGCAAGAAGGACTTGAGTGCACAAGAGTTCCATGGCTTGTTCACTGAGAGTTTCCAAGTTTGGGAAATGAACTCAGTGTGCAAGCTTGGACACTCAGGAAGTTAATGTTATCTTACATTTGTGGTTACTTGTACACTGAGTTCATTTCCCAATTGGAAACTGCTTGGAAACTACAAGTGAACAAGGAGTGTAACGCTTGTGCACTGCAGTCGTTCATGCAGTGTATAGGCTTGCTTTATGGTCTTTTGAATTGGTTTATAGTCTTTTGATATAATTATTATATCTTTCCAGTATGTCGCTATATAGCTTTTGGTTTATGCATTGTACACCTATACTTTGTGAGTCACCAGATATCAATAGTTCTATGCCTGTTTTGTATTCAATTTGGTAGATTTTGGTATTCTACTTTATGATAACTCTTATCTTATAATTAGTATAGGTAATCACATGAATTCGAGTGCAATTTGGGAAATAATTGCATGAGTTATGTATTAGAAGGAAAGTAATTGCACGAGGCGAAGCCGAGTGCAATTTATCCTTCTAATACATAACGAGTGCAATTATTTCCCACAATTGCATGAGAATTCATGTGATTGCATGTTAATCATATAGTACAGTTAGCAAAGGAGCTGTGGGGCAGCCACTGTTGTAGCTGAGGCACACTGGCCAGCCACAAGAATGTTGCTGTAATGTCAGTGTTGGTAAGTGGTCGACGAGTTCAACAGTCATAAGAAGCTATTGTGCATGCTAACTGAAGTCTTGACCACGCCTCACTGTCATATGCATGCACGAGGAATAGTATGAGTCGGTCGCCGTTTCGCTCGCCGTTTCGCTCGCTCGTTCTAGAGCTCAGTATTCTGCCGGGCAGCAGAGCAGACGCATAGATACAAGCGAAGAGGAAGGGTCTAGCTCGATGACTTCTACAAAGCCTTCTGAGTTCTCTGTTGATCTCCACAACGCCATGGTGGCCAGCTCCAAGGACTCGTTCGCCGTTGCTGGGCTGGTGCTTGTTGCTATGATCGTACGAGCGATCTGATTGGTCCAGCGCGCGCCGCTGTCGGTCAGTAAGCTTAAGTGTGCAATTACTACGCAAATAAGTGTGCAATTAAGAAAATAATTGCACACTTAGTCTATGGGACTTTTGTATAGAGACAAAATAACTATATGATTATTATTGTAATCCTACAGAATGTTTTGCAAATTGTTGGCTTGAATACTTCTTTACTTGTGTGAATACGTACTTTTTCCTACCCCAGTTTTCCTATAATATAAGCACACATCTTTATTCCATATGTTATCCCATTTTGACTATATACAAAATTATTGATATTCATCTCTAAACTCTTAACTCTTTGTGCTGCGGCACTTGCCTATTCAATATAGACTCCTTCATATAGACACAAACATAATAATTATTAGACATACAACCTCATAACCTTTCAGTATTAATACTAAGATAATGAAGCACCATGGTGCAAAACGCTCGGCGGAGGGCCACATGGGTACAAATTTGTGCGGATGATAATAGTTAGGCATGTATTGTAATATAGCTGAGGATTTGATTCGACCAAGAGTCCCCAGGCCCCTCCCCGCGTAGGGAGGGGCCTGGGGACGAGGCTAAATCACATACAGACTTCTTCATACTAAGTTAACAGAACATTCAGGACACACTTTTGTTAACTAAAGTATAATCTATTATGCTCAGGGGGTTAACAATCTTGAAACAGAGAGTGAGACAAACAAACTGACCACAGATACAGCAAGCTTCTTTCCACTTAACCACTAGCTAGGCTGTGAACTGCCACGTGCAGAAAAGAGATGAGCTTTATATAGCGCATGCGCAATCTACCACAAGGGTACCTATTAATAGTACGTGGTATAAATAGATAGTATGTTCTATTAATAGACAGTTTAGCATAACGTCATGCACATGGAAATACAAAATGGCAGACTCGCACGCTAAAAAGAATGCGGAATAGAGCCATAACTCTTCAACGAATGCTTTATAGCGAAATCCCAAAGTTGAAAACCTTTGGAGATCAGCGAAAAGTTGGCTGGTATGTTCATTTTCTAGCATAAACTTTATATGCAGTCAGTAGACTGGTAACACACAGACAGACAGACAGACAGACAGACAGAGACTACCGTAACGCTCGTGCGCATGCGCCGAGCGTTAATAACAATAATAATAATATTAAACCAGAGTTATGATTTTGTGTCCAGGTGATAGGCTAAAGTGTCTATGTTCTCATTCGCTGAAGATACAGACCTGCAAGATAAATTTTATGCTGCATGTCATTGATATTAAATTGATGACATTCCATACCTTGATAGAGCCTCCAGCTCCAGTCCCATCTTGGCGCAGAGAGAGACCACCTCAGAGTAGATCTTATGAAGCTGTTTGGGGTCCACCACCGTGGATGTTGTCAATAGACGCAGCGTCTCCATCTCACCACTGATACGACCGTGGGTGGATCTGACATGATCAGGGAATGACAATTGAACTACATGCATGTACACCCCGATTATGGGAAGGGGCCTATTGTGTGATTATGAGCATGACTATGAAAGATTATTGCATGATTTTGAAAATGTAAAATAGTTGGATGGCTATACATGACATCAAGCGACATTGTATTATTGTAGCCAAGTTTGGGTACTAAGGTACTAATGGACAACCGTATCCTTTGTAGTAGGCTACATGCTTAATAATTTCCATAGTTGTATACTCCATTGAATGTATGAATGTCATGACATTGTGTGTATGTGAGTGGGTATGCATACATGACATCGTACATGTGGGTACAACCTAGCTAATTAACATGGGTTATAATTATCTCAGTTGCACTCACTTCTAGTCACATGCTAATCAACAAAATGAGAAATCACCATAATCTTTAATTTGTATACGTATGTACGTACGTACGTACCACTGCAAAAATCGGTGGGTCATATTAACCTATATATTAAACATGGGTTATCTGCATGAGTTGCACTTGCTTCTAGCACATGCGAGTCAACAAAATTTAATGCTGACAAGAAATCATCAGATCCTTTCCTTCACTTGCCATTGTTACGTGATAGCAATTGTTTTCATAGTATTGATCAGTAATCACAATACTGCAGTCCATAAAGTTCCGAAAAACATGTGAATTGTGTTAAGATAAGTCACGTATTTTTCAAAACTTAGATTAGATAATGCCAAGTATAGCAGTATTGTGCTTATTGATCAATACTATGGACACAATCATTATCATGTAACAATGGTACGTAGGTGTACAAATTATGGTGATTTCTTATCATGCAGCATCACATATGACTATAGAAGTGAGTGCAACTGAGATAACCCATGCATGTTAGGTTTGCAGAGTTAATTATTATGCATGCATACATGCACATGCCAATTGCAAATTCATGGTGCAGATATTTCTTGAGTTGTGGTGCATACGTGACTTGGAGAGACAAAGCTTATTAGCTAATTTTGTCAGCTAGCTATAATAAACGAGAATCCTATATACAATAGTTTTTTGAGGTAGTTGAGAAGTTTAAATAGCTCAACGATACGATAATAAACCCAGCCAGATTTAATTGCAGATTAAGATGTTCATCAAGGTGTTGTTTCTGCTGCTCACTGTGGCATACAAATTCCACATAACTACAGCAGTATATGGAGAGATTGAACTCGAGTGTGAGAATGATACTTGCACAAAGTGCTACAAGACGCTGGCCACGCAACTGCTGAAGAATCCAGACAACTACTTTGCTCTACAGAACACTTTTTTCTCTCCTGATAGTGTACCAGACTTCGTCATTGTGACCTACATCTATGATATCAACTCAACACACATAAGTCCCTTAAACAATAGCATTTGGTTCTGGTCATTGTCAACTTACTTTTTCTACCATCCTCTTCGGATTTTTCAGTACACATCCTTGGGATTTTCTGACCCATCTTTGAAACAAAAAGGTATATCACTACACCTGCCTGTGACCTGCTATAGCAACAATCCTCGATCTGACAACATGAAACTGCTCACACAACGGGTAAGCTACAACTAAACTAAACTAGCTATAAATATTATGTTAAAATTAATAATATAGGATAATGTGTGCATGAACTATTAATTAACTGTTATTAATAAATAGCTTTAATATGCATATCCGTTAAAAATAGTACATGCTCAAAGAAAATCTAAACAGTGCCCTTGTTATATAGTCTCGCTACCCACACCCTTCAATCTCATGCAAGTTGTTCCAACGCACGGAAGCCGCAAACCGTGAATGCGGGCCGCGCCCAATACGCGATATCGAGGGCGCCCCATAAGGCTCAGTAATAAATATTAGACATATTAATTTTAGGCCACACCAAATAAGACTAGTTTTCTGTCCACCACCCGTCCCTTGCTGAGTGAGCCGCCTGTTTTTGTAAGGCCACTCCAAGTCAATTAGTTGTTTCTCATCCCCCCTTGATTTCCGCCCGCATGTATTTCCATCAGCACCAGCACAATACAAAAGTATACCGCCTCTATTTTTTAGACTGCTGAACTTATGGTTTTGACGACCATTTCCCATCACACTTGTGATTAAACGACCATTTCCAGCCGCCCGCCCGCATCAGTTTTTTGGCTCAGGGGGGATGAGAAACAATGAATTAATTTGGAGTGGCCTAATAGCTATTGCATTATTATGCTACACTGACTAACGTTAGTGTATTTAATATGAAGATACTGATCGTTGCATTGGACAATCCTGAAATCCGGTCTTCAATTTGGTAAGATCAATGGAATATTAATGAGATTCATAGTAATACATAATACGTGACCCAGCCCCCTAAAACGCATGCGAAAAAGGGGCGGGGTCACGAGACTAGCCGCATCCTTGTTGCTTGTTATGGGTGGACAGGAAACTAAAATCTCGTTTGGTGTGGCCTTAAAATCTGCATGGGAGAAGCCTGGAGATGGGGGTAGTTTTTACATGCATAATAAATCAATTAGCTAGAGTGCATGTCAATGTTCATGCAATTATTATCATGACAGCTGAAGCTCTTCGCGATGCATCAAAAAATTACAGGACAAATCGATGATTCTACATACCCTGCACATTCTCACAGTCTTGAAACTCTTAAGGACTGGCACAGTGAAAATTCTCACATCAGCAAATTAGTTATATCTTCTCAAGTTATAGCTCCCTTGGTTGCTGGTGGTTTTTTGATTACATATTTTATTTACCTCGTTCAATGTGACCCTGTTAACCTTCGAAAGAAGCTGAACAGCCAGACTAATAGTAAATCTTCAGATGAACGAACTGCAGCAAGATCCAAAGTTTGGATTATGATGACAATAAGCATTCTATTCACAATTGGCAACATAACTGCAGATTCCATTGCCTTAGAACAATATTATAATTCTCACCTACCAAAGGAAATCGAAAGTTACATTAATGACAAGTCAATAGCATTTGCTCACCTGCACGGGGTTCCAGCCACAATGCTGGCCTTAGATTGTTTTTCATTATTGTTTATTATAGTGCCTTCATTTGTAGCTTGCTATAAAATTATGTGTGGAAATGACATTCAGTTTAGTGATTTCTTATATACCCTTCTTGCACCCCTACAATGCATTGCTACTCACTCTTATCACATTATTTTTGCCTTCATCAACAATCCCTACCACGCTACTAGTGTTCTACTCCTCTACATAATGACTTTATTTTTAGTTGTGATTATTTTACAGAAAATATACTTTCTCGTCCACAAATGTATTAAACATCAGTGTGCACAATGTTTATGTATGCTATTTTTCTACATTATAGCAATCGCTGCAATGGCACTTTTCATAGTATTGATAGTTACTGTATTAATCGTTCTTCCCAACGATAATGCTATAGACCTGGCCTCGAAGGAAATCTATGCCATCTACCAAGCATCTGTGACAGTTGTTGCTGCTCTAGTCACTTTTGAAGTTTTCGTTCGACATACAAACTCCATCTTTACTGTGTTCATAAACGCTGCTGACAATATGCACCCTTCTAATAAAGAATGGAAAGGAAAGTCTGAAAAGGAGAAAGAAGAGTATTTAGGAGAAGCTATTCTTAAGCATATCAGATTTCAACCCCCTGGAGGCCAACAGCTATTAAATCTAAGATAATCCAACCTAGTATATTATAGCATATTATTAGTATTGTGTGATTTTATACTTTTAGCTATAGCTAGACCACATAAAAATGTTGTTACACCATGACGTTGTATGTGTTCAATAAAACTGTATATTATAGCTGCCATAATAATACAATAATGTTCTTATTTTTGTTATAGAATAGTATGGCCAGGTCAATAACGGACATAATCTAGTGTACATGACATTGTATACTATTATTATTATTATAGCTATGATTTTGGTCAAGGTGATAAATATTATGCTAAAGTGTCTATATTCTCATTTACACAGCCAATGAAGTCACGAGCTTTGAACCTATATTATTATAACCATAATAATTTTATACGATTAATAATCATCACATGGAGTTAAAAATTTAACCACTCATTATGCTGAGATGCTGCAAAGGGCCATGCTGCAAAGGGCCACAGGCATACGCTTAATATATTATCTACCATGCATGGAGTGAGCAATAAGCTAGCATTTACCGCTTTCTAGGTATCAGCTTGATCCTGTGTATGTACTAAGGCCCCGGCTGACAGGTTGCTTGTCCTGCCCCGGCACGGTCGGGCTCACCCTTCAAGGAGAGCAGCGGTATAAGGACATGACCGATAAGCTAGGCACGTGAATGCATGTCGTAAGTGGAAGGAGGAGCCAAGCGCTCCATTCGCGGTTAACTTCCTTAAACCACATTTAATCATGATTGTTTTTGTTTCAATAGTTTGCCTAATAATATAGTATGTTAATATTTAGCTATAATATTATATTATTCATTTAGCTGTGTTTCTAGATACATGTGATCAACACATGCAAGTAGCTGTAAGCGTGTAAGAGTAGCTATACCTAAAATTTTATTAAAACAATTGTCATTGATTTTCCTTGATTATTCATTGCGCAGATCCTGTATGACAGTCATAAAAAATATTCCTTAGTCTCATGTTTCATTATAAATAATAATTATTACTCATTGTAGATTCACATGACATTGTCATGCATGAAAGCATTCCTCAGTCTCATACATAATAACAATAATATTATTATTATCAATTCATCTCCCTGCACGCGGCCTTCCATGAATAGCGGATCATACTAACATGTCCTTTGTTTTGTGTTCATAGCTACAACTATGATAATAATTAACGATTACATCTATAGATACGATTCCCCATGCATTAGCTGAATAAGATTCAGTGAGAATAATAATTGTTATCATAATAATAATTAGCTATTGTGAACTAAAATTAATTTGCATACGTCAATCTAGATAAGTACAGATACAAAAACTTTGAACTATCACACACAAGTTACAGGATCCACCCATTTTTCTTTCTTTCAGGAACTATAGGTGTGAATTCATGGCTGCACATGTCATTGAGGTTATCACCAATTGCAAATTCATGGGGTGGATATTTCTTCAACTAATCTTGTGGTGCATACGTGACTAGGATAGACAAAAGAAGCTACTTAGTTTTCTCAGCTAGCTATAAAAAAGAGAATTTGTCCACTAACACTAATACTGAGGCAGTTGAGAAAGCTAGATATAGCTACCCTGAAAATTGGAGACTATAATAAGATGTTTGTGAAGGTGCTATTTCTGCTGCTCACTGTGGTATACAATTTCCACAAAACTACAGCGTTATATGGAGAGATTGACATCGAGTGCAAGAACGATACTTGTACAAAGTGCTACAAGACTCTGGCTACAGAACTGCTGAAGAATGCAGACAACTACATCGCTCTACAGAGCACCTTCTTTCCTCCTGATGATAGTGGACCAGATTTTGTCATTGTGACATATATCTTTGATGATCAACAAAACTTGAACAAAACTAAGTCAGTCCGTCAGAATTTGAGTAATCAAATTTGGTTCTGGTCATCAGCTGCATACTTCTTTTATCATCCACTTCGAATTATTCAGTTCACCTCCTTGGGGTTTTCTGATCCATATTTGAGACAAAGTAGTATATCACTACATCTACCTGCATCCTGTTACTACTCCGAGAGTAATGCCGATCCAGGGCCCTTCAACATGAAGTTACTTACACAACGGGTAAGACATATATATTTTTTGTGCAAGTACTATGAGACTAGCTATAGAATCTGATAATTAAGGCATCTTGTTTTATGAGTTTTAGACCTATACCACCAATAAATTATATGCATGAATTCTTCTACTATTTAACAACAGCTTCAACTCTTCGCAAGGCATCAGAAAATAACAGGGCAGATTGATTCTACATACACTGCACAATCTCACAGCCTTGAAACACTCAGAAATTGGCACATGCAAAATTCACACGTCAGTAAACTTGTGCTGTCATCTCAGTGCATATTTCCAGCCTTTGCTTGTATCTTTTTGGTACTATACTTTGTTTATCTCATTGAGTCTGAGCCTGTTAACTTTGGAAAGAAGTTGAATAGACAGGCTGATGACAGCTCTCCTGATGACATAAAACATGCGGCACTATCGAAAGTTTGGATTATTGTTACCATTAGCATTCTGTTCACCGCTGGTGTTATTGCAGCCGATATTGGTGCTTTAGTGGAGTATACAAAACTACCAGAAGAAATTAAAAGCTATTTCAATGATCACTCTAATAGTGCATCTAAATACCTGTATATGGTTCCGATCTCAATGACAATCTTTGATTCAGTATCATTCTTTTTGTTTATTATTTGCCCTTCCATAGTAGCTTGTAATAAGTGTTGCCAGTGCATTCATGCACAGGAACAAATAGGTACCAAACCCAAGTGTTATAAAGTATTATGTATACTTTTGAAATTAAATTCAGTGACTCCTTATATACCCTTCTTTCCCCCCTATCGTGTATCGCTACTCATTCTTATCACATCATTTTTGCCTTCATCAACAATCCCTACCATGCTACTAGTGTCCTGCTCTTCTATATCATGACCTTATTTGTAGTGGTTGTTATCTTTCAAAAAATATACTATATCATATATAATTATTGTTTTCAGAATCAAGGAGCTAAATCTAAAATTATTGTATTAGTCATTTTCTTCATTGTGGTAATTGGCATACTAGCAACATGCATAGGACTGACTGTTGCTGTACTGATTGCTCTTCCCATTAACAATGCTATCGATCTGGCCTCCACTGAAATCTATGCCATCTACCAAGCATCTGTGACTTTGTTTGCTGCTCTAGTCACTTTTCAAGTTGTCTTTCAACCAACAAACTCCATTTTGGCTGTGCTTATAAAAGCTGCAGATGAACGTGTTTCAGGTGGCAATCAACAAAACAAGATAAAACCAGAAGAATGGAAAGAAAAGTCCGAAAAGGAGAAAGAAACTCATCTAGGCAATCAGATTCTTTCATTTATTAAGTTTGACGATCAGATAGATCGAAATGGTACAAATTGAGCTATAGCTAGACCAAATCCATAATATGAAAATTTGACAAGCCCGTGCATGTATTGTATGTAAGTTTGTGTTTCACAGTCACATGACATTGTACAAATTATTGTTATAGCATTCTACTTCGGCATAGAATTTCTTTATATTTTTATATTAATTTTTAACCTTCAATTATGTGTAATACTTACAGACATTTGATCTTGTAGATCTAGAGCTATGATTTCACGTCCAGATGATAGGCTAAAGTGTCTATATTCTCATTTGCTGATGATACAGACCTGCAAGATCAATAATTTATGCCATCATTGCTATTGGAAAATGACATTGTACCTCGAAAGAGCCTCTAGCTCCAGCCCCATCTTGGCACAGAGAGAGACCACCTCAGAGTATATCTTATGAAGCTGTTTGGGGTCGACCACTGTGGATGTCGTCAACAGACACAGCGTCTCCATCTCACCACTGATACGACCGTGGGTGGACCTGTGTCACATGACATGATCAGGGAATGACTCAAGAGAACTACACTCATGATTGTGTGAGGGGCAAAGGGATTATCCCATGATTATTAATATTATGAGCAAGTAAAGATTTGAAGGCAAATTTGGAAACAGGAAAATTATATCCCTTGCTGTTGACCTGCTACATGTACACCTATTAAATTTTTATGGGCAAACTTTTGATACTGTGCATAATACAATATGTATGTGCCAGTATACTGTATAATTATAACACTGTGCATGTGTACATGCATGTGAATTTTTATGATCATGATAGGTATGCATATTAATGGGTACACATGTCCCCCTACCTAACAGCCTTGCAGTGTTTGTTGATGCTGTGCTGAACATCCTTGACAGAGTCCATACATCCGACAGTGTGTTGCCTGGCTGTCTGCAGCTTGAGGAGATAGCTATCAGCAGTCTTGCGAAGCTGGTGCTCCTGACTCAGCTGCTTCTCAAGGATCTCTATCATCTCCAGCGCCTGAGGGGAAGGGAACAAACAGTCAGAGTTATGGGTCGTATCCAACAATCTAGTCCTTTCATCTGTATTGTCAACACTCATTATGTAATATGCATGCATGTATGCAGAATCCGACTTACGTTTATCTGAACATGAGTATTCACCTGATAATGATGCATTTATTACATTTAATTTATTGATGCTATCAACTACAACAGCTTTCATATTCATATACTCAAACATAATATCTAGTCCCCTATGATTAGCAAAATAATATAGTTAATCATTCACATGCATGAAAACAGGTCATATATACTAAATTAAATATGAGCTATGATAGTCGTGATGCATGAACTAGCTTATTGAGTTGTGTTGATTAATCACCTGTCAGTGATACCACTAATAATAATATTATTGAGACTTCACAACTCTGAGGATCATCCCCAAGCCAAAACATGTTATGTACCATCACCGGCACCAGCAAATACAGTTTGTGCACATGTGTGCATACTGTGAATAGTTTCTTCATTGCACACACAGTTATCTTTGAAGGTCTTTGCTTTTCCCACATGCATTGTGATAGCTGATTTATAATTTTCAGTTTGATTATTCAGTGCTACTACCTCAGCACTAGTGTAAGCTTCGTTCTTGGTTAAATCAACTCTTGCACACACTTGATAGGATATGTTTACTTGAGTGTCAGCACCATTATCCATTATTGACTCATAAATGGGCTCTGCTACTGGTTGTGTAGTGATTGAGGCATTTTTATTTCGTTTCAGCCTTTGCCAGATGATTGCAGCGATGCTTAAAGTTATAACAAATAAGAATAGGACAAAACCAGCCATAATATAAAGTGAGAAAGATGGAATGAGATCCCTTGGCATAGTAGGCATAATATTATAGACATCTCGAACATCATCGATATCAGTGGAGTTGGTGGTGGGAATGGTAGGAGGAATAGTTATTGATGAATTGCATAATATATCTGTAGGATCTGGTTTCCATCTGCCAGTGTTATCGCAGATGCTCAGAAAGATTTCACTCTCATCACTGCACATAAAATACAGCTTACTGATCCCTGGAGCCTGGCCAAATGTAGAATTAATAAAAAGAATGCTATTGTCTGATGAATTCTCCGATAGTTGGAGGTCCTCACATCCATCTTCAAATAAAGATGCATAATAATAATATTATTATAATTATTGTTATCAAACCCTATTACCCCCCGGTGTGACATTCTTACACTTACCAATAATAAATGTATGACTATATGAAGCACTCCTACCAATGCAGTTGTGTACTGAGACTGTGAAGGTGATATTTTCATTATAAGGAATGTTGGAAATTACAACCGACGCATTAGAAATGTTATTGGTAATCATAAGACTACTTGATGAAAGTTGATAATGGTAGTAGTCAACTCTGACATCTGTAGCTGTTACAAGTTCCCATGAGAAGATTATAGCAGAACTGTTGTTAGCATATTCATTCACACTGAAGTATACTGTTTCAATAGCAGGTGGTAATCCTATAAAATTTATTATCATTAGCGAATACATGTCTATAGCTATATTATAGCAGATCTGAATCTATAGTATACATATAGAGCATCCTGCATGGTTTTGTAACATCACTCCTAGTAATATGCAGTTCATCGCACCATGGTGATGATTATAGTATAATTATACGTATATACAACAATTTTTGCTCTAGAATTTCTCAGTTTATTGAACTGAGATATCTTGGCACAAAATTAATATATGCATGCAGTAGCTCACAAGCAAAACTATCTCATGCATATCTTTTGTTATTCGACTGGATCCGTGATCATAGACCTATAACAAATTTCCTCAAGGTATATTATGTACCTAGCATCCCCTCTCTGCATACTTCAAGATTACTAAATAATCCACAAACCTGCAAGTTTGATTCTAAAGGAGTCAGTGGATCTGCCTGCGCACACAATAAGAGTGTCATCAAGTGCTTCTGTCATCACAAATGACAAAGAAGATAGAAATTCTTGGCTATTGCTTGACATAAGCATAAAATTAAACACAAGATTAGCACCCCAGCTTGTAACATATAAGGTACCCTCAGATTCACCACTTAGAAAGCTCTTTTCAAGTGGTGATAATGATGGCACATAAATGGTCCATCGCTGTATGAAGCCAATTGACGTGCAAATGCTGACCAATTCTTCTCCTGGGCAAACTGCACTTTCTGAAATATGAGCCAAACTTGCAGCTGTAAAAAAATAATGATTATAGCTGTTAATATCCTCATAAAATATTATAACTTTACCCTTGCCAAACCCTCGAGTATGTACAAGAAGTATAAGTATGAATAATTCTCTGAACATACTGTCATACAGCTACACTGTAATCATCTACATGTAGTAGTGAAATACGGATGATCACAAGTTAAATTATGATCATGCACGCCGTTTATGAATACTGCAGCATCATTAAAGAATTTTATTACTATACTTGAAGCACGTGCAGATCGTGACAAGTCTAGTAGTACATAGTCGCGTCCCAAAGCCTCCTAGAGGGCGGGGTCTCAGACCTATGAGACTATTTAATTATTACAAGTACATATAGTACTTGTTAATATTGTTGACTTTGTGTTGTGTAACTAGCTGTATACAGGACTTGCATGAAAAGCTACTCTGTGTAGATGCAGCATATATACCTGTCAGAAATTATCTACTGCGTACGTATCATGAGTCCTCATTTCCAGAGTGGCGGAACGGGGGGGGGGGGGGGGGGGGGGGGGGGGGGGGGGGGGGGGGGGGGCCCAACCACCATTATTGTACATTATACGCGCGCGCGATTGCGTCATAACCACGCGCCAATAGGATCTCTGTTTCACATACATCCAGCGCTGCAGAAAAGGGAGGGGTCTGGGTTCGACTTTAACAATGATAAGCATAGTGACATCATAAAGTAGCTACTTTCATGACAAATGCATCAAGAAACCTACAAAAGCTGCCTAGAATAGCTTCAAGAATCGATCACACTGTATCTTTTCTATCATTTCTTTGTTTATGTTGTTTTTGACAAAATTAATTATAGCAGCAGCACCGAGCGCCACGAGTGACCTTTGAACTTTAATTCAATGGGCGTGTCCCTAAAATTTCGCGCGCGCTTCGCACGCAATTGTTTATATTTGCGCCCACAATTTCTCAGAGTCTGAGTCTGTTTTCGAAAGCTAATCATACGAGGACACGCCATGAGCTGTTCATCGGGATGGCTGATATTCACCATTGTGGCATGCTTGTGCACTGGGTCTCAACCAGCAATGAACATTAATACAGTAGACGAGTCTACTATGTCTGGTAAGTAATCACCCATTGTCTACTTGTTTGTCCTCCCCCCCCCCCCCCCCCCCAATTCAAATATTTCAGCCACATATGATGGTTGGGCCATTTCAATTAATAATCATAGTGTTTGCTGTGGCTAGAGTACCGGGAAAGCTATAATACTATTATTATACCAGCCATCCGAATGGGGTTGGTGATCAACTAGAACAGGGATCAGGGACTGGGTTCCCAGTACAAATGGTTAATAGCAGGGTTTGTATGGCAGCAGGGCGAGCAGGCGCCATAGTCAATATTACTATAACCAAGCATAAAATTTAATAATTAGAGCTCTGTAGAGCATAATAATACACCCCGCGCACACATTGCTGACAGACTACAGACAAAGATGGACAGAACTGATTACTTGATCCGTTGTGCATGTGCATGCTATAATAATCATAGGGTCTATAAGTTGGGATGAGCCAGACACTACCACATATCGGAGTAGATAAACCATGAAGCTTTCTAACTTTCACTGAACGATATCGATCTTGGGCAGATTCTCCATCTATCAATTTCACGAGAACTCGAGTGCTTGTCAGAATCAGGCCTGTGAAAATTGTCAATATTCTTTCAGATACTAGTTTCTTCAGCTATCTCATGACAGCCTTCACTCCTCAGAGTAGTTTACTCCATTAATTTTTATAATGTGCAGTGCAGTGCTGTCATACTATTATTGATATCGTAGGAGCTCATTTCGTAAACAATCATTTTCGGCATAATATTATTACTATGTAATAGCTAAGGTTCACTGCATGATACCATTTTGATAGTTTGCACAATGTCATGCTCAAATGACTTTTATGATAAGCCTCACCCATCAATCCTCACATATTTGCAGGTAGACCTTCAAGTTGACAGGCATTGAGAATAATTAATAGGCAGATATAGGAATTATGCTAGAATAGTGGGTAAGAATTTCAGACTAAAGAGAATAATATATAGGCAAACTGACTTGGCATTTTATTGATTGACTCATGCAGTGCTTGAACTTAGATAGACTTCTTGTGTAGCTACTGGTTCCTGTATCTGTATCCTTAAGTGCAATTGATTCCTGTTTGTGTAAACCATGTCTAATTTGTGTGCGAACAATACATACTGGTGCTATAGAGTTGCCTACCACTAATTAACCCTCGGTGCATGCATGTACCATGCATGCAATGCCATGCATGCATGATACATGAAATTTTGTGTCAAAAATATGACACATCTGTCGGGTTTGGTTTTATGAATGTTAGTGCCTTAATCTAATTAAGGATGCTTTCGAGGTTTGTTGCATGGCTTCTACTTAAAATGCTTTATTCAGGAGTTCTGCTTCATTTACCATGACAGCTAGTGCTTTAATAGCTTACACGTTTATAGGCTACCTACTAGACTAAGTATATTATTATATAAGCACTGCAATGTGCCGAGGATTTAGTAATTTAACGTAAATTCTCATAACGTGTATATATGGAGTGATTGATGACCTTTACCAGAAAAGTCCACATTTTTCAAAATTGAGTAATGCATTATTATTATTATTATAACATTATAGATGCAGACCGGAGATTGTGCTTAGGATGGACAGATACATCCAATAGTAGTCCACCACCGCAGATTGTTGAACTCCACGGTCCACAGACAATAAATAACTTCATCTGCCCTCAAATATTTACTGTTACGTGTGACGTTGTTGGAGAAAATTTACTCTGGAATTTAATAAGTCCACAAGTCAACGACAGCTCCTTGTTTGAATTTTTACCTAGGGATCATGGGCGAACATCTGCCAACTGCAGCATTAAACGATGCCCAGATCATGTCAAGCACACAACCATGACATCTGACTCGGAGCATCTCCGTGTAGACTTTTGGGGTATATTGATCAACCGTACAACAGTCAACTATACCACTACAGATGTATTACACAAGTGTAATTCTTCTCTCCTTGTGAACCCCATCATAAGTAAAGGAGCACCAGTAATAACAGTTGCTTGCCGAACTTTTTGTCCATCAACACATCTTGGATCAGGAACGGTTACCATGGTTCAATCACTTTTGGAGACTAAATTTCCTAGTAAGACTTAATTAGAATTAATTTTACCTTTTCGCATGCCGATCAATTATTGTTATTGCATGCTATATTATGGGGATGGCCCAGACAGACCATTGAATTGCCCTATGATTAGTACAAAAGCTTTAATAGCTATACAGTGGAACCCCGCTTAACAGACACCTATATACAATTCTGAATGTCCGGATCATATCTCCATAGACTTCAATACATTCCAACCCCTTGACAGCAGACACCCCGCTACTCCATATGGTGGACACTTTGCTTGGCCCCAACAGTATCGCTGCCCATATAAATTCATCCTCGTAGCGGACACTTTGGCGAAAAATTCGCAGACTCGCTTGTAAAATGAAGAGCTAAAGGCTAGCAGACTCAGTAAAGTGGCGAGGTGTCCTCTCTTTAGGGGTTATTGAAGTATGGTATGTATGGCTTACCGCTACAACTGATGATGTAATATGACCCGTGACGGCCTCATAAGTGAAGTACATGGAAGCTATTCAAGCTTGCTAACACAGAGATTAGCAGTTCTAGCACAATATTACTAGCTACAGAGGGGTGCCATTGTACATGCATGCAAGGACCACACTATAGGGAACGGTGTATACAGAACAGATCTAGAAGGGTCATAGCTATATTATTGGGGCGAGCCTGAGCGAGCCCCACACTAATCAGTACTATGAGAAAATCGCTGTACTTATATGTGAAAACTTGACCACATGCCCAGTAGCTGCATAATATGATGGTTCATATGGTAAAAGGTCGTCAATATAGTGCGTACACAGTCTAAGCCACATCGATCACAGACCTCGACACTGACAATTTTCAATCACAGGAGACGAACTCGACAGCACCATATATGCATACAGCTTCTGAATATCGGGTTAGTCGCGGCATGGCACACAGCTTGCGTGCTATATATAGTGCAAGGCTAGCTTTATTTATCCACGGGATTACGTCAGCCAAGTGAAGTTTGGCCGGCGGTACTTGTCAGAGAAAGTAGCACTCAGCTTGTAATGTATTCGCTGGATACATGCGTCAGATACTCTATATATATACTGATTTTCAAGCTTCAAAAAGGCTCCATGGAGGCCCTGAATTTTCTCATAATTACCTCATAGACTACCTAAGAGATTATACCATAGGTTTCATCATACATTACACTATAATTACCTCATAACCACAGAAAAGTAAATTTATACTGGGCATGTAATGAAAAACTTAGACTACATCCAGAGTCCCTCATGAATACGGCGCCATAATTCGAACTAGGACACATTGACAAACTGCGCATGCTCCGTATACGCGAATATTGGGGCTCGCGGCTCGAGCCGGTTGACCCGGATGTGACCTCCACCTGCCATGTGCTAGACTGAATAGGGAAATCCCACCCCCCTGAGTGTGAGTTTGCCAAAGAAAGCGAACTGAGAGAATCGCCATATCTCATCGATAGTCCACGATCTCTTCTACACTAGGTTCAAATTCTGGGTCTCAACACCCTGTTATGTGAGCTAAATATTTTGAAGCAGTTTTCACCCTAATTTCATCATAATTTCATCATAGGTTTCATCATAGGTTTCATCATTATTCATCATAATTACCTCATCGGTTGGCCGAATCGATTTGTGAATTGGGACTCTGGACGTAATAATAATAATGTAATATGCTTGTAATTGTATGTATGTAGCGATACGTGCTCGCTAGCTCATAGTGCATGCGCATAAGCTTAATCATTGCGGTAAAGATTGTCAACGTTGGCCGCGCTGACTTTAAATGCAGCTCACCAAAAGATGCAGCTCGCCTCCATTCAAGTAGACGGCTAGAAAATAAGAAAAGATAAGGCATCAGTACAAGTATCTACAGCAAAATTGAAGGCTAGACCTATAGTCTGGGTGCAAGGACTACTAATTTCAGTAGCTAGCTAGCTGTACAATTCTGTAGCCACACTAGTAAAACTCCCGACATACTGGGGATGAATCATGCATGCTCCTCATCCCTTGGTCTTTATTTAATAAAGTCTATAATATTATGAGCGAAGGTTCGCCCCCTCAATAATTTACTTATCTTGGTATCTTTCCATGCCTGCCTGCAGTGGTACCAGCAAGAGTCCAAAATCTGAAATATTATCGATCTCATCATAATTTCAACAACTTATTTAGTTTCAAGGTGAACTGCAGCAGTGCTAGTGTAGTAAAAATCACTTGGGATCCACCAAGCAACTACAATGAAACAGTAATTGATCACTATGAAGTGACTGTAGGCATTCAACATGCTGATGTGATAAACACAGAATGGACACTCATTCTCAGTGAACTATCTGAACTGGCTTCCTTAGAATCTGATGCATATTATTCAGTGGGTACCAACGAATATTATTATAATGTGACTGTCAGTGTATCAGCTGTTAATATCTGTGGACAAAATGGAACTTCCAACACAATACGAATTATGGAATTATTCTGCTATGACTGTCCTGCAGTGGTACCAGTGAGAGTTGAAAATCTTAACTATAAACTTAAAGGCTTATTTAAGCATAATTCCAAGGAGTGCAGTGTAGTAAAAATCACTTGGGATCCACCAAGCAACTACAATGAAACAGTAATTGATCACTATGAAGTGACTGTAGGCATTCAACATGCTGATGTGATAAACGCAGAATGGACGCTCATTCTCAGTGAACTATCTGAACTGGCTTCCTTAGAATCTGATGCATATTATTCAGTGGGTACCAACAAATATTATAATGTGACTGTCAGTGTATCAGCTGTTAATATCTGTGGACAAAATGGAACTTCCAACACAATACAAATTACGGAATTATTCTGCTATGACTGTCCTGCAGTGGTACCAGCGAGAGTTGAAAATCTTAACTATACAAAATTTATTAAGCATAATTCCAAGGTCCTGCAGTGCAGTTCAGTAAAAATCACTTGGGATCCACCAAGCAGCTACAATGAAACAGTAATCGATCACTATGAAGTGACCATACATGTAGGGCCTGGAATTCGACATAATATTATTAACGTGACAAACACAGAATGGACATTCACTCCCAGTGCACTACATGAACTGGTTTCCTTAGATGTATACCGGTATAATAGAGTGACTATCAACCTTAACCTATCAGTGGATATCAGTGTATCAGCTGTTGATATCTATGGACGAAGTGGAATATCCAACACACTACAAAATATAGACCTTTTCTGCAAGGGACCTAATCTTTTTGCGATAATTATTACTATTACAATAATATGCACTATCATGTTTCTCATTTTATTAGGAATAATAATATTATTATCATGTATTATTTATTATCTGATTAAGCGTTTTAAAAGAGCATCATCTGCTAGGATTCCCAGTAAGTTGATTATTATATTACCGTATGATACTTGGTGATTCTGAACTTCTTATTATAATAGGCAATGACAGAGTTACAAGTAAACTTTCAAGAGACATCCTTTCACCTATGCATCTTGAACTACATGTGCCAGCTGAATCATCACTACCAACAATTACAACGGTATCATCACAGACTGCACCACCAGGTCCACCACATGCTCTAACTACATCATCAAAATTGTTGCAACCAGCTATAGTGAGTATCGATCTATTACCAAGTAAACAACAATCAAAAGTTGAAGATGATTTGGATACAACAGGCCAGCAGAACAATCTACCTAAGGACTACGAAATGGATGATATTACATGTACTTCGACACTATAAAAACTACCATCTCTACTCCAAACATTAATTATTATTACATGACATTGTACATAATTCCTTTATAGATGGAAAAAGAGCTAAAGAACATTATAGCTGTAAATGAGTATTATATTATTGAACAGGACATTAAACCTTTCTACATTATGTATGATTATTATACACACATTATGTTATAATAATAATTACGTTTATCTCATAATTTTTCAGTGTTAAATATTTATAACATGATAAGTAATATCAAACCTATGATTTTGAGTCCAGATGATAGGCTAAAGTGTCTATGTTCTCATTCGCTGAAGACACAGACCTGTAAGATTAATAAGTTATAATTATCCCATCAGTGCATGCTGTTGGAAAATCACATTATACCTTGATAGAGCCTCCAGCTCCAGTCCCATCTTGGCGCAGAGAGAGACCACCTCAGAGTAGATCTTATGAAGCTGTTTGGGATCCACCACTGTGGATGTTGTCAACAGACGCAGTGTCTCCATCTCACCACTGATACGACCATGGGTGGACCTGTGTCACATGACATGATCAGGGAACTAATAAGTGAATTACACTCATGATTGTGTGAGGGGCAAAGGGATTATCCCGTGATTAATAACAATCATTATACGAGCAAGTATAAAAGATTTGAAGGCAAATTTGGAAACTGTATTTATTAATAGAAAACCATATCCCTTGCAGTTGGCCTGCTACAACTACACTGTAGCTACATGCATTCTATGGACAAAAGTTTGATACTATGCATATTTTGTATGTGTCAGTTACTATATAATTATAACACGGTGCATGTGTACATGTATTATGATCATGATGCATGGGTGTGCATATTAGTGGGTACACACACTCCTACCTGACGGCCTTGCAGTGTTTTCTGACACTGCTGAGCATCCTTGACTGAATCCATACATCCCACTGTGTGTTGCCTGGCTGTCTGCAGCTTGAGGAGGTATACAGCTATCGGCAGCCTTGCGAAGCTGGTGCTCCTGACCCAGCTGCTTCTCAAGGATCTCTATCGTCTCCAGCGCCTGAGGGGAAGGAAAGAATAAGTCACCTTCATTAACTAAAGATGTGATTCTTTACCATTGAAAAAATGATCATACCACACAATCATTCTCTCTCCTCAGGAAATATAGGGAGAGGAGTATAGTGTAGACTACTTAAAGAAGTGCAAGAAGATCAGCATTCTTTGTAATGAAGACTCTGGCTGGCAGCTAGCATTCGCTGTGGGTCTGCCTGGTTTTCGACACCAATTGTGGTTCGTACTCGCTCAAGAACTAGCAGAGACATTACGTAGCAAGATTTGTTTTGTTGATCTCATGTGTGACATTGTGTATATATTATGTTTACTGTACAAGGGGCACCCCTCGCATTTAATTTAGCCTTTGGCTATTGCCATGGGTTCGCCTGTAGCGATGCTACAAATTGTTACAGAATTATTCATGGCACATGAGGGTATCTCTGTAAAAACTATTGGGTCATATTAACCTAACATGGGTTATAATTATCTCAGTTGCATGCACTCACTTCTAGTCACATGCTAATCAACAAAATGAGAAATCATCATAATCTTTAATTTGTATACATACGTAAATCGGTGGCATGGGTCATATTAACCTATATAACCATGGGTTACCTGCATGAGTTGCACTTGCTTCTAGCACATGCAAGTCAACAAAATGCTGACAAGAAATCATCAGACCCTTTCCTTCACTTGCCATTGTTATGTGATAGTAATCGTTTTCATAGTATTGATCATTAATCACAATAGCTACTGCAGTCCATAAAGTTCCGGAAAAACATGTGAATTATTTTAAGATGAGTCACGTATATATTTTTCAAAACTTAGATCAAGTATAGCCTCGGAAAGCAGTATTGAGTTTATTGATCAATACTATGGACACAATCATTATCAAGTAACAATGGTATAGATGCACACAAATTATATGGTGATTTCCTAGAAGTGAGTGCAACTGAGATAACCCATGTTAGGTTAATAATATTATAACCCAATATAATTTTTGTAGAATCGAGCGTGCCAATTGCAAATTCATGCATGGTGCGGATATTTCTTTGTGTTCTGGAGCGTTTCCTTCACTTGCCATTGTTATGTGATAGTAATCGTTTTCATAGTAATCATAATAGCTACTGCAGTCCATAAAGTTCCGGTAAAACATGTGAGATGAGTCACGTATTTTTCAAAACTTAGATCAAGTATAGAAAGCAGTATTGTGTTTATTGATCAATACTATGGACACAATCATTATCATGTAACAATGCATGGTAGGTCCACAAATTATGGTGATTTCCTAGAAGTGAGTGCAACTGAGATAACCCATATTAGTATTATAACCCAATAGTTTTTGTAGAGTCGAGCATGCCAATTGTAAATTCATGGTGCGGATATTTCTTGTGTTGTGGTGTGTACGTGTCACTGACTTGGAGAGACAAAAGAAGCTAATGCTATAATTTTGTCAGCTAGCTACAGCTATATAAACGAGAATCCTATACAATAGTTTTTAGGTAGCTTGCTGAGAAGGTTAACTCAACGATACGATAATAAACCCGCCCAGATTTAATTGCAGATTAATATAAGATGTTCATCAAGGTGTTGTTTGCGCTGCTCACTGTGGCATGCAATTTTTACAAAACTGCAGCAGTATTTGGAATTGAAATTGAGTGTGAGAACAAACTGACTTGCACAAAGTGCTACAAGACACTGGCTACGCAACTACTGCAGAACGCAGACAACTACATTGCCCTACAGAGCACCTTCTTTCCTCCTGATACCAGTGGACCAGACTTTGTCATTGTGACATACATCTTTAACCTGAATGAAACCGAGTCAGCTAGCCAGAATTTGAGCAATCATATTTGGTTCTGGTCATCATCAGCATACTTCTTCTATCATCCACTTCGAATTATTCAGTTCACCTCCTTAGGGTTTTCTGACCCGTATATGAAACAAACAAGTGTGTCACTACGTCTACCTGCATCCTGTTACCACTCTGAGAGTGATCCTGATCGATCACGAGGATTCTTCAACATGAAGTTACTTACACAACGGGTAAGATGCAATCTTGCACATGTCATTGAGTATACTTAGTTAAGTTACGAGACTATAGTATAGCTATAGGTATAATAATAATTATCCTTACTTTGTGATTCTTAGATCATGCAGATTTTATATACCCAATAGCTACATGCATTATTTATTCTTCCTCCATCTACTTTGATAACAGCTTCAACTCTTCGCAATGCATCAGAAAATAACAGGGCAGATTGATTCTACATACACGGCAAAATCTCACAGCCTTGAAACACTTCGAGAATGGCATATGCAAAATCCACATGTCAGCAGACTGGTACTGTCATCTCAGTGCATATTTCCCATCTTTGCTAGCATATTTTTGGTACTGTACTTCGTTTATCTCATTGAGTTTGAGCCCATTAACTTTGGAAAGAAGCTGAATAGCCAAGCTAATGCCACATCTGATGAGATAAAAACTGCAGCAATTTCTAAAGTTTGGATTATTGTTACCATAAGTATTCTATTCACAATTGGCACCATTGGAACCGATATCGCTGCCATAGTGGAATACAGTTATCTACCAAAGGAGATTGATCGTTATATATCAAAGATAGTTCAAAAGCATTTACTTACCTGCGTGCGATTCCATTCATAATGTTATCTCTTGATGTCCTATCATTTTTGTTGTATATTATTGCCCCTTCCATAGTAGCTTGCTGTAAGTGCAAGTGTACAAAGGAATGTTGCAAAAACTTATGCGGTGGCGAGCTCAAAAATAATTGTGAATGTAAGTTGCAAGTTAGTGATTACTTGCACACTCTTCTTTCACCCCTATCATGTATCGCTATATACTCACTCTTATCACATTCTTTTTGCCTTCATCAACAATCCCTACCACGCTACTAGTGTCCTGCTCTTCTATAGATATCATGATCTTGTTCACAGTGGTGGTTATCTTTCAAAATGCATACTATTTCATATATGCACTTATAAGAGCTGATGATCAATATTGCAAAGGCCATGGAAAAAGATGTGTATTAGTCTTTTCCTTCACAGCTGTAGTTGTTGCACTAACAATATGCATAGGACTGACTGTTGCTGTACTGATCACTCTTCCCATCAACAATGCTTTCGATCTGGCCTCAATTGAAATCTATGCCATCCATCAAGCTTCTGTACCAGTGTTCGCCGCCCTGGTCACTTTTCAAGTTGTCTTTCGACCAACAAATTCCATTTTTGCTGTGTTCTTAAAAGCTGCAGATAAACGAGTGAAAGATAAGAAACAGGGAAATTGGGAAAAGTGGGAGAAAATGTCTGAAAAAGAGAAAGAAATTCATTTGGGAGACGCTCTCCTTTCACATATTGACTTTGAACCACCTTTATCAACACGAACTCTGTCCACACAAACAGAACAACCACGTACACCAGATGGTGAAGTGCAGGCTTCACATGTGCTAACACCAGCTACACAACCAGATCAACCAGATACACCCGGAGAGCCACCAAAACCACCAAATGAAGTACCTCAGATCCACGAGACTCAGTCTGCCGAATCATCCACAAAGAATGAATCGCCACAAGACCAAGCTATGTCTGATACGACGTCGTCACCGACTGCACCACTAAGTTCACCACGTGCATCGACTACATCATTACCAAATTCATCGCAACTGACTAGCAAGGATACCAATCTACCACCAAGTAGAGAAAACCATCAACAACCCAAACTAGATGATTTGGATTCAACAGGCCAGCACAGCAATGTATATGAATTGGCTGACATGAATCCATAAAACTATCACCTTAGCCAAACATTACTATCATAAACTTAATTTAATTTATTGTAGATAGAAAAAGAGCTGAATATACAAGCTACATAGCTATATTAGATGAACAGGACAGATATAGCTATATTATTATTTTAATAGCTACACACACGTTATGTTATTTTCACGTTTATCTCATGCATGCATTAATTTTTTATAACATTATGCATGATAATTAGCAGCAAACCTATCATGATTTTGTATCCAGATGATAACTAAAGTGTATTCACTGATGATACAGACCTATAGCTATAACATTATTCACTAATGATATTCCATACCTTGAGAGAGCCTAGCTGTAGCTCCAGCCCCATATCATCTTGGCGCAGAGAGAGACCATTTCGGAGTAGATCTTATGAAGCTGTTTGGGGTCAACCACATGCAGTGGACGTAGTCAACAGATGCAGCATCTCCATTTCACCACTAGCTGATACTATAATTATTATTATTCAAACTCTGCATGCATGGAATTATCAAAGTACGTACAGTACCTAACACTCTCTTTTCACTTCCTAGATCCTCCTCGTTTTACCTCCCCACCCCTTAAATTCCTCCTCTTCTTTCCCTGGGCCCACTAGCTATAATAATAATTATGAAATATACGACCTGCAATCAAACACCTTCATAAGATCTATATACTCTGATAGTATAAATTTTGGGAGAAGTATATCATGGCATAACCATAATAATAATATTTAACAAAATCAATTAAAACTTCATGCATGCATGCTATTCAAGTTATAATTATCGGTATAAGAAATTATGTAAACTGAACATTACAGTACGTTGACATCTCTATCAGTGAGTTTCTGCATGATAATATCACTTTATATAGCTAGCTACTATAACAGAGATGTTATTGAGTGCAGCAGCATAATTATATCAATTCATGATTGCCTTATCTTAATGTGTTCGTAAGCAATGTTCTCTGATGTGCATATTGTGGCTTGATTTTGTATTGATTGACGAGCTACGTCTATCTGTTCATAGGTGACATTTTCAGTGTTTGCTCTAAGAACCTCGGATTCTAAATGACGAATAACTTTCATTTTGGCTCTTGTGGATACAGAGAATATCACAATTAAGATACCAAAACTGAATGATCCAACTACTAATAGTAAAGCTACCAAGCTGATAGAAGCAACAAGAGGTAGCTTCAAGTTTTCCCCTTCAGAGTTTCCTAAATCTAAACAAAAACACAGAATATGTATACCATTAGGGATTGATGTATATACATCCCCTATCCCCAGGCTGCTTATAGCATATAGAATTAGCTATAGTAAAATAATACCTGAATCAGATCCTAGACCAGTGATGTTGAGAGTTCCCTTGACGACTACTTGTCTTATTGAATCGGATGCAACAACGGTGAAGCATAATCTTTCAGAGAATTGAAAAGGCTCAAGAGCAATGGTAACAGTATCTGTTGTAGATGAATTCCCACTTTTCAATTTTGTTGCCCCTTGGGCTGCTTCCATATTACAATTATTGAAACCTCCATCATTATAAATTTCGACAGAGCACATTTTCATCGAATTTTGACGATTAATAAATGTACAATATATGTAAGAATTTGATGGGCTGAAGTGTATTCTAACAAGCTTGTTAGTACCTATTAAGAAATCCAAAGTGAATAACTAAAAGAATATTTACTTACACTTTCAATTTTACCATGTAACTGTGGTCCAATAAGAGATTTACTTCCAATTAAGTTTCTGGCGAAGACAACTAGCCTTAAGTCAACAGAAGGAGAGCAGGTTGAAGAAGATATATTGAACACATGAGTACAAGTTCCACTTGTGCATAATGGAGAACTTGACTCTACATTCATTGAATAGCAATGATCACCACTGGTGGAATCAGAGTGACTGTGACTGTACATGATTGAATACACAGCTGGCAAGTATGAGACATTGCTACCTTCAGACACCCGTAGTGGATTCTAAATAAAGATGTTTACAGTGATCGTGACCTTCATGGCAGTTGATTATTCATTTAATAATTTGGGAAAAACGTACACTTTCAATGAAACTGGATTGAATACTGATAAGATCATCACCAGGATATGAATAACATGGGATAGCAGAGATTATGTGCAAAACAGGAGCTGTAAACAAACACATTATAAGTGCATTAATAATAATAATTAGTTACAGTATAAATAAAATACCATTTAATGCAAATGATACAAGATCACTGGCATTTGAAACCATCTCACAGATGACTGAGTGTATCGAAAATTCACATCTCTTTCCATTGACATCAATATTCGTGCATCTCGCTGTTGGTAGGATCGTTACATTTGGACAGACACCACAGTTAGTTGCATTGACAATGTAGTGGTCAATAACCTCTACTTCATCCCACCAGAAAACAAGATGTTCTTGACTGGATGTGACAGTTGTGTTCAAACGTACTTCAGTGGGAGCAGGTGGTTTTTCTGATGGTAAAAATTAATTACAAGTGCATGAAGCATCACGATATCTATATACATCTGTATGTGACCTGTTCTAAGGAAAGGGACCACTTGGGATAAAATTTAACTTAATGTACCTATTGTTGGGATGGTAGAATTCCCTATCGTAATTAACATGCTAGTTTGTATTCTTCCATCATCTAGAGCACATTGTACTTCCCTTCCTTCAACATCTCGGCTCATGGTGATGTTTGCATGAGATGTATAGCAGCCATTAGCAGAATGTATGCCAAAAGCCACAATTTCTCCGGATTCACTGTTACATTCTCCACGATTAGATGCAAAGTCAGTGAAATGAGGGAGAGAAATCCTATTTGCTGCGTTGACACATTGAAAAGCCGTCCCTCTCCATACAGTCGCCACTCCACCACATAGAGTACATTTATAAGTTATGATTTGTCCATAACAAACATGATCTCCATTAGTTGGCCAGAGAACTGTGAAACCTGTACAAAAGCCACGTCTGAGATATTCATGGCAGCGCCATATGCAGTGGCGTAAGAAGATATTTTTGAATAGGGGGACTGTTCATAAAATTGCGTGCAAAAAACTTTTTTTGGATCACACAATACGCCTTCTATTATTATGCTAATTTGGCTGTCAAGTAGAAAGTAGACTTTACATCATAAATCTGAAGATGTCAAGGCCTAGTAGAATAAATATCATCCCATAATATTAGCTAGGCTCACTTGGCTGACAAAATGGGGGACTATAGCCCCCCAGCTTCTTACGCCAGTGATATAATATTATATTAATAGTTACTGTGATCACTTTGTAGCATGATACCTGAATTGGATTCCGCTGAATGATTCAGTGGTATCAACAAGAACATGATTGCTACATTCACTAGAAGAATAATTTTTATCATTCTGTATAGATCGTTCTGTAGAGATCATCACCCGCACTTAGCGAGAACTATTACCGTGTTTATGCTAATAAAACGCATGATCTAATTAGCGCAAGTTCTAGGATTTTTATCATAATGGAGTGCGTGACGACCTTTACCAGAAAATCGCGCAAAACTCAGTTCAAAGTTCAAAATTGTAATTATTTTTTTGGCTTGCGTTCTATAAATTGGTTGATATTTCACATAATTCAATTTGCAGTATGGCGCGGCGCTTTGGCAACCCCTTACCCTGTGCACTTCAGAGATGATTTTGCCAGTATCAGTTCAAAACTGGTCACATTAATTATTTTATAATCAGATCTATATATAAATGAGAACGTAGTTTCCCGTCCACCGCCCGCCTCTCTCTGATGCTACCGCTTCATTTGACCATTATGTCCATTATTTATGGTTGTAGCTAGCTAGGAGCAGTATTGCTTCATGAATTTGAAGCTAGTAACTAATGGTGATGTGTGTACTTACCTTGCTTTCATGATAATAATGCCCCTTCTTGTCAAGGTGCTGCTATCAGCGCGCGCTAGCTAGCTGGCAGTAGCGCTGGCTAGGCTAGGGCTAGGCTAGCTAGCATGCTCTCCTTGTACGCACGTGCACAGTTGTGGGATCAAGAATTTTAATTATATTCATTGTGCTCATAATGATATTCATAATAATGGTTAATGGTAATGGGCGCCCGCCCGCATGTAAAATGCAGGAAGCCAGGACGGGAAACTATATTCCCATTTGGAGTGGCCTAATAGTCTAGTTTAACTATTATGTCTCTGACAATCATGCATGATAGCTATTAAAATTAAATCTCAATCGTAATTTTATTAATTTTGGTCACGACACTAAACTCAGAATTAAACACTGCAGTGTGAGGGTCTGACTTGTGAGACTAGCGATAAGTATTATTATTATTATAGTATTAAATTTGTGGTCATCAGAAATTTTAATGTATCACAATGTCATGCAAAAAATTTAGTAATGCAGCTAGGTTGTACAGTATGCTAAGTAACTGTACAAAGCATAATAATAAGTATTATTATAGCTATACTATAGTCAAAGTTAGGTTCCCAACACCAATTCTTAATTGAAAAACCTGCAGATAAGAAGAGATGATTACTGACACAACAGGAAAACCACACAATATTATATATCATAAAGTTATAGGTTATAGGCTGAGATCCAGAACATTTACAGTATAATTAGGAGTTCTACTAATTACAGAAATCAATGCTGTGAATCTCTATAATATTATTATTATTATACAGTGTATAAATCCAATGCCCCCAATCGCTCTTCCTGGAAGCACTGAGAAAAAGACACTTTAATGATAACTGCCCATTGGTATGCCTTAATTGTATTCACGTTCAACCCACCAACCCACCCTTAGGCTAGTTTTTGTGGTCAAATAGCTCAATATACTATTCATGCATGGCCTAAGTTGACACTTCTAACCAAAGGTATACCTAGTACTAGACCTACATGACATTGTACATGTACTACAGGGATCCATGATTAGTACTCACCATAATATAATAATGAAGCTCACTACTACTAGTTTTTCAGGATTTTTGCTTGAGGCGTCATTTCCTATGTAGAAGGATACATAATATTATAATATATAATTACCTCTCCCTCTTTATTATAACATGCCCACACATACCTGCTTCTGCAATATCTATTGGCTTTTCACAATAAGCCAATGCCGAGCCAACGTTGTTTTTGGCGTTTATATGAATGGTGTATGATCCAGGGACTAAGTCTCCATGGGCAAGTGCTACCGTCAAGTTGTTGGCATTCATTGTCTTATTCAATACAGTCTCATTAGAGTTGATAGGGCTGAAGAGTACCACCAACTGGTTCGGTGGTAGTGTTTGGGAGCCACAGTCCAGTGCTACAGTGAGTATTCCACCCGAGTATTCAACGGAGCTACAGTTTACTATAGGGGCTGTGTGCATGAGTAGTATGTAGGATAAACGTTCATATAATATTATAATAGCTAAGTGAGCTCACATGATGCACTAGCACAAACATGTACATTCACTCAATCATAAATACGGTAAAATAAGGCTATTGTAACCAGGCTTTTATTTAGGATTTTCATCAAGGGGGGCAAACGCGACAATTGCAGAGTTAAAGGGGGTTAGGACTATACTTCGTGTTTTTCCATCCATAAAGAATATATTATTATAATGTAGAATAGTACATTAGGGGGGTTGGAAAATTTTTAACGCTATAACCTCTGAGACTGTTTCTGGTGGCTTCTGAGCACTCGGATGGGGAGAAGCCTGTCTGTCAGTGATATCCCTCCCTTTTAAATATTTTTCGTGGGGTGCTAATTTTCGTTATTTTCGTGGTTGACTTGGCAGTCACGAAATTTCCCCCCCATGAAAATTAATGCCTACAGTGATATGGTACAATGCGAGTCCATGATGATGGGCGTGGCCACAAACATCGTGGCAGCGCGGCCAATACTTTCCAGTATAGCAAGCAACAGTAACCACTATCATCCAGCTGATAGCATCTTTGACACTGATAATTTTCTCTCATGCTACTTGCCAAGTCTCTGTAGGTATGGCTTAGTAACAAAGACGATTGCGAGCGCTTGTATCGGCAGCCAGCTTCCAAAGGGGGGGGGGGGGGGGTGAGGGTCCCTCCCCCCCCTAAATGAAACCCTGGCAACTAGTTCAGATGAGAGACTAGTTTACCAGTGTATTGTACATACAGTTTGTGCATGATGTGGTTGACCACGATCGCATATTTTAACTAGAGCTCTATAGAGCACATACCCCGCGCGCACATTATGCAATCTATAGATTTACTTTCGGTACATGGCTATAATTTTTGTAAACTTCAGAGAAATAGAAATCAGTGCTGCTTAGCCTACTGGGGGTTCCGGAGACACTTGAAAAGTGCTCTCTGCACCTAGACCTAGCCCAGACTAGGAAGATACGAATTTCTACCAATTTTTTTTTGTAATAATAGTAGTAAAGCTGTCTTACATTATGCTTGGTTCCAGATTTCAGTCACTGTAGACATCACGAGCACTATTTAGAACATCGATGATCTTTACCAGTCATATACTTGGGCACTCAGTTGTGCGCATGAGCAGAAAGCACAATTGGTATGCATATGCATTGATGGGCACTGTCGATAGGCATGGCTACAGTGGCCAACAAAAAGGCACTATTTGTGACACTCGTGGACCGTGTCCCTCGATTTGATGCATACTGAAGCCAGTTTTTCGCCGAATTCGATTGATTCGTTGTGATTACGAGTCACTTAGATGCCTGCATCTCGAGATATGGCAATTTTTGTGCTAACAACAACAACGATGACACAACCGATTACTTTTCCCCCTTGCGCATGCGCATGGGGTAATAAACAGTGATGTTCCGGGACTATAGCACGGTAGAGCGGCACCGTGCCGCGCCGCTCTATCCTGCCGAGAAATGGGTAGGGCCATATGTATGAAGCTACTAGAACTGCTATACACTACATAGTATCACTTACTGATTACTACCAGCCAGCCAGTTGTCATTACAAGTACAGAGAAACCTTTCATATCTATGACTCCATAAAATGTGTCAGCATCGAAGCTACCTCCCAACGGCTTGAACTTGTAGGGGAGGGACTACTGACTACAAAATTCTCGTACTATTTTAAGCTTAGAGAGGTCCTGTTTAGTACTGCAATGCTGGATCTCAACTGTAATGAAGGTACACTGTGGCTCACAGCGCAGCCAATAGATGGCACTGACACCACAGGAGCCATTGCATACAACCATGTAACACTGTAAATACTGCTGTGGTCATTCACTATACCCGCTGCATGCTGTGATAGCTGTTTCTATGGTACATGTTAGATGTTTCTGCCATGCTTCCACCGCTTTATAAAAGTTTTCTAGCTACAACCCTGATAAAAGTAAGCACTTTATAGTTATCTGGGCTACTTCACTCATCTGATACTGCTCTGGATAATCGAGGTAGCACAGTAGTTTGGTAACACACATGTACACAATACATAATTATATTATGTACCTGATATGGTAAAGTTTCCTATATTCATCTTTTTGCCATCTCGTATGACTGAGTAGTTTAATGTACCACTGAAATCCGGATCTCTTACCACAATAACCAAGTTGGTACAAAAGGATGAGTTACACGTATCTACAGTCCCATGACCATCAATAGTCACGTTGTTAAGGTAACAGTACTGATGCTCTGTCTGGCCGGGACTGAATTGGCGGCTACAGTCAGCAATGCTCAAAATCTGTAAACTACGATCCATTGACGAGCTCTGACACTTGACAATACTCTCATTGCGTGGATCGTTTTCACACACAACTCCTTCCTGTGTGTTTCCTACAATATTGAAACAAGGCAAGCAAAGTATGTAATGCAGATCAGAGGGTCTTGGTTGATGAACAATAATAATAATAACATAGTTGCCAACTGTCCCGAAATTGGCGGGATAGTCCCGAAAATATTGGATATGTCCCGCTCTTGTCCCGGATTCTCCATCTGCTGACATCATAGCACGTCACTATGTATAATGCGCAAAAGGGGTGTGGCACAAGCATAACCTTAGTATACTACCACGTGTTTGTCCGTATATCTCGAGATTTAGTATGCATGGTAGGTGGATTTTGTGCGTAGTCGCGGACGTTGCCAAAACAGTGGGTGTGCCAATGCAAAAAATGGGCGTGGCCCCAAATTTTCGCACGCGCTTTGCGCGCGTTAGCTCATCTGTCCCACATCAGTTTCTTATAAGGTTGGCAACTATGTAATAATAATGCATATGGCCACACCACATAATTTACACGCTATGTCTATATAATATCCAACTTACCATGTGGCCATCTTTGCTATATCATACACGGAACATGTACAAGTACTGTTATTATCATCACTATAATAATAGGGTACTGTAATGCCACATATTAAGATCTAGGCAACTAAGTTACTCAAAAGCTCAACTATTCTACCCTCATAACCATGTTTGAAAATGTGAGAACAGCCTATGTACAAGGTTAGTTCCAGCTCATGGGCACAACTGGCCTAATATCACACAGGAAAAAGGTCAATCAACAAACCAGTGAATTCTGTAGCTCTATCTCTCATGAGCTGGGTAGATGTAATATACCTCTATAGAGGTAGCTACTAGAACATACCTGTGGCTCCAACAGAAGTAGTACACATAGCCAGTACAGCGAATGCAATAAGCAGATTCCGCCTGAGAGCACATGGTGTTGTACATGTACGTTTCTTCTTGACAGAACTGTGCTTGATTCCCCCTGGAAAGGTATCACAATAATATACATCAAGTGACCCCAAGGCCTATAATACTCTTCGATTACGTAAAGATCAAAATAAAATTTAATGCTAGTACACCCTGTAGCTCTATCTCTAGATGCTGGATATATATAATGTACATGTATGTTGCTCTATACATGTAATAGTTACCTGTAGCTCCAGCAGTAGCACATACAGGTACGTGTACAATGAACCTGCACCAGTACCAGAGAGCATATGGTTCACGGCTCTTCTTCACAGAGTCCTGCTTGACCTCACCTAGAAAGAGATAATAAATTACAGTAGGTCTCAGCTATAGGTCAAGTGACATACATAACTGGCATAATTATTGTGTAGACAATCAACAAATACAATGTCATGCTAGTGCATGCTGCAGCTCTCTATGCAGATGCAGCGAACACGGAGTATATACAATGTATGTTGCTCTATAGAGCTAGACTCTAGTTACATGTACCTGTTCCTATAGCATTAACACAAGAAGCCAGTATCGCCATTATATTGTGAACAGTGAACTGGCACAAGTTCCGCCAGAGAGCCCATGGTTCATGCTTCTTTTTGACAGAGTTCTCCTTGCCTTCACCTGGAGAGGATAGTTAATTACAGAAATGATATTGCATGTACATGTACAACCACATCTATACTACATGTATATACACACATGTACAGTAAGGATGGTATTCTAGGGGAGGACCACCTCCAAAAAATCCCCACACACCATACATGTAAGATATCAATAGGTACATGTACATATACTACCAAGAGCATATGAACAGAAGGAGCATACAAATGTATGGGCTTAGGTTTGGGACCTACAATAATCACTGAAATATGGATATAGTGTAAATAACTGTGTGCTGGCAAATACTCACAATAGCTACTAGCAACTTTCTTTCACTCATCAATAATCAATTCATCGAAGCTTTTCGGCTAACATGGTTAGCCTCATCAGGATGATAAAAAAATGAACGAAAGAAAAACCTTATATAGAAATAAGGGAGAAAACATGGCTCAACACAAGACAGACAATGAGGGCCAATAAACAATAAACAGATGTATGGAGTGTAAAAGACGATTAGGGCTACCTAGTCAACGTTGACTAGGTAGCACTATATCTATACAAATGTATGGGCTTAGGTTTGGGACCTACAATAATCACTGAAATATGAAGTCAACTGCAGAGATAAATTGACCTGGCTTAGCTTACAGGTGATTGTAGTAGGTCCATCCAGAACACCGTCAGCCCCTCCTTCAGGCTTAGTAGACGATGGTATTTGATTATCCAACTCCTCACCAACTTCAGACATTAATCCTGGAATAGATATAACAATTATAACTGGGATGAGCTCTAGATTAATAGCATTGCAAGGCATACCCTTCGCAGTCACAGTACCCTGACTAGTGTCTTCACATTCTTGAGAACCTGGCTCTTCACCAGAGGCATCTTCATCTTCCTTGCCTAGTTTAAAGATTAGTCTCAATATCCATCCATATATAAGTGTACATAGCAAACAAGGAGTGTTATTCTGCATACCTGGCTATGCTGGCGAGTTTGAGCTAGTGAAAATCTACGTGGACTGTCTATTGTAATATCCTGAGTCCCAGAGAGCAATGCCGAGGAAGTAAAATGCTAATGTTTTAGCTTGGGTCGAATGACTTCTGGTCACCTCCCACTTGTACAGACACACGCACAAACGGACAAATCTAACCTTATTATAATGATATGCATGCATACATGCCAGGCTTTATTTCAGGATTTTGATCAAGAGGGGGAAAAAACACATAGCAGCAAATTTTAAAGGGGGGGGGGGACAAACACAAATCTAAGGGGGGTAACTCCCATCTAACATATTATAAGGTATATATACATGTAAGGATCTGGTGCAGAGAGAGTGCTTTTTGTCATCGGGACCCCACGGTACGTACAATTAAGCAGGATTTCCACTAATTTTAATTCTGAAGTTCACAAAATTATAGCCATGTTTGTACATGTAGGTTCAGCACTATGTCCTCTAACCGTGATCAAATTATGTGCAGACAACATGGGTTTATGGCTTCACCAGTGAAGAGATCCTTTAAAACCGGGCTTAGGTAAATATACGAGAACCATAATATGCATAGCATGAGATACATAACCACATGTAGCACCAATATAGGGCGACTAAGGTAGAAGCCTCCAAGTAATAAATCCTCTCAGTACTTCCTCAACCTTTGTATATTTTTACAGTAGGAGTAAAAAAAACGGTGACACTTCCGTTCCGTTCCATTCAGACACCGTTCAAGCCAGCCGTTCCGTTTCCGTTTCATATGCACGCGTGCATAATTAGTAATTGGGCGTGGTCTTTCAACATGCAAAAAAAGAAAGGCCAGCTCATTGACTCGCCGATAGTTTCATACTGCTATGGTCTTCTAAACTGTTCTGAGGCAGTTTACTACTGCCGCTCTTTGATTTTGAGCGAGTTCTGCGATTGAGGCTCGACTGGGTTCGAAGTCTGTTATTGACGATCGATCTCGCGTTGCCAATCGACTCTGATCGCTTCCAAATGCGATTGCTTGGATAGAGCGATGCTTCTTTTGGCTTTCTTAGGCTTTTGAGGTATCATTTTCGTGCTAGCTACGATTGGAATAGTCGACTGCACTTTCCGTCGCATCGCCTCCGCTCGTCCTGTTTCCATTCTTGGGCATGGGGAACGCCCGTTTCGGTTCTGTCTGAACGGGACGGAACGAAAACGTCACCTTTTTGTGTCTCCTACTGTATACAATATCAACACCCACTCCCCCCTCCCACCCATCACCCATTACTATGCCTTTTTCTACTCAGGATATGCTTAAACTTGATAAGATCTTCCTCCCAGCTAATACTCAATCAATCATGTGACTTGCGCACTAATAGCTTAGCTACAGTGCAACCAAGCAAGAGAGCAAAACTTTTTTTATTTCAGAATTTGAGCCTATTTTGACTCATAAAATAAAATCTATTATAGACTAGAGTTTGAAATTCGGTACCAATCTTCTTCAACATAAACTCTACATGTATATAAAATTTAAATTATGGGATGTAACCATGATTACTTCCATTTTTATGGCTTCATAAGATAACATGGCTCTCCAAAGTATGTTAGGCACATTAAATGAGTATTGTTTTCAGTTAAGGGTCTGCACTGTACCCAGTTATGCACATCCATATGAAGTTAATTGGACATGAGTGTAGAGGTTGTGCAGTGCACTGCTAACCAGATATTGTCCTAAAATCCCTTTCGGAGGGTCAAATATGTTAGGCATATTTTTTCCTATTTAAGAAATTCCACTTGGTGGGCCGATAGCACTTGTAATAAAGTTACTAAATCCCAAATTTGAAGTCTTGATTCCTCACCACTTCCAAGATATAGCCACTTTTATCCAAAATTAGTGAAAAATCTATGAAAACGAGCCTGCACATATGTGGCTTCTGTAATTTGCAATTTTGTAAAACACAATAAAAATGATTGTTGTGGCCATTTTGATATCAAGTAGGTTTGTCTGTGTAGTTTTTAACCCAAAAATATGGTTTTAAAAAGTTTTGCTCTCTCGCTTGGTTGCACTGTACATGTAAAAGCCAAAGAAGTCAGGAGCCATAGATGGCACATTGGTTTCCATTTACCCACCCCAGTCAATACTGGGCTTTGCATAGGAGAAGGCATCTAGCTGGCTATGTCACTACATAAACTGAAAGTTTCCAGGACATATACCTTAATTGAATTAAACACTTCCCAATAGGAGCCACAACCCACCTACATGTGTATCTGGACAACTGACCAGCAAAGCACAATACCACAGCACATAATATTATTATGTAAATAAGGCATACCATCTGAGGAATCCCTCGTACTAGCATCCTGGCTAGTCTCACACCTTGCCTTTGTTTCACCAATGGCACACTCCCGAAAACACAACTCATCATCAACACTGTCCTCTTCATCAAAGACATCCTCTTTACCTTCAGTTTAATAAAACCATCAGTGTATAATTCAGTCATTATGTTCTCGGTGTACACCGCACCCTTGCAAAGAGGGCCCACTACGGAATGTCAGCCCACCCCCCACTTTGGGCTCAATAGATCTAGTATTTACTCTAATATGCGCCCATGTGTATATAGCCACCCTTGAAAACGCAGCTCAAATGGCTGGTTTATGAGGACGGAACTTCGAATAGTCTAATAAGTAACATGCTAAACAGCCGTAAAACTAAGTCTAGCTACATGTAGCTATATGCCACGTTTCAGCGCAAATAAATGGCTAGTGATTATAGCCACACCCACTTAATATGGCTGCAATCAACAATACACGGTGAAGTATCGTGGCCGCCCTTGTTCTAGATTGGTAACTGTGCTTGAATAAGGCTAAAATCAATAACAGCCGCTGCTACTATTCAAATTATGAGGATAGCGTGGGTAACTTATTCGTGTATAGATACTGAAACCTCGAATATCGGCCCATCCCCCAATCTTGGCCCAATGTAAGGTGCACTGCCCATGGGCCCTCTTTTGTGAGGGTACGGTAATATTATAGTAGTTACATGTGTATGCATGCACATACCGTATAGCGGGAAATTTTTGAGGGTACCAATTTTCGCGGATGTGGGATTTTGAACTTTTTCGCATTTTAATTTTCGAGGGTTAGCGCTGCAGCCCTGAGACAAAGCCACACCCTCAAATTGAATGTAATAAAAAACACGCCCCTCTTCTTTCAGACGTGCATGGAAATCATAGCAGATAGTGTTAAACACGATGTACGAAGCTGTGTTGTGGAGGCGATGATCCGTGGCTACCACGAGTATCAAAGCATTTAGGAGGCTGAAATCGGACTGCTGAACTTATGGTTTTGACGACCATTTCCAGCCTCCCGCACGCATCAGTTTTTGCCTCAGGGGAGATGAGAAACAATGAATTTGGAGTGGCCTAACAATATTTTAGGGGCTTGTACCTGTACTTGCTCACCTGGAGAAGCTGCATTGTCTGGATCAGGAGCAACAGTACCAGTATCTGTGCACGCTGAATCTCTCACGCTCATCTGAGCGTCATCGTCTGGCTCATTCTGGCCCTCTTGGGTGTTGCAGCACACAACACGGTAATCAACCTCCATCTCTTCAGACTTAAAGTTGATACAAACGGATCTCGACTCTGGAGTGGTACCGTTTATCTCGAACTACCTACACATCGATAGTGAACACATGTACAGATTTATAGGTGCGCTTTAATTGAGACTACGTGCGCCCATGATATCTGACGTCATGGGTGTGCTTTAATTAGAACGGCTCATCGAGGTCTAGGGCCCGGGCGTGGTCACAAAGGAGCAGTTCGATCCTGAACACCTCTGTTCATCTGTCTGTTCTTTACAATAAACGCTGTGGTAGACGATTTATAAGATACAGTTGCTCGTGCAGTTACAACAGCCCTGAGGAACGTAGGATATGCTGTTGACTGATGATGAAGCAGACTCTACAAGGTGTCATGGTGTATTGTGTAAATATTTTTTAAATAATACAAACGGTATTGGCACCAGTGTCGGAGTGCTGCCTGTCCCCCCGTGTACAGTGTCCCCCCAGACACTCTGCACCAGAGCCACATGCCCCCCCCCCCCCCCCCCCCCCCCCCCCCCCCCCAACATGCAGCCCTAGAGTTAAACATCCTCTCCAGTGTTGCACGTCCCCACACGGAGAAATGGAATATAAGTACATGTATTCTATTACACTACCAAACTCCTCTCATAAGCACTTGCTGCATGAGGGTCAAAAATGTCAATTTTCCTGTGGGAGCATGCCGTCAGATTATTCTTTAAGCCAGAGTCCAACCTCACGTGTACACCAGCCTCAAAGGTGATCACAGCGCAGGGGCCGGGGTGGGGGGGGGGGGGGGGGGTCCAGATGGGAAGAGAATTCACCAACTTTATTTCTTGAATATTGACAACAACCAATCAATCAGCAATTTTTGTTATCATCAATTTAAGTTCCTGCTTAACCAGCTACCCAATCATTTATGCTGTGAAGGCTGAAGTTTACTGATACTATATGGGGAGATTAGGCTGTGGGGACACGTGGCTCTAGTGTCCAATGTCCCAAGGAGACACCCTACTCTAATAAAGTACATGTACGTCCCTGGGGACAATATTGCCCTAGGGTACAGTGTCCGGGGGGGGGGGGGGGGGGGGACAACTTTAGGGTGATCATGTGACACTATGACACCGGTTCTTGGGGTGAGGGCGGTTGTAAAGGATACACTGAACCTTGATTTTAATACGATAGTGATTAGTGTGGGAGTAGCCTCGTCCCCAGCTGCATTCTCCCCAAGTATAATTCACATAATTATATGTGACCGGTGGGCATACATGTAGTTTGGGTGGGACCTGTGACCACAACAAAGCTTGTGGACTATTTACATTCCCATATCAAAAGGCTTGTTGGGCCGACATACCTTAGGTATGCTGGGGAGAACATTGATAGGGAGGGGCCTGCCGGGGACGAGGCTAGGGTGTGGTAGTCTTTAACCTAGGCCACTTCTTTGTGTGTGAGGAAGAGCCTGGACCAACAGTTACAAATGAGAATTTCTTATGAGAAGGCTGCAACTTTGGGGGTGGGGAGGATCACTATAATAATTATTATACGTACACTGTAGCAACCCTGTTCACAGTAATAATATAATTATGTTGATAGAACTGGAGGACACCCACGAGTGCATGTTGATATTGAAGATATTGAATTTCTTCGTGGACTTCGATCTCCCTACACTCAAATTACAGGGATCTTGGGACTTAGCTGGGCCACCCTAAAGCAGAAGGCATCGATCATTAGTCAAAATACACCGATATTATGGGACAGAGAAATAGTCGAAATTCATCCAAATGATGAAGAATGTCTTCTAATAGGGCATCTTGCTTCATGTGGAATCACTGTCCCTCGAGCCAGAGTACGTAGCTCCTAAGCAAGAATTTGAGACATATTTAAGCTTTACTGTACGTAGTTCCTGGTCGCTGAAACTGACCATTTAATGGTGGGTGTGGCCTAACTGTCCATACTTACACATATTAATTATAATACTAGGGGGATGTACAGCATTGTGGGGTGAGCCTGAGCGACAGCGATCATGTTTATGTTGCGCCACGCCCAACTAACTACTGTAACAGTGTACTTTAATATATCCTGCTGCACCTGTTGTGGTGTGTCTTATCAAATCAATAATAACTATAGGGCTGCAAGATGCACGCTCGTAGGCTGGCCCCTGCCAACTCTATGGCTAGTCTCTCACATTGACACATGCTCATTTCCAGTAGCCTAGACTCTCTCTCTCTCTCTTGTGCTGACTCAGCGATGAGTATGTCACGCCTTCGGGATAGCTGCCACTGTTTCTGAGCACTCTGAGCAGCGCCTCTACTTTTTCAAAATAGTTCTGAGTTCTGTCTCTTATTCTTGGCCGCTGTTGAGCTGAGGCTGCGATTGACGATCTTGATCTCGCCTCCTAGAGCCTAAGTTCTCGCTGGTTTATGCTTTGTTCGGCGATCATGTTGGCTAGCCATGCTAGCTAAAGACACGAGTGTAAATTTGCAAGTCGCTGAATTAGAACAACATATATAATTATACGGAATGAACGACATTGGGCAGAGCATAACTAAGGAAGGACCGACGTACCATAATATATACATATAATATTATATAGATCTCATTCGCACAGTTCATTCCCGTTTATGTGGGGCTCGCTCAGGTTCGCCCCAAATATTATAAATATGGATCTACTCATGACATCGTGCATCAATGTGTGACACATCTGTGCTAGTCTGGGTGCCAGCCCCTTCGCAAGAGGAGGAAGGGTCTGGTACACTTCGCATCAATGACTTGTTTTTCACACTCCACGGGTACCGTGAAAGCGTCATCCATACGTATTGTGACGTATACTTGCGTAAGTGTGTGCATTCCATAACCATACCCATACCAATAATTCGAGTGCAGCTAGCTAGGTCTAATGGATAGGAAAATCCGATCGCCTCGTACTTAGTCATGGATTCGGGCATCAGCACTCTTCGTCAAGATCACGCTGACTGAATAGCTGACAAGCTGTGACATTTTGAGGGCCAAGCACTCGTCTAGAAGTTCATCTCCTGTATTCGCCCAGGCCGTGGGAAGTACGAGACTAGCTATACCGTCGGCGTAGGCCTGGTTCTCGCGTTTAGTGGATAAGAATATTAATAGTAGTGGGCGAGCGTTTCTGTTCTTGACTGAGCCTGCAAATATCATTCGACTGCATTCATAAAAGAATGATAGTAGCAATTTCAAACTCGACCCCTGTCAAGCCGTGTCTATTTAATTAGCACTTCCAAATTTGTTCACACTCACTTATTAGAGCTACTTTTGCTGACTCAGCAGAACAAGTCATTGATGCAAAGTGTACCAGACCCTTCCTCCCTCTTGTGAAGGGGCTGGCACCCAGACTATATCTGTACTTCAATACACTATGATCTATATGTAGATGATCTATGCTACGATTTACCAGTGTCTTCCTCTGCTGTAACGTACACGCTGTTGAGCATGGAGAGAGCTGAATCTTTTTATCGGATGCCATTCTTCGATTTGTGGTATATAGCTGCAGTCCTGAGCTTGAGATTCGGGTCAGCTGTGCTGTACTATAGAGCTATATAGAGCAAGAGTAGCCTCGTCCCCAGGCCACTCCCATATTTTCAATGTTGCACGTAGAAAACATGGGAGTGGCCTGGGGACAAGGCTAGAGCAAGAGCATAAAGAAAATTAATATTATCAGATCATGTGACATGACAGTAAGATCAGGGAGAAAACTTTCGCGGATCAGTAGGAAAGGAGCATTTCGCGGAATGCTAAAACTGGTCGCATAATGGGTGTGCCATGGCTAGAATTTCGTGGAGAAAACTTTCGTGGATGGTGGAAAAATCACGAAATTTGTGAAAGTTTTCTCCCTTGAAAGTTTCCCGCTATACGGTAATGTATGAAGGTCAGCTTCTGGAATTCTGAGGCAGTGAAGTGTTACAATAGCAGCCAAACAGGTATAGTACTACACACCAAATTTTCTTTATTCATTAATGCATGTTAAATTCATCAGTAGAATAAGCAGAGAGGTACGTATACTTACATGCTATATTTCATAAGTATAAAAACAATTGAATAAAATTGAAGGGTGAAGTAGGGATGGCAGTGCCAAAAGATACACTAACAAGATAATGCATCACATCCACTATACATCCCTACGCTTGCTTTTCTTGATCATACACTTCTGATTCAGTTTGTAAAGTGTCACTATACTTATATTTAACGCTCGGCGCATGCACACGAGCGTTACAGTAGTCTGTTTGTCTGTCTGTTCGTGTGTTACCAGTCTACTGACTGCATATAAAGTTTATGCTAGAAAATGAACATACCAGCCAACTTCACGCTGATCTCCAAAGGTTTTCAACTTTGGGATTTCACTATAAAGCATTCGTTGAAGAGTTATGGCTCTATTCGTTCTTTTTAGCGTGCTAGTCTGCCATTTTTTTGTGATATAAATATACTACTTCTATGTGTATGCTAAGCTGTCTATTAATAGCACGTACTATCTATTTATACCACTTACTATTACCGTATAGTGGGAAATTTTCGAGGGAGAAAACTTTCGCGGATTGGTAGGAAAGGAGCATTTTGTGGAAAAAACTTTCGTGAAATGTGGTCGCATAATGGGTGTGGCATGCCTAGAATTTCGTGGAGAAAACTTTTGCGGATGGCTGAAAAATTGAGAAATTCGTGAAAGTTTTCTCCCTCGAAAGTTTCCCGCTATACAGTAATAGGTACCCTCGTGGTACATTGCGCATGCGCTATATAAAGCTCATCTCCTTTTTGGCGCCTAAGTGGAAGAAGCTTGCTGTATCTGTGGTGAATTTGTTTGTCTCACCCTCTGTTTCAAGATTGTTAATCCCCTGAGCATGCATAATAGATTATGCCTAAGTTAACAAAAGTGTGTCCTGACAGTGAGTGTTCTGTTAGTATGAATGTGAAGAAGTCTGTATGCAATTGTGGTCATGCTTTTGTACTAAACCGTAAAGTCTCCATTGATGCAAAAGATAGTGCACTGCATTGATACAGAGCAGACTGCTTGTACTGTGCCTATATAACCTTCTATCACTAGGTATAATCATTAGAGTAGTGTCAGTTTGATCTCCACTTTATGTTCGAATATAATACAGCCACTGAAGTAACCACTAGCCATAATACCCACACCCACTAAGCTTCACTCGAACAAACTAGGAATAATTGGCTATTTGTATAATAATACATAATAATATTATTATAGTCTCGCCCTTCTGGCAAGACTATAATAATATTATAATATAATACATGCTTCCGTATACAAACATATGGGGCAATATATGGCTTCCGTATACAAACATATGGGGCACTTCAAAGGGCCGTACATTTAATTCTAAGGTGTGAATCAAAATTTCACTTCCTAGAAACTTCTAGTTATGACCAATTCTGCATGCTCATATTAATAATAATTTGTCGTGAATGTTTTCCCAGTAGCCCACGGTCCAGTACTGACACTCGCACATTCCCCGTGAATCTTCTTAAAGGAACTGTGTCCTAATCTACCGTGGTACATGGCATGCAGTCGCACGCGTGACGTTGAATCACGTCACGTTTTCAGTTGATTTCAAACATTTTTAAAAATAGTGACGCGCGGCCCTTATATCGTGACATAGTGCCTTTAACTTAGTAGCCTGCCCAGTACCCTCATACGTCCCTCGACTCTCTTTTTTTTTGCCTCTCTTCCTTAACCAGTAGCCCACGGTCCCAGTACACTCACACATTCCCCTCTTGAACCTTCTTTTTGCCACTCTTCCTTAAGGTTACGGGATAGTGTTCCACCCACGCATGGTCCAAGTTCACATAAATAATGAACACCATTGGTGCTAAACCCTCGGCGCTGTGACATTAAATTTATTACCCTGCGCGCATGTAAAGTCGTTGTCGTTGTTAGCACAAAAATCGCCATATCTCGAGATATAGGCGTCCAAGTGACTCATAATCATAAAGAATAAATTGAATTTGGCAAAAAACTGGCTTCAGTGTGCGTCAAATCGAGGGATACAGTCCACGAGTGTCACAAATAGTGCCTTTTTGTTGGCCACTGTAGCCACGCCTATTGCCCATCAATGCATATGCATACCAATTGTGCTTTCTGCTCATGCGCACAACTAAGTGGCCAAGCGTATGACTGGTAAAGATTGTTGATATTCTAAATAATGCTGGTGATGTCTATCAGGGTTTCATCCAGTGGGGGGGGGGGGGGGGGGGGGGGGAAGCTTCCCCCCCCCAAAACACCCAGCTTCCCCCCCAAAAAGAGAGAAAGAAGAAAAGAGGAAAAGGAGAGAGAGAGAGAGAGAGAGAAAGAAAGAGAGGTGCATGGTGTGGGAAGGGGAGTGTGTATATTTTTGCGTCGCATTGCAAGTGATCAGTATAGTCTCTGTAAGATAGCTATTCTACTATTTTTATAACAAATATAGATAGAAATTCATATGTTCCTAGTCTGGGCTATGTCTGGGTTCAGAGAGCACATTTTCAAGTGTCACCGGAACCCGGTCCTCAGTACAACTAAGCAGCATTTCCATTATTTCTCTGAAGTTCACAAATTATAGCCATACAACAAAAGTAAATCTATAGATTGCGCAATGTGCGCGGGGTATGTGCTCTAGAGAGCTCTAGTTGCAGTAGTGACTAGTCTACATGTTGTAAATTTGCTCAGTTGCTGTTAGCAGTGTTGTAAAGAGTAACTACATTGTATAACCACAAGAATGCATTACTGATTGCACGGTATTGCATAATAGTACCACGTGCATGCCAGATCAGCAGATCTTGTACAAAACAAAGCCAAGAAGCATAGTTGATAGCCTACTGTGACTAGTGCTGAGTCAGTCGAGTTGCAAGAACTATCGCTTGACCCACACACTAATCAAGAACTCGATAAGTAGCAAAGAAGGCCACGGTGGTCAGAAAATGTCGCCAGAACTTTTGAACAAAGCATTTTCAACGAAATCCACACAATGCATACATTGTATCTACCACGAAAAGCCTAATGGCACCTTGTTTTAACGTATAAAACAGGTATGTAGCAGCTAGCGCAGTAACACACACACTCACGTACAGAACGACTACCGTAACCCTCGCGCATGTGCCGAGGGGTTAATAAGTGAGACAGTTATATTCCACCACGTTTTACACAGTCTAGGCACAGGTAAGTAGCTCTCCTGATGCGTGTCCCATGGTCCACAAAAATGAAAAGCAAACCTGCTGCTATCAGTCTGCAAGCGCGGGTAAGTATTACAATTTTCTGCGTCAGTTTTTGCCAAGGCAAACAGCCTGTATGAAATGATACATGAACGAAATGATAGCTTATGAGTCTCTACAGGGCCAAGTATAGCGTTTGAACTCCATCGAGTTACACCAACAGAAAGCAAACATAAAAACTTGCTGATCAGCTGCCATGTGACTCGCTTGAGGGTGGCCCTCCAGGATAAAATCTTGTCTGCATGATGATTCACCATCTTCGAATTTTTGAAAAAGCGCTATACTTGGCCCTGCTGTGATTGATGGACTATCGTGAATGATGGCAAAGTCAGTTCGTTTGAGTCTCTGGTCTTCAAAATTTGACGCAGAAATTGGACTTTTGTTTACATCAGGAAATGGTTGACATTTGTTCATGTTTCTGACAAAACCGCATTAGGAGAGGTAAACTAAATTCACAGTTTATCGTCACAGACTTTTCAATTTTGCATGCGGGCGGGTGGGCATTATTCAGATTTCAAACTAGTAAAAGAGTGCGAGAAACGCTAGGTTTGAACTCGCGATCACCGAGGCCACACCCTTCAATTGCAGCACTCGAGGGGGCGGGGTGTCATATAATTGCTGTATAAAATCTGAAATCTGAAATTTTTTGAGGAAATCTGAAAATCCATGCAGGCGGTGATGATAAACTGCAAATTCAGTTTGCCTGGCCTTAAAACACGTGAATTGTGTCCATGCCCAATCATTTATAAATTGCGCATCAATACTATCCTATATTAACCTTAACCTAGTAGCCTGCCCAGTACCCTCACGTCCCCCTCAAATCTTGTGTTTTTGCCTCTCTTCCTCAACCTAGTAGCCCACCCAGTACCCTCACACATCCCTTGATTCTTCTTTTTCACTTTTGTCTTTCTTCCTTAACCTAGTAGCCAGTACACCCCTCAATTATTTTTCTGCCTCTCTTCCTTAGCCTACCCAGCAAGAGCAGATTTGCCGGTTTTTACCTATCTTGCTCAAAAGTTCGCGTCGGCTTTAAATCTTCGCTCATCTTCCCGATCGCCTCTTGCTGCTTCTTTATTCTCCTATTTCCGAAGAAGCCAGATCCCCCAACGGTAGTCTTATGGAATTCCAAAGCGGACAAAATTGGATGATACACAAAATAATTGTCAAACAAACTTACACATAAAACAATTGTCAAACTTGTCTAGAACAATTGTCGAGCTCATCCAAAATATTATTGTCAAACAGCTACACACAAAATATTGTGCACACTTTGCCTAAAACATTTGTCAGTCCTTGTACAAAACTATTGTCAAGACACACATTTGCTATGGTCAAAACCACACAAGTTTGTCACGCGCAAACGCTCAACCCACGCACCAATTAAGGATGGAATCAGATACTAGATATGGAATCCAAGATACGCAATTACGTCATTACACGCTGCGGGTGTGATCTAAATAAAGTGCACCCTGCAGAGAGCGAGACTCAGTCGAGCTGTCGCACGAAGAAGTGAGGCTAAAATGACGTGCTATTGAGATGGACGTGGAATGTGAGTGTCTCTCTTCAGGTAGCCGCCGTAATGTCAGAGTTCGGCGCAAAATCAATCACACAGCCACATAGCTGCCAAGGGTTCAACATGGTGAGGAGTGAGATTTAGACTCGCCACCAATAGTACAATACTTTACGATTAGAGCACCAGGAGTGAGATCCAATATAAAACAATACATTTTTCTGCTGGTGTCAGGAGTGAGATTAGGTGGATAGGAGTGAGACTCACTCCCAAGGAGTGAGACTTGGTAGGTATGCAGCCAGTGTGGCGCGATTGTGAGACTAGATGTGTGTTGCGGTGTATCTCGATATCCAGATACCGTAGAAACTGGTTGTTAAGCGCATACTTTCTATTAAGCGCATAGTTTTGTGCGAGCTTTACCGCTCTTTGTTAGGCGCACATGCCCAGCAAGCCACCTGAACGACGAGCGATCGGTTACACGAGCCCAGAAAGAAGGCTAGAAGTAGGCTGGAGAAGAAAATGTCGAGAATTACGCTCTCTGGTCGCTCCTTGTCCATCGCTGTAGGCCTTTCTACCCTCGACACGTTCTTTACGAACGCCCCACCTACCGTGTTTTAGCACTTTTAATTAAGCTCATGCTTCCTATTAAGCGCATACTTTTTATTAAGCGCATATTTTCTTGCTGCCGCGTGTTATAAGCGCATGCGCTTAACAACCAGTTTCTACGGTAGTTTTGCCAAGCAGCTTAATCATCGCCTAATGTCTGCAAAAGACTATGCATATACATGTATATCTTCGTCCATAAGTTGAATTTAGAGACTTTAATATTGGGGAAGTCTGGATAATTATATCATAGTAATATTAAAAGCAAGCTACACTATATTCTAGCGAAGCCACGCTGACTGATTTTATGCCAAACTCTGACATTACGGCTACCTGTTATTAAGAAGAGAGACACGCACACTCCACGTCCATCTCAATAGCACGTAATTATAGCCTCGCTTCTTCGTGCGACAGCTCGACTGAGTCCCGCTGTCTGCAGGATGCACTTTATTTAGATCACACCTGCAGTGCGTAATGATGTAATTGCATATCTTGGATTCCATATCCGATTCCATCCTTAATTGGTGCGTGGGTTGAGCATAACGATTTTGTACATTTGTGCATGACAAACTTGTGTGGTTTTGACCATAGCAAATGCGTGTCTTTGACAATAGTTTTGTACAAGAACTGACAAATGTTTTAGGCAAAGCGTGCACAATATTTTGTGTGTAGCTGTTTGACAATTATTTTGGACGAGCTTGACAATTGTTCTAGACAAGTTTGACAATTGTTTTATGTGTAAGTCTGTTTGACAGTTATTTTGTGTATCATCCAATTTTGTCTGCTTTGGAATTCCATAGTAGTCTCGCGCGCAGAGCCAGGTCGACTCTTGCATGTCTTGGTCTGGTGATCGTGACTTATACACGTACACGGAGTCTAGTCGTATGGACCATATATATACCATGCATGGATCCATATGCCATGCGCAACTAGTCTCGTGCCCAGACCCCACCCCCAAATTGCAAAAAGCTTTTTGGGGGTTGGGTCTGGGCACGAGACTACGCGGGGCGCGGCCGCAACTTTGTACTACCCCGCGTGCGCGCATGCGCAGCAGGTCTGTCAGCATAAAAAATCATCAACATTAATTTTAGGCCAAAGTATGCTCAATAAATGGGATTTACCCCGCGTGCGCGCATGCGCAGCAGGGGTAAAGTAATCAGTTAGTCTGTCGTCTATCAGTATAAAAATCAGCAAATCTCAACATTTAGGCCAAAGTATGCTCAATAAATGAAGGAGTGTTGGTAAATACAAACGGCAGTCTGAACAGTCTACTTAGCAACGGATGGTGTACGAGAAAAGGAGCATCTGCATCAGTTTGTCTGTCGTCTATCAGCATAAAAATCAGCAAATCTCAACATTTAGGCCAAAGTATGCTCAATAAATGGGATAAAATGGTGTAAGATAGCGAAAAAACGCCTTCTGTCTCGTTCTTAACCCTAGGCAATACCCAGGGAAGCTACAAATCGTGCAAGTATGTCGGACACGCCCACCTAGTACCTCTAAATGCACATGCTCGAGCTTCTCTACTATAGGAGTCTACTGCGCATGCTCAAGCTTCTCTACAGCATGCTTCTAGCAATGTCATTTGTGATCATGGATCTCAGAAAGAACGAAAAAGTTCGTGAGTAGCATGAGAATTAACTTCCGAAAGAATACAGGCCTCTAAGAGATGCGCATGGCCATGGGCGATATTGCCATGGCACGCAGGGTATGTGTTCTATGAGCTCTAGTTGTGCCACTGCACCATTGAAAGTATAGGTGGTGGATAGTGTCAAAAGTACAGTCACTATTTTGGAGGAGGGTGACTTCACTGAGGAGGGGGGGTGGTTTCTACTGGAGGGGGTGCTTTTCTGTTGGAGGATACTACTTTATGTGGAGGAGGGGTGCATTTTGATCTCGAGGAGGGGGTCTAGCTCATCTTTTTGAGTAGGTGCAGGAATAAGTTAACCAGGCAGGCAGTAATGCGACAGTCAATCCCCCACTGCTGCGAGCCATGACTTGATAACATGAATTTCTCTCAGTTAATGATAGCACCAATGAATCACCGTCAACAGGCACACGACAATCGAGAAAAGCAAACGTAGGGATGTATAGTGGACGTGATTATCCCCACAAATCTTGTTTAATTATGTACTTTTTGGCCCTCCCATCCTTCAATTTCATTGTTTTTATACTTGTTTCTATTTTTTTTGTTCCTCTTTAGTGCAATTCATCAATGCTATCTATCATGATATCCTCATTATTAAACTTCTAACTTCATTTATCAATTTCATTGTTTTTTATACTTGTAATAATATTAGCTAAGAGCTAGTGTTAAGATTTAATAGTTAATTTAGCAAGTTGACATGTAATAAATTTCCTGAAGTAATGTCCTGTTCTCTTGAGGAAATAGTTGCACATCACGAATGAAGTTTGCACATGCTATATAACCTCATCATTATAGGTCCTTTTAAAACATTGAAGCCAAAACTGGTGTAAGTCAGACAAGGTGCTTCTGTGAAGATGTCACGAATTTAAGGAAGACCACTCGTTGCGGTCTGCAATCTCATTGGTAGTTCCTGCAGGAACAAACAGAAGCAAGTAGGTTCATTGCTTTGTACGCTTGGTAGCGGGTTAGCAATCTGATCAACAGTTGATAAACTGCAAAGGCTGGCCTGTGATGCTCTAGAGGCGGAGAGCGAGATTTTAGAAATTTGGGAAACCACGCAAGTGTAACCAGGACTCGAGCGAGGACACGAGTTCGGAACAACCGCAGAGGCGCGCGCAAGCTAAGTCATGTGATTACGCCGACCATGTCTAATTTCGTATACTTTGATGTCTAACTAACATACCTACCAGCTGCTTGCGTGATGGATAAAAGACTATGTAAGTGTACTAAGCGGATTCTGTGGCACTACTAAAACTTACCCGCGGTTGAATTCATGTGAATTGTTTTGGTTGTCAGATGAATTAGTCATGGAAGTGATAGGCCTCATGGCTTCCATGTGCACATACATCTGGTTGGTAATGTACAAGCCATAAATTATATTATATTATTGGTTTCCCCTTCTATGATACTGATATGTGCATACAAACACACCAGCAGAAGCTTAAGTTAGCCATGAAGCATGTGTGTGCGCTGCCACGGTAGCAACTGAGCTACCCTTCATCCTTGTTTATCAATGCCAACAGAATCCTAGACACATTTAGTGTTACGTTAAGCCTGTCTTAGACACTATAATGGGTGGAGGCAGCTTTTATTTTGGCTAAGTTTGCCAAATCTGCTAGATACACATTTTGAACTTTATGCTCCTCCATTGGCCTGAGTTTCGAGGCTATCAGAGCATATGCAATACAGTATGATTTATATTTTTCGGGTGGTATCCTTCAACATATAGACAGGCATATAATTATAGTGATAGTAAATAACACTCCAAAATGAACAAGGCCCATTGTATAGAATATAACTGAGACCGACATTAAAGTTTATGAATATAGTTCAAGTAAAACTATATTCGTCACACCAGGCTGTGGAATGCCATATTTATCACAATGAGGTGTGTAGTGTTTATGTAGTCTACCAAGCTAGAGGGTGGACTGGGAGTGATTTAGTAACCACAGGGAACATTGCATACTAGTACCGTATGGCCGAAAATTTTCGAGGGAGCCAATTTTCACGGTTTTCGCGGTTGACTGGCGATCCACGAAAATTTAATCCGCGAAATAAAAAGCCTAAACTCGCGCGCACGCGCGATAATGGGGGGCGTGGCCATCGTGGTGCATGCCGCTGCTCAGCTGGATTGATCTAACAGCTGATTTACTTCACATCAGTTCATTATTGTTGAGCTTCTTCTGCACAAATGCTACTCTCGTGCCATTTCTCAATCTCTACTAAGTACAAATACGATCGATCGATCGCTTGCTGTTCCAACGAGATTTGAGCCGCGGCGCGCATGCAGTAAGAGATGGAGCCGGACGGATGTTGTGGGTGGAGCAACCCTGGAACGTCCATCCGCGAAAATTAGATCGCAAAATCTTTGAAGACGGGCCTTCTGCGAAAATTGGATCCCTCGAAAATTTCTGGCCATACGGTATTCACCAAGCTGCAGATGCAATTAGAACAGTTAGAGCAGTGGAAATCATAATGGTTATACAGTTGAGCCTCCAAACAAAGGACACTTTGCGAACAGGCCTTTTATCCTTTGTTCGGAGGTTGTCCTTATCTCGGAAGTTTGCCACATTTTGACTGTAAATAATCGTTAGTAGGGCAGAAATTCATTGAAATGTAAAAATGTACTATCTATGACAATTACATGTTCAAAACCTAATAAATTAATCAATATACGTGTTGTGAGTAGCTAAGTCATTGCATGACATGATTGCATGTTACTAGTCACGCAGTGTCTCTTGTCTTGCAGATGGCATTCTTTAGCTACATTAACCGTGAATCTTGTCAATATTTGAACTGATAGACAAGGCTTCATGTCCTTTATAACTACCGTATTTCTTCTAATAATTCGGCATGAAAATAATAATATTGCTTTAGCTTCGCCGAATTTTAGAGGTTAATATTCAATATTCTGTCTGCGTCCGCATTCCATTCCCGTTTATAGCATACACGCATGATGACCTTTGCCGAAAAATTAGAGACTATAATTATATATTCAATCATTCGGCAAAGGGTGCCGAATAATTAGAAGGGCCAAATTTTTAGAAATATGGTACTCAAAATTTAAAAGTGGCGCACATCTTCCAAAACAGCTATAGCTAGCTTCTTTGTAAGTTGTCAATCTGGGAAGGGGTTCTTGTTGATCAACGTCATTGTCCTCATCATCACCATCTCCTTTCATTTGCTGAGGAGCTGATTATGGACTGGAAATACGTCTACCATGACATCATGACATTGTGTATCACCTCTATGGACCTATGCCTTACATAGACAAGATGGAGTTGGTGGACTCGAGCTTATTCCCCTTAAAGTGGCCATAGCTATCATGTACGCATCAGCGCGCGCACTTGATAGTGTGGGCATGGCACATTTTTGAGGGCGTGGTTTCCTGGTGTCCGTTGTTTAGAAACGAATTTGTATTGGAAAGTACACGTTGAGAGCTAGACTTTTGTCCACTGTCTGGAATCGAGAAGCGTCCGCTTCTCGGAGGTTGCATAAGTACTACAATCATGCTCAATCCAATCAGTAACATGACGCTTGTCCGTTGTAGAGAGGTTGTCCTCTTCTCGGAGGGTCCGTTATCGGAGGCTCGACTGTACCAATGCTTCATCATACAGGCACTAGTGACTATATACACTGATTAAATTATTGTGGGCTAGAGTAGCTCTGTTCTTGTTAGTTTTTGAACATGACTTGACTATGGATGCTCTATTGGAGAATGGTCTTAGTAATATTGGATGTTGTTACCATAGTAACATATACCAAGGACAGATGGCATAGCCTCGTCTCCAGGCCATTCCCATGTCCATTGCACATACAAGAAAAATCCGTAAGACTCCGTAAATTTTCCTCCAACGGCCGCCATGTTGGAGTACAAGCGTCTATGTATACTTGTACTAGCGAGCGCTAAATGGTGATATATTGCTGTATCGTTGCATGTGCATGGATGCCAGCCAACTAAATGATAGTATTTCGAAGCACGCTATGGTTAGATGTACTGAAACCACAAGGAAAACAGATGCTTTGCAAACGAACGGCAAAGGCAGCCTCTATACATTTTCACCTTAGAAAACGGCTCCAGTTGTCCTCCAGGGCGGATCACTGTGCACGCCCCATGATATAATGTGCAATGGGTCTATAGAGGAGTCACAAGTGACCAGAATCTTGATGATTATTTATAAGCTGATCATGCCGCTATTTGACTCTGGAATGAAGGTTTTGAAGTCAAAACGGGACATCTGGCCCCCGTCGAGGGCATTGAAAGCTAGTTGTTAGAAGTGTAGGTCGTAGGTAGACTACCAATCGACCAACCTTCATGCACCACTGTGCGTGTGGACTATATAAGGCCACAAAATATCATCAGAGTCCAGAGAAGCATCTACATGTATAGGTAAGAAGGCTAGAACAGACTAGAAATCTATAGCTATCTCTGTTGATGAGGTATATACAGAGTTTTATTTCATGTTCATTAATTATTTATGAAACATATCCCATAGCCTTAATGTGAAAGTACACTCCAGTGGTCCTCATTATGATCAAAGCATGCATGCATGTACTATGGTTATTGATTTACAGGTCTTGAAGACCATGAAAGAATTTCAGGTTTTCTCCGGAGCCTGACTCCAGATAATATCAAGAACCTAGGTCTACGTCTTGGCGTACGTGATGATAGTCTAAAGGAATTTCCAGGTATACACTCGTACACTAAGGCTTGGGAGTACAATTTTGCGTACATTGGCTGTTTCCGCTCATGAATATCATTTGCATCTAATTTGCATATCATTAACGAGCATGCACGTGCTCGCTCTCCATATATTTTGTATTGAGCGGTGAGGCAGCTAGCAGCCAAGAAGCTACTGATCAATTTCCAGAGCAGAAGACGATAGTTTATGGCTGTAAAAAGCGACTCATCAGAACGTTAGATACCTCTGCTTCATAGATTCATCTGGGAGAAGTTGATCTGATTGCTTGTAGGTGAGTGATAACAAGAAATACATGAACTAGCAATGGATTTTGGTGCTTGTTGAGCACACAAGTCGACATCTCGCTCAAGAACAAGCCGTTTATCCATCCTCCTAGATATAGTTTGAGATACTCTAGCATCTATTTAACTACCTTACGAAGTTATGAGAGAAACTAAGGTCATCTTCTGCTCCGGAATTCGCGATTTTTGTTTATAAATATCGTCAAGAGTATATAATAGGAAGAGAAGGGAGAGTATCCTACTCCATATACTACTGTGCAAACGCACTGCGGATAATTAAATTTGAGTGGTTGACTCAAACAAACTGTGAAACCCACCAGTACTGGTGAGTACTGCAGTTGGGTAGTACCCAAGTGGGCTGTCCTAGACCAATTATTGGCCAACACTCACTTGACTACAAGGTGATATGTGGAGTATACTACAGTTTACAAGGATATACGGATTTAATTATCCGCAGTGCATTTGCACAGCAGTATACAGAGTAAGATACTCTCCCTTCTCTTCCTATTATATACTCTTGATATCGTGTGCCGTTTTTGGTTGCCACGCCCACAGGACTGGTTGCTATGGTAACCAATTTGGTCCTAAATTAGATTAAGGTACCGACAATCAGATATATACAGTGAATTTTGTATCACCATATTTTTGACACAAAATTGCATGGCGTGCTTGGATGCTTGCCATACAGAATCTAGCCTGGGTATTCTCCATTTGTGTAGCCAAAACTAGAGCTCTCTAGAGCACATACCCCACGCGCTGCATCTACATCCTTCATCTACCTGCACAGAGATGAGAGCTGTCAGTGAGGCACTATGAAATGATGTGCAGTTGTTGACAACCTTTACCTTCATACTATTCTACCTACATTATGCACATGAGCAGAAAGCACAAGTAGGTAGGTGTGGCCAATAAAAATGAAATTTTGAGACGTTTATGACCTTACCAAACTATTCGAAGCATATATATAATGGAGCAAGTTTCTTGACCGATTAGTTGCGCTTGAGTCGCTTAGGTGCCTAGACCTTGAGATCTGGTGAGTGCTGACAAACAGACAGACAGAACTGATTGCTCTACCCCTTGCTGTGGGTAATAAGCACCTGCATGCTTACCTGGGAGTGGGCACTTAGTACCCAAGAATTTTGTGTCTACATATATATTACTTAAAGCTGGAAGGGGGGGGGGGGTTCGGGTGCCTAAGGGTGGTCGTGGCTCAGTGGTAGAACGCTGGCGGCTCAAGTCAGTGGCCCTGCACCATGGGTTCGATTCCCGGCGGCTGCCTGGATTTTTTCTTTTCCAGCTAGCTTTAGGATGTAGATGGAGTGATGAGAGAGTGTGTGCCCATCCTTGTTAAGCTAAGAACGTTCATGTATTATTTCCAATCATGTATATAATATTATGCATGGATACTCAGATTTACTGATGTGATAAAGGGAGATGCATGATATCTGATCAGTGTTACCATTATACAGGGGATATGGTGAAGGCATGGTTATCAATGAATGATGAAGACCGAGAGCAAGCACAAGTCAAAGAACCCACCCTCAAAACACTTCTTCAAGCTCTTCAAGATATTGGATGTTCTGAGGTGATGGCTCAGATTCATGATCAAGTGAAAGCTAGAGCTGGTGATGCAGAAGGGACATTAGAAGATAGAGATGACGCAAACCTAACCAAAGGGGCTACAAGTGCAAAAGAAATCTCACGATGGCCAAGTGGAATACCAAAGTTATCTAGTAATGTTGCTTCAAATTTTCAAGAGTATGAAGAAGGTAAGAATTTAAAGGTGCATGCCTTTAGGTTACATAATTGCCCACCATCCTGGGACAGTCCTGGAGTTTCCAAGTTGTGTCCCTATAGCAATATTCTGACATATATAGGTATATAGCGCGGTTGCACAAATGGGGGGGGGGGGGGGGGGAGTGCAAGCAGTGTTTCTGATAGTACATACTGCGACCAAGTGGTGTACGTAATCACATTATCCCTTGCCCCCCTTTTTTCTAAAATCCCGGCTATGGCAGCATGCATATTATGAAGAAAATTATTATTATGCATGCAGGATTTAACTGCGAATTTCAAGACTGCACGGCAATGGAGCACATTGATTTTGTGTGTAGTATCTGTAGTCTCGTCCTTCGAGAGCCTTGTATGGCTGGTTGCTGTGGAGCTAGATTTTGTCAAAATTGTATCCAAAAACACCAAGACATAAGCATCAATACTTGCCCGTACTGCAAGAGTGAAGATTTTTATTTTGTACCAGACAAAAATTTGAAGCAGAAACTTCTTAAGAGCAAGGTTTATTGCAAAAACAAAAATATTGGCTGTGATTGGATAGGTGAGCTGAGTAGGCTGGATGAACACCTTAATTTGAATCCTCCTGATGGCAAATATTTCGAGGGATGCCAATTTGTAGAAATCAGTTGTCCTAGTCCGAGTTGCCCTGAGCCAAAACAAGAGCTGTTACGTGGGGATATGTTCATACACTATAACAAAGTGCATAGCTCAAATAGAAGTGTTACATCTGCTGAGTTATCCAAAGTGATTAAAGGATGTGAAGAAAACTTTGAAACAAGATATGAGGACTTAGAGAGGAAGATGAGAGATGTGGAAGAAAGGATTGAAAAAAGTCTAGAAGAAAAGTGCCAGTTAGAATTGAAAAAGCAGCAAAGTGATCGTGAACAGTGGCAAACAGAATTTGAACAGCAATTGAAGGATGAGCACCTCAATGAATTAGATAGATATAAAGATGAAATTTTGAAATTGCTAAAGCAGCTAAAACAAAAGGAGGAAAAAATTGAGCATAAACTTCGAGTTCAGGTGTATGAAAATGAGAAAATGCAAACATCTTTGGAACGATGCATGAATGAGAAGATGGAAGAATTGAGAAAGGAGCAGATGGAGAAATTTGAAGAGTTGGCGAGTTCACATTTGTCCAAGTGGAAATTAGATTTTGAAAAACACAATGAAAGAGTTGAAGACGATTTATTTGAAAAGTTTAAAGAAAATGAGAGTGAAAGACGGCAAATGGACTTAGAAAAGCATACTATAGAACTTGAGGAAATGATAAGAAGGCAGCAGTTAGAGTACAGTACAAAAATTGACAAAAAAATGAAGGGATGTCTAATGGATTTAGAGCAACAAATGAGCGAATGGGTAAGAGACCAGGAACAAATGCAAGCAGAGTTAAAGAAGTACACAAAGGAAATTGAACAAATGCAAAAGCTGCTAATGGAACAAGAGCAAATGATAAGGGAATGTGAAGGAAAGCAAACTGACTTGAAAGTGCATACTGGAAAAATTGAAGATGATTTGAGATCATTAAAAAAGGAGAATGAAGGGCAACAAACAGAATCAGCTAAGAATAACGAAGAACTGCAGAGATCACTGGACGAGCTTGAAAAAAGGATGAGTGAATGTGAAAGAAAACAAACAGACTTGAAGGTTCTTACTGAAAGGTCTCTAAAGGAAAGGAGTGAAACAGATTTAGCAACTGACGAAAAAATGCAGAAATCTTTGGATGAGTTGAAGAACCTTGAAAAGCGAATGGTTGATTGTGAAGGAAAGCAAACAAACTTACAAGTGCATACAGGCAAAGTTGAAGATGATATGAGATCGTTAAAGAAAGAGAATGAAGGGCTACAAATAGAATTAGCAAGGAATAACGAACTGCAGAGATCACTGGACGAGTTGAAGAAAAGGATGAGTGAATGTGAAGAAAAGCAGACAGACTTGAAAGTGCATACTGATAACATTAAAGATGGCATGAAATCACTCAAGGAAAAGAATAAACAATGGCAAACGGATTTAGCAAATTTCAGTAAAGAAGCTAAAGAAATGGAAGTAAAATTTGAAAAAACAAGTGAAGATTTGGAATTACAGTCAGAGCGACATCGATGTGAATTTGAAAAGGAGTTGAAAGAAGGGACCTTCAAAGAGCTTAAAGAAGAGATGGTGTCAATGCTAAAGCAATTACGAGATAATGAATGTAAAATACGATCACATGAGAGGGAAGCAAGCGAGACACTCAAAGATCAATTATTGAAAAAAATTGATGAAGAGATTTCAGAGATGAGAAAAGCAAGCAAGATATGTAAAGATCAATTATTGAAGAAGTTTGATGAAGAGATTTCAGAGATGAAAAGGTTACAGTTGGCTGAACACAAAAGAGACTTGGAAAATCTTGTGAAGAAATTTGAAAGCATAGAGATCTCAGTAAGTGAATGGGATGAAAGGATGAAACAACAGGTGAGTAAAGAAATATTGGATAAGATGGAAAGTAAGAAGAGAGAGGTACATTTACAAGGAGATGATTCTGATGAAAGTGAAAATCTGATGCAAAGGTTGGAACAGTACTCACAGGTGCTGCAGAAGCAATTGGATGAACACCAATGCCAATTAAAGAAAAAATCTTTGGAATTTGACATATTAAAGAAATTAATGGACACATTACGAGAACAAATTGGCAAAGCAGAAGGATGGATTGACAAATGTATTGGTCATCCTATTGGACCAGTAGTGCTTGAGATGCTTGATTATCAGCAATACCAGAAACATGGAAGTGACTGGTTCTCCTCAGCATTCTATACTCATCTTTGTGGATACAAAATGTGCTTAAATGTCTTTGCTAAGGGATATGGAAAAGGAGAGGATTCTCATATCTCAGTGTACTTGCACTTAATGAGAGGTGAATTTGACGCAATGCTTAAATGGCCATTTCATGGAAAGATTATCATCAAACTATTAAAAAGGGGAGATATCGCACACTACACAAAAAAAATTGTCTTTGGTCAATCTGATGAATACATTGCTGCCACACAGCAGGTAGTGGAGAAGGAACGAAATAAAATAGGGTGTGGGTTGGAAAGATTTATATCTCACGACGATATTCAGAAGTATGAAAAGGACGGTTCTCTTCAATTTGAGATCACCAAGGTTATAATTGACTAATTGATCACCTATAATTATAATGTCACTATTCCTGGCTCTTGTCATAATCATAGTAATTAATATTAATAATTATTATTATTACTGTTTTCGTTTTCACAGAATTGTATAGTTCGTGCATGCAATCTTGAGCTCTTTGCATCATTGTTGGTGTATAATTATATCACAATGATTATGTGTAATGAAAATTATAATGTTATTAATTTTACAATAATAATAATAAATCAATATGTACCATATTAATCATGCTAGTGCTGCAATATTATTATATAATATATATATATTATAATAATATTATTATTATAATGATAATCTCCATCATAAGTAGTAATAATTGAAGGGCTCAGAACCAGAGTGGCCTAACCCACAAATGTTGAGTTAGCCCCCCTAATCTTGAAAACATGTTTAAAATGCATTTCAGGAGCAACAGAAAATTCACATTTTTGAAAATTTGAGTGATTTGGTAGTGTAGGGTGTATGGTTTTTAGTCCATTTTTGAGCTTTTTAGATAATTTCCCACATTCAATTTGGGGTTAGGCCACTCTGGTTCTCGACCCTTCAATTATAATGTTTATAGAGCTATGATTTTGTGTCCAGATGATAGGCTAAAGTGTCTATATTCTCATTCGCTGACGACACAGACCTGCAAGATTAATAATAATACTACAATTATCAACTTGATTTTATGCTATTGATCATTGATAATGACATTCCATGTTCTCATTGCGTACCTTGAGAGAGCCTCCAGCTCCAGCCCCATCTTGGCACAGAGAGAGACCACCTCAGAGTAGATCTTATGAAGCTGTTTAGGGTCCACCACTGTGGATGTTGTCAATAGACGCAATGTCTCCATCTCACCGCTGATACGACCGTGGGTGGACCTGAGTCACATGACATGATCAGGGAATGACAATTGAACTACATGCATGTACACCCCAATTTTAGGAAGGGACCTATTGTGTGATTATGAGCATGACTATGAAAGATTATTGCATGATTTTGAAAATGTAAAATATTTGGATGGCTATACTGACAACATTGAATTATTATAGCCAAGTTTGGGTACTAAGGTACTAATGGACAACCGCATCCCTTGCAGTAGGCCTACTACATGCTTCATAGTTGTATACTCCATTAAATGTACATGACTGTATGAAGTATTACAATGTCGTGATATTGTGTGTCACTGTATGTGAGTGGGTATGCATACATGTACAATGTACATGACATAGTTCATGTGGGTACACATGCATTATTACGTTCCTACCTGACAGCCTTGCAGTGTTTTTTGACACTGTGCTGAGCATCCTTGACAGAGTCCATACATCCGACCGTGTGTTGCCTGGCTGTCTGCAGCTTGAGGAGGTAGCTATCGGCAGCCTTGCGAAGCTGGTGCTCCTGACTCAGCTGCTTCTCAAGGATCTCTATCGTCTCCAGTGCCTGAGCAGAACAAAACAATAAGTCATCCTTCTCTCTCCAGCCCTCTCTCTCTCTCTCTCTCTCTCTCTCTCTCCAGCCCTCCCTCTCTCTCTCTCTCTCTCTCTAGATCTCTCACCTGTCTATAAGCAGCTGTCAGTTCTGTGCTTGGTTGTTTAATGAGTGGTGGTCTTGAAGTCTTTCTCCCCGTCCTTCCATCACCCTCTCTTCCTCCTCCTCCTCCTACTTTCTCAGTGTCCCCACGTCTCTCCCTCTCTCCCTCTCCTTCTCTTCCACCCTCCGGTCCTCTCCCTCCCTCTCCTCCCCCTCCCTCATCCTCCTCTTGATGTTTCTTCACCTCAGAGATGGCAAGAGAGAGTTTGCGACGAGGACCCATCAACCTACGTTAAAAATGGTCACATAATCATTAATTTTGTGACCTACTCCAGGAAAGGGGACCATTCAGCATAAAATTATTCGTTTTCCAATAATGGCCAAAATGTCAGTTTTTCTTCAATTTTAGCACTCTAACATTTAATGGTCATATCCAACGATCTAATGTATCAACCAAGTCTTTCCAATATCATAAATTTATTGGCATTTGAAGTCATTCACAATTATTGTGAACTGTACTAGAACACCACAGATCCTTCATCTCATCTACACTAGTAAGCCAGCTGTACAACCCAGGGTTATCTTAAGGCATAGGGGTAGGCGTGGTTTGGGCGGAGTTTGTGACCACATCAAAGAAATATGGATACTGAAGTCCATACACTATACTGTAGCTAAGAAAACATGTCGTACTCACTTTATTCCGATCCTCTTGAGATCTTCATCATTGAACGTGAGGAAGGAGTCAAAATCGATCTCCTGCTGCTGAAACACATCAATGTACTTCTCTAGGTCTAGCTGACGCAGGAGGGCAGCTAACTTCTCATCCACAGTTGCCTCAGGCTCTGAAACAAAAATGAAAAATAAAAACGCTTTGTTTCAGAACGAGTAGTTGAGTAGGTCAAAGTTCATACCTTCCTCCTCCTCCTCAATCTGTGGTGGGTTGGCTCTCTCCGGCATCGATATCTGGCAAAAAAAGGATAGCATAGTTAAAATTTTCGAGGGAGAAAACTTCATGAATCAGTATTATAGGAAGTAAGTATTCCACAAAATGCTAGATCAATCATATACAATGTAGGTGGGTGGAGCATGCCTAAAATTTCTTGCAGAAAAATTTCGTAGATGGTTCTCAAACTGCAAAATTCATGAACATTTCCTGAGATACGGCATTACATCACATACACACACACACTGTAGATGATATCAATACTATTCTAGCCACGCAGCATGCATACAAAATTCGTCCAAGATCACACAGTCACACTGTAGATGACAACACTACTATAACATGTATAGCCACACAGCATGACTCACGGCTGGTCTGAGTCTCTTCTGCTTGACTGTGAGGAAGTCCCCAGACTCACCATCACCACCAAGACCCATCAAAATACTGCCACTAGAACGACGACCTATAGGCAGTGGGGAATAAATAGAATAGTTATTAGTCAAGAATCGAAGCTGTATTAAAGATTCACATGCATGTGTAGATGATGTTACGTTATTCGAACATATCACTAGATGTATAGTATGTAGTTCATATCATTGTACAATAAACACCGAGTATTGTATATACGCTATCAGGCATCACATGATTATCACATGACTACCACATGATCATGTACCAAACGGTAAGCTCCACCTTGGACCACTCCTCCTCCCCAGGCATTACATGATTATATCACATGACTATCACATGATCACGTACCAAATGGTAAGCTCCACCTTGGACCACTCCTCCTCCCAAGGTTGAACTGAATCTTCTTCTTGATTGATTGCACCTGCTTAAAGCTCTCAAACTCCTTAGCTCCAGAGAACAGGTCTCCACTCTCATCAAACTCCTCCCCCTCCCCGCCCACTTCCTGCTCCACCCCCTCCCTCTCATCGTTCTCATAGGGAGGTGGCTCCAGGGTTGAAGACGAACCTAGGTAGATTATCAGCTTACATGATTGTGTACTTTCCGCATGCACTAAAATACATGTATGTAATTAGATACTAGGAAGTGAATATATAGTCGGATCCCTTGGCCTAAGTGGGGTCAAGGGTCATCTGGCATCCATAATAAATCTGATGGTACACCTAGTTAACACTACATGAAGCATTACAGTGTTACGGAAGTGAAACCAGCTGTGGTACATAGCATAATATTATACTATACATGTACAAGGAAATGCTTACCACTCATTCGTCTATAGATGAAGACAGCATTGTCCAGTAGAGTGACCGTCCTGACGTGGTGCTTGTTGTAGGCCAGAGATCGAGCCGTGTGGCCGTCCTTGTCCTTAGCGTTCATATCAGCACCCTGCACAAAGAAAAATACATGACATTGTATATTGTAATAATTATAGCCTGGATTGTACAAAATATCGTATGTTAGGTTGTATAATGTTGCATAATTACTAATACAAATTAATTTACCAACGCCCCAACATTAGCTCACTAATTAGCTGTTAATTGTTAAATCAATGATATTAAGCCTGGGAATGAACTAAGTAATTCGAGCAGATAGCACTTCCGATTCCTCAAATGATGTCAATTAAACAAGTGTAGCCCATAGCAACTCCTTACTTACACAAGCAATTAGAATGTCAACAATAATCTCGTCTCCCTCCAGAGCAGCCATCATCAAGGCAGTGGATTGCTTCTCATTCTCACTAGAGGGAGGGAGGGAGGGAGGGAGGGAGAGAGAAAGAAAGAGAGAGGGAGAAAGAGGAGTAACAGTTAGCAATACCTACAGTAGTGCATACTACCGTATAGCCGGAAATAATATTATTGGTGGGAATTAAATTTGGTGGTTGAGCCCAAAATCGCTATTGGAAGAAATTTGGCGGTTTGGTACGGGATCGCCATACATACATATGCAAGTAGGAAATTTTGGCGGATTTTAATTTGGCGGTTGTAACATAGACTGCCAAACTGCCAAATTTAATTCCCCACCAAAATTTTGCAGCTATACGGTATTGGCTCGTGGACTCACGTGAGAGAGAGATCTGCTCCTGTCTCTAGCAGTAGTTGGACGACAGTCTGGTGACCCTGCCTCACAGCGTAGAGCAATGCGGTGAAACCATTCGAATCTTGAGCATCAATTTCAGCATCAGCCTAGATGAAGGTACATGTAGGTATAGGGTGAGAGGAATAATTGATGTGATATTATCTTCTTTTTCTCTCTCTCTACCTACATGTAAACATGTACACTCTCTCTCACTCTCTCTCTCTTTCTTTCTCTCTGTCTCTCTCTCTTCCTAACCCTCCCTCTCTCCCCTCCCTCACCTGGATGAGGAAGTAACAGACAGACTCGTTCCCACAGCCAGCAGCGACCATCAGCGGGGTGAGGTTGGAAGGAGTACCGAGAGAGGGATTGGCGTCAGAGTCCAGCAGAAGGTTGACAATCGTGTCATGACCGACGTAGGCAGCGTACATCAGAGGCGTCCAACCAGCTGAAAGGAACAAAATATTAAATAAATAAATAAACAGGCACACAATTATGATACTTTCAATTAGTATTTTAAATTCAGTGCTTAGCTAACCCCAACCCACTTAGATTGAGTGACATTACTTAAAATTCATATTTACAATGTATTATGCAAATCTTTAATCTCCGTTTCCAGGGTGATTTCTACTCACTGGATAAAATATGTTATTTCAAAGAGTGACTCTGCTTAAAATTCATATAATATACTATGCAAATCTTAATCTCCGTTTCCAGGGCGATTTCTATTCACTGGATCGGAATGTTAACTAACACAGGTACATGTATATACAACGTCCTGCATTTCTACAGCAGGTACAATACATGTAGTAGGCACACATACACTGCAGCTGAGACTGGAAAGTAGACAATTCCAATTGTCTAGTAGACAAGGAGTGGGAGAGTGAAGGGGTTTTCAAAGGGGATCAAGGTTGCTAGGATACCACCTACCTCACCCTAATAATGAAGACAATGTTGCCATGGATACCATAAGGGTGGCTTATACATGTGCTACAGTTGATCTTGTTAGGAGTAATCAAGGTAATTATTGAAATGCCTTAAGGCCACTCATCAACATGCATGCTTAAACAGGGGGAGAGACAGAGAGAGGGAGGGAGAGAGAGAGAGAGAGAGAGAGAGAGAGAGAGAAAGAGAGAGGGAGAGAGCACATTAAAAAAAGGTAGTCGTTAGACAAAAGCAACATTAACGACATGTATCGTTACAGTGAAAGCTAATTATTAAATTATCTTAATTAACACACTATAGGCTGTCCTTCCAGTAATATTAGCCACACCACCATTATCGCTAATACAATTAAACTGCACCCACAGTCCATATGTATCATTCCATACAATAGCTCAAGTCCAGTGCCACAGTAAAACCACTAATAGCTGATGTACCACAGCAATTGAATCACAGAGCTTCAGGCAAAACCGCTTTTTACTTTGCTCATTTTACTTCATTTATGCACACTTAGCCTTGTACCCACCCAAGCCTTGCCATACTCTTCCACGTTCACACGAAAAATAATGGAAAGTCTTGATATGAGGCAAAGCCTAGCATGCATCCAAAATTAATTATCACATTCTTTATCTTAAGATTTAGCACTTTAACATTTGCAATATTCACAACATTTGTCATTTCAATTAACCAGCATTGTGAAAGTCACAGTGACAATAATATCACCACATCCCACATCTTACCTTTATTTCTTGTGTTGATGTCTTGCCCCGAGTTGATGGCATCCTGAACGCAGTCGTAGTTTCCGATAGCACAGGCGGAGAAAAGGTCCAACGAGATTGGCTCCGAGCCGGGATCGTCATAGATACGAGAGGCAAGGTACTGGGACTGGTCCAAAAGGTCACGTTCGTCTACCGTCGACATGACTTAGCCGGACGGAAACAAAAAATAAATACCTGTACAAGATTGATGTACATCAGTAACAGACGGAGCTTAATTGTTCCCACCAGTGTCTGCAGGTGTATAGCTGAATTGTACTAGAGTACCACAAACCCTTTACCTCCATTGGCGTATACAAGTCACATGATAATATAAGTAACACAATACGCAAACCTCAGGTATGTAATCATGAGAAATATCAATAACTGATATGATCATAAACAATTACCTAATTTGTGTTCAATAACTTTCAAATATCAACTTACACGAGCGAACGTACCCTGTGAGTACGAGTCTAAGTCGTCTTCAGCTGACCACACATGAAGTAGAAGCTGTGAAGATCAGTTTTGCAGTAGGCTTGAAGGCAGCCTCCCCGCAGAGCCCGCAAAGAGGAGTTCGGCTATCTCGATCGAAGATTAAAGACGGCACTCTGACGGCAGACGCTCTGTGATCGCCTTTTGATCTCGCTCGGCTAATAATTTATCCAAACTTGGCACATTGGATGGCAAGCGTGTCTACTAACGACCTTTACCGACTTGGGGCGTGGTCACCAATGTGACGACCTTTACCTTTCACAACAAAACTTGTCAGGATTACAGGATGAGTGAGTATTCTGCTGTTCGAGGGGGCAAGCTGAAGCTCAAGGGAGGCCTAGTCGGCGGCCAGAAGAAAAAGAAGAGAAAGAGAGAGCACTCCAAGCACGATGAAGACGGAGAATACAAACATGGGCGTGAGTGGCCATGTAGCCAGATTAGAACATGCTATATAGTTCCCCCTGGGTATTAAATCTAGGGTTTTCAGTATTGCACGCTGCAAGATTAAATAATTTAGTAAATTATGGTGATCACTGTGTGTCTACAAAACCTAATTCCCTTCAGGTAGTTGGAGGAAGGTGACAAGCATTGAGCAGATCAGAGACAGTGCCATCTTTGAGATGTACAACGGAGCCTACATCCTAGCTGAAGACAGCGGCTACTTCACAGTCGGCGAAGTCAGAGATGAACGTATGTACAGACTGGTACATGTACAAATTATGAGCAAACCATTACATCACAGTAAATTGGTCTGATTCAAAACATGATTGTACATAGAGAGGCCCCCTGAAATGAGACACCTCCTTTAATTAGAACACTTTCAACTATTCCTAGATTGGGAGAAGGATTGAGCCAAAATAGACCATTTTCACTGAAAATGTGTGCATATGGTCTGCTCGTACATGTACATGTACATGCATGTACATATTAGTCGACTGTTGTAGTATACTTTACCCGTATCGTATCTTTTCAGAAAGTGGTCCAGATCCTGCAGAAATCTTGACTGTGGTGAATGTAGCTGAGAACAAGTTTGCGTTCAAGACTGGGTACGGTCGCTACATGAGTGTCAACACAGCAGGGGAGCTAACAGGAAGGGCAGAGGCCATTGGACCGAGGGAGACATGGGAGCCTGTCTTTGAAGAGGTAGGTAGGAGTGTGAAGAGAGAAAGAGAGGGAGGGAGAAAGAGAGAGAGAGCCATCTTTTTCTCTTTTCGCAGGGTAAAGTGGCCCTCAGTGCCTGCAACCATCGGTTTGTGACCGTTGCTACTAGCAACAGACTAATGGCCATCAGTGAAAAAGCAAAAGAGAAGGAAATCCTCACAGTAAGTCAAAAATGGCTATCTACATGTATAATATATTCATGGCTTCTAAATTCAATCCAAATAATATTATTAGCTCACTTGAAAATGATAGCCTCATCCCCAGACCCTCTTTGTTAGCTTTTCAATGTTACATGCAGACCGTACAACATTGGGAGGGACCACATGCATGACATAGTAACAGTGAAAAGCTGCTGTGAGAGGATATAATGGGGGCGACAAGACTACCTTAGGGCTACGATTATTTGTGGGTACAAATTTTAGTGGATTTCGGAAATGGCACATTTAGTGGGTACTCATTTTAGCGATTTTTTTCAAAATTAACATTCTATTTAGTCAAAATGTTGAAAATCTGGGAGTAAAATTTATTAGCGAAAATTAGGTAAATCGCTAATTTTGCTAAATTTAGTACCCGCAAACAAAAGTATCCTGAACTGAAGGGTTTTTAGTAATATTATTATAGTTGGGTCGAAATGGTCGGATGGTGTTGGTCACTAAATCTTTTTTCGTCCCTGTTGATACAGATGTACTGCAATGCCAGTGGATACAAGAAAAAAAAGACCGACACTGACTTGGAAGAGGAGCTGACTGCCAAGGACATGAGCGGATTTGAAGTCGACTTTGTGTAAGTATCAGTAGCAATCAACCTACGGAATAATGGGGCTTTTTTTTTTTTTTTTTTTTTTTTCAAGGAGACCACACACACTAAGCAGAAAAAAAATGGTCCGAAAACAACCACATAGTCGAGCTGGATGCATAGTAGAGCCAAATAATGCAAGCAGGCATCCAAATAGCCATACATGCAATGTTTGGTAAAGGGTCGTCAACGTACCCCGCGCGCCCGTAATTTTTTTTATGGGCAAACATTGCAACTGCATGGCTTCCTATGCCAATATAAAGGGTACTGTATTTCAACACAGAAAGTGAAAATCAAAATTCCGGCTTTAACATCTTTCTAGTTTTGACTCATTCTGCGTGCCCATATAAAAATTATGGCCTGAAGTGGTCCCAGAAGTCTCAAACATTAGATTAATTATTTAAATTCTTTTTTTTTTCCTACTTAGTGTGTAATTTGTCTATAAGAATTCTTGCTTCAATAGCAAGGGATACACAATAGCCAAAAATAAAAGGCTAATCGGGTGTGCACCCGGTGACATAACTAATTACTTACAGTGAGAATACAATAATATTATGCTAGATAATAGTTAAGGAGAGTTAATGTTGGTTTAATTGGTTAAGTAAATGCTTAAATGAGTGCAGACTGGGAGAGTTAACAAGGGTTTCATTAAGCGAGTTCCAGGCTCTGACACTGCCGGGAACAAACGAGTGATAACAGTAGTTGGTGCGGGCAAACGGACAGTGTAATGTCAGGTCTCTTGCTAGTCTGGTAGAATGTGCTATTTGACTCTGGATAACATCTTCGGGGAAGTCACACAGCTGGTGGACAACTTTATAAACTTGAGCTAGCTTCAGGTGTAGACGTCGATTGCTCAACTTGGGGATATTCACCAGGCTTATCAATTCCTCGTAACCAGATTCCCAGCGATGAGAAATTAGTTTCAGTGCAAACTTTTGGACTGACTCTAATCGGTTGATGTCCTGCTGCATGTACGGATCCCATAGCTGGCACGAGTATTCCAGATGAGGACGAACAAGACTGAGATAAAGCTGCTTTAGTGTCTCGGGCGAGGAGTTGTTATAGAATTGCCTGTACAACATTCCAAGTATCTGCTTGGCTTTGCTACAAATGCCAGCAATATGGTCAGACCATGTCAGGTTGTTTTTAACTAGCACACCGAGATACTTGTAACATTCAACCTCTTCAAGGGTTGTACCACCGAGGCACAACGAGACTCCGGTATTCAAAGTTGCCCTATGCTTTTTGGATACGATCATGTACTTGCATTTTCCCCGATTCAGTTGCAGTAACTGCTCATCAGACCACTTCGCCAGCTTAAGGAGGTCAGATTGTACGGAAGTTAGGTCATCTTGTGGTTGTGAAATACCGCGATACAGCAAGACATCATCACAGTAGAGGACCCTGCGAGATTGACAGATTTAATAATTATTATTACTGTAGCTATACATGTACGTAGATTAAAAATTTGCCAATTTTGCCACCTGCTCTCATTGATGAAAATTTGTTGCATAGAGCACATTGTGGTGACCTTTACTGCATTGGCAAAAAAAATTTCCCCAAATTTTTTAAGCCAGGTAGCTGGGCTTGGTGAAATTTTTATCCATAATTCTGCAGGAAAAAATTTCAAAGCTTCAAAGATCACAAACTGAGAGTGTCTAAGGAAAGTGTCAACGACCTTCACAAGGCCAAGAGCTCTGGGAAGCTTCATGAAGCCCTGCTCGATAGAAGAGAGAAAATGAAGGCAGACAGATACTGCAAATAGCAACTTAACATACACAATCATCCATGCACTATTATTATAGGATGCACTTAAAATATTATGCTGTGGCATAGTTTAACACGTTCAGCTGCTCAAGAGCTACATTTTGGTTTTTGTTCCAGCTCCATAGCTCTTTCCATTGCCGAGATACTCTTTGGCGCGCGCCGCTGTGTGAAGTTAATGATATTCATAGCTTTCAATTAATTACGTCACGGTCCGTACATTCCAATGTGAAAACCATACGCGTTTTGCTACCCCTTGTCCCAGCTCAATAAATAGCATTTTCTGGGAGGTACTATCGATAATGGGGCTAGACGGTGTCAGAGGTATCCCCTCTGGCACCTGCAGCTGAAAACTGCACATGGTCCTGGGCATATATGGCTTAGGGGTCGCCCAGGTTCCTCCCTTGAATACCCCCCATCCCTGGAAGTATGGCCAATTGCGGTAATGTCCGCAGTGTCACTCCCAAACGGATCACCGGAGCTGCGGCACCCCGGCCCGGGGGGAGGGATGATTGGGACTATTTTTTTTCAAAAATCATGAATTATTCACAGTATTGCCCTCCACTATATATTTCGCTTTGCTTTGCTATGGATGCTACAGCCTCGGGCCTCCGAGTGACCAATCGGATCACAGTATTTGTTACTACTACATATATAGCTGTAAGGTATTATAAGGTAATGTAGGTCAGGAATCTGTTTGATCAGTAGGTGGTCCTTTATTTTGCTCGGAATGCTACAGCCTCGGGCCACTGAGTGACCAATCAGATCACAGTATTTGTTACAACTATCAGAGTAGACTTAGCCAGGGGGGGGGGGGGGAGGGAGGATGTTTTGTTTTTTTTTCTCTTCCATTACAAGCATGTTTTTTTCTTCTATTACAAGTATGTTTGACGTAACAATGCCCTCCAGGTAAAGATACGAACTATACAAATGATCATCTAAAACTATTTTTCATTGTATAAAGTCTAATTAAATTTTTTTTTCAAGGCGAAATTGGTTGCATGTATACATATAATATACAAGTATGGGATAATGTGGCTAGTATACATGGTCATGATGTAGATTTCTCGTTAATTTTTGGTTTGATCTTCCTCTTTCTAACATAAGGTTTAACCTCCAACGAAACAGTCACAGCCTCCGATCTCACAGCTCCTCCCCCAATACTACAGTCACCCTCAATCGAACTAGAGCTCGGAACAAAAACTTTTGATGATGCAGAGAAAATTCCGTTGCTTGTGTCTCTCGGTCTTTTCCTGGTATAAGGTTTGATCTGTGGGGTGGAGGACATGGAAGCCAGCTCTTGAGGACGTGATAAGCTGCTTCCAGCACCCGATGAGTTTACTGAGGTTTGATTACTTGCTGCAGCAGCAGCGGTAGATGGTCCAGCACTGAGCGGAGGGACAGTCTTTGATCGATCCTTCTCTTTTAGAAATTCAGATCTGCATACAATAAAGATGAGCATGAATAACACTCCACTGGACAACGATAAAGGGTAGTATAATTATTATTATTGGTTGTGTAAATCATAGAGCTCACTTTGAATCGACTCTGGGGCCATAGTTCCAGACTCTTCCAAATGATGGTAGCCTGAGAGAAAAAATCCCGCAAACAATAAAATTATGTGTATGAAATTATTATCATAGACACCCACCTCTCCCCGTGAGATATACATGTAGCAGCAATGCACACATAATAAACATACAGCATCCTACCAGTCATCCGAGTCTTGTTTCTGTGACGTCAGTTTTAGATGAAAGTCGGCTCCAACTCTCTTAGGGTTCTTACCAGCTCGTCTCATACGCTCCTCTGCAACATACAACAAAAATAAATTACAATATTGTATTTCTTCTAAAAATTCGGCATGAAAATAATAATATTGCTTTAGCTTCGCCGAATTTTTAGAGGTTAATAATATTTTTCAACATTCTGTCTGCGTGCGCGTTCTATTCCCGTTTATAGCATATACGCGTGACGACCTTTGCCGAAAAGTAGAGACTATTTTCAATCATTCGGTAAAGGGTGCCGAATAATTAGAAGGGCCGAATTTTTAGAAGAAATACGGTAATTAATATACCAAACAGAATAGGGCCTTGCCAATTACTAATGAGCAATATCAAATTTGACCTACTGTGTTTAATGAATTCATCCAGTGAGGGTCCAAAGGTCACAGCCGAGCTGTCCCCTCCGCTAACACTACTGCTGGCAGTGTCTTCATCGCCATCACCTCTCAGCCAAGGGGGCGTGGCACCCGAGTGGATGTTACCAATACGAACATCCACGGGCTGAAATTAACAAAATTTCACAATAATAAACGCATCTTAGTAACTAGAGCTCTGTAGAGCACATACCCCGCGCGCTCTGTAGCCACTGTCGCGTAGTATTGCAACACTCTGAAGCATAGCTGTTTCATGACTTGATGACCCTTTCCAACACTGAACTTGAGCATGCGCAGTCGCATCAGCATATTAAAAGAGTGGGTGTGGTCGATAAACCACAGGCATGCTGAACAGAAAATGTACGATTTATAACACTACTAAGCCTTTTTGAGCAATTCGAAGCGCTTACAAACCAGTTTTTCACCGATATCTACCGATTGGTAGTGCTTACAGCTCGCACAGATGCCTAGAACTCGAGATCTGGCGATTTTTGTGCCGACGACAACGACAACGACGACAACAGACGGACAAACCGATTGCTTTACCCCTTGCGCATGCGCGCGGGGTAACAACAAATGCATCTTCTTTGTAGGAATTCGGATATTTTCAGTTCAGGCACTACTAGCATACATCATAACAGGGATTCCCCCAGAACAGAATCCAAACCGGGTGCTTAATGATATTCATAGGCTTTTAATTAAGTTGTGGCTTTAAACTCCACCCATTTCTTTGATGTTTATCCAATTAGCCCAAAGTCAAACAGGGTGGCCCACCCTGATTCGGGTATGCTGGGGGAAACACTGCATAACATACCATATAGCCGGAAATATTAAATTTGGCAGTTCAGCCCAAAATCGCTATTGCAAGAATATTAGCGGATTTAAATTTGGCAGTTATAATATAGACCACCAAACCGCCAAATTTTCCAGCTATACGGTAATCAAATTCAGTCCCAAGGGTGCTCAGGCAAACTTAGTCTTATAATAATAATATAACAAAAAGTTACCTCTTTTCTCTCAAGAGTAGTGAGGTTCTCCCCGTATGCACCGACTGTGACCTTGACGGGAGCTGGTCGAGACGACTTCCCAGAGAGGCTAGGGAGATGATGATGATTGGCCATCGCTGGGAGGATCAGTCCTGAAGGCCCGGCTCTAAATAATGAATAATTATTATATATGTAATAATTATGTAGCATGATTGGGAAAAAATTCTTCTCATTATGGTTACAATAAAGCCCACTCCTCTCAAGTTAATTATTATCAGGAAGATAACAATCTTGTCACAACTAAACATTGTTAAAATGGACAAACATTTGCAGTCATGGACTCACTGTTGTTGGGGTGGAGGTATGGTAGGTATGGTAGGTCCGGTGGGTTGGTTCCAAAATCCTCGACTCGGATCGCCAGAGAAATGGGCAACAGGCTACTCATTGCAAAGACCCAGGTAGCATATTCAGGAAAAAAAATTACAAAATTTGCAAAATGCAACTATATACATGCACACGTACATAATAAATTTTGTACTGATATACACAGTGTAGTAGCACATGATTTGAAGGCTAGAATCATACATGTACATATACACTGCTCATATTTACGTTAATAAAATTAATCAGATTATGGAGGTGGATACTGTAACTCATGGAGTGATCACAGAACACACACCTCTAAAGTGGTAGAAGCAGCATGTGTCTGTTGCAGCTCAGCCTTTTCAGCATCCTGTATACAAGCATAAACTAAATTCCTACAACTGGATTGGAACTGTACAGTGGAATCCCTCTATTGCAAACACCCTTCAAGTATTGTGATTACAGGAGGTGTCCTCATTTCAGAGAGTATAGACTTCTGTGCATATTTGGTCCTTATATATGCAATAATGTCCTGATTACAGGGATGTCCTTGTAGAGGGGGCTCCACTGTACACACACATACAAGTCCTTGCCTTTTTCTTTGTTGTTTCTCTCTTTCTCTCAATGAGCTTCAAAGCTTCGGCAGCAAGGTCCCTGTACCTGCGGTACTCGGCCGGGAAGAGGAGGAACATCTGTAGCTGGGTAGACTCAGCTCCATTAACCCACCAGAAGTGACGAGACTTCTTATGGTGATCAGGGCTGTGCAAATGAAGTGTGTAATTCAGAGTTATCCCCCCCGGGGCTAGTTAGCTCAGAAAAGTTTGCAAATACCGTATAGCCAGAAAATTTGGCAATTTGGCGGTCTATATTACAAATCCGCCAAAATTTTCTCACATATGGCGATCCTGTACCGAACTGCCAAATTTAAATCCGCTAATATTCTTACAATAGCGATTTGGGGCTCATCCGCCAAATTTAATTCCCGCCAATATTTCCGGCTATACAGTATTCTTTGTTTTGGTAAGACCAACAAGATACAATATAAATGTAATTGGTAAGCGTATACCTGCTGCATTTGACAACATCAATCAAACATTTCTCCAGTAGAACTCACTCTGCCATGTGTTCGATGAGCCCTCCCCACTCCAGCGTCAACGAGCCGTCAGTGACGTGCTTGTCAATCTCTCTCTCACAGCAGTAGCACCACATCTTGGCCCCTGGCTCCAGCTCTCCGTCCAACGCACTGGGCTTGGCCAAGAGACGACGCGCACTGCGAACCTATAAATGCAGTGAGGTACATATCAAAGTATGGTGATAATTCTACCCACCCATGTGTGGTTACCAGACGACACATACACATACAAAGTAAATTTGATCTGTTAACGCATGGGTTTCTGTCATCAATATTAAATTTAGGGGTCAAGTGGCATAAACGGCCCCCAAATTTTCGCGTGCTATTGTAACAGGGTTTTAGGTCACCGGTATCTTCTATGGTTGAAAATTTTCGCGGTGCCGTTCTTGCCACTTGATCCAAATTTAGTAGCATCATAATACAATTTTTGTCACTATTATTGGATCAGCAGTATACACCAGCATAGATCTACGGCACCAGCTTATACCTTCTTTGTAAACTTGCTCAAGATGACGGAAAGCCTATTCTTGTGCTGTTTGGTGAATATATGTTTCCTTCCCTCGTCATGGTTTCTCCTACAAACGCTGCAATATCGCCATTTCTCCTCTACTCCAGCAACGTTGCTGGTAGCTTTTCCAGCGGCCATGTGCTCGACCTTTGACCTCCCTTCGCTGAATAGTAAACAAGTCGAGAACGTGATTTCCACGTGTTGGCAAAAACACGTGATGTGGCAACGGACCAATCAGGTTGCGTTTTGAGGGCGGGCCTTTGTTGGCTCGGGCACCTTGTGATCTGTCAGCTAGCCGATCACCGTCTGTGTGACTTTACCTCGTGACAAGAGAGCGCTGATCAGAAGCCAAAGGCCATGTCAGAGAGCGGGCCATTTGAACAAGCAGACATGGCCAGCGACGGGAGTTACCTAACATCGCCTTCGGCCAAGCGCGCGCGATTCGACGATTCGGCGAACGTGGACGAAGTGGCGCAAGTGACTGAAGTCGAAACGGTCGAGGAAGATGCGATGCCGAGCGAAGTCGATCATACCGTGACGATCACCGTTCCGAGCTCTCAATTTGAGATCGAGATTAACAGTCAGAACGATTCGGGGTCGCCGACGGAAATCGGGACCATTCAGACAGGGGACCTCTCTGGACCCGCCTTTGGAATTGTC